>OY747719.1:35459146-36004146 GCA_963556495.2 Valencia hispanica
AAATATAATTTTGGTAACCTCACAACTTGAACACAGACTTAATTGTGCGGACCCCCTGGGATCTCTAGGGATCCAAGGTTGAGAATCACTGGTCTAGGTGACCACATCACTAGGTTAATATGTATTTCTCTTTGCTTGGATATCTTGCATCTAATTTACCTCACAGCTTACTCATTAGGTTTTTTTCTTTCCCCATTTTCTCTTACTTGTTTATCCCAAGATATATATTTTCTGCTGGACCAGGGTGCATCAAAACGTAGGCTCAAAGGCACCCATGATGCCAGCAGGGTACTGAAATAAACCCTATACTATGTCTGGGCTAATACTGAGGGACTGTTTGTCTCCTAAAAGCAGATTTATTGGACTTCTGCAGCCTTTTGTGTGTAATCCACAGCCCTCTTGAACATTAAGTCTGCCTTGCAGCAACAAGCTGTTATTGAAATGAGGCTTTAAAAAGAATATTTTAATCAAAGGACTTGCAGTAAAGCCTCTGGTAAACTTGTTTTTCTACCATCTAATTAGCAATTCTATTAATCTTTTGTTTCTTAAAATTGCCTAATAGTGTAATAGGGAACACTTTTTTTGTATGTATCAGCGTTTTCATATCAATCATGCAGTCTAATATTTATGGATTATGGTCTCAGATGTTGCCTGAATGAAATAACTCCTCTGTGGCTGCAAGGGTCTTCATTGATTTCTTTTAATAGACTTCTTTGTGTGAATTTCTGGGAAAATGCAAATTGTTTCTAAAAGAAGTGAGCGAGAAGTTCAATATTTAGCATGCATCTGTGTTTTGTTAATGTTATTATTAATTTTGGCCTCAAAGGGGGCCTGAAAAAACTGTGCAGTAGTTCCATAGAAGGGACAGACGCTAACCAACAGTAGAGGTTACATTTAAATAGTCCTGTAATATTGCCAGGGTCTTTGTATAAAGGCAAACTCTTTACAAGAATGTAATTCTGTTCATGGCGGTATTGGAGCCATTGATTTGGTAAAGCATGGATTCAGTCGATAATACCGCATTACATCATTATGTATCTAACTTGTGTTTTAATATTTTATCATGATATGCTGCTTAAAATCAATACATTCTTTATTCACATCTGATACCATAGTATTGGCTGTTTGACATCTAGCTAAGCCAGTCTGCTAGAAGTTTTTAGACTTTAGAAATTTTAATGGGATGGGCATGAACTTAGACAGCATATAGAGTATACCACTGATATCCACCACTGCTACTCAAATGTTGTACCAATGACCCCAATTAACATTACATTATCTCATGCTATGCCATGCAGACACACTATCGACACATGTGAAAATTGACTGACCTCTGCATGTTAAATGCTTGTTGGCTGACATGGCTTTGGACCTGGCCTTATTTTCTGTCAAATTTAGCTAATGATTATTTGAACCTTTAAAAGCAATAATGGACTGCGTATAGAACATTGACCATTTCTCCTCAGATGAGCATTAATGGCGAGAAAAAAAGAAACTCAATGGCACACTGTAAATTTCACACTCTTCATCCCAATACACATACTATACATAACGGGCCACATTATAAGCGATACTTACTTCAGAGATGTGACGAGACTTAATGTCTTAAGAAATGTGCATAATTTCTTCACATTTATACCTGTGTAAAATGTTATTAGATCAAAAATACATACATGGCAATGTAAGAAAAAGTGTGATAGCACTTTAAGCCATTGGTAATAAAAACTCTCTACCACTGCATAGCTGTAACGCTAGCTGCTGCGATCATGTTTCCACCGGCCCATCCCCTTAAATGTCCGGGCGGCACGCCCAAATTTTATGGTCCGGTCATTTAATTATGAAAAATAATCAGTTTTGAATACTTATGAATTTCTATTGATTTGGCGTGTTTCACATTGCAATTAATCAATTAATTTGTGAATCAGCTCACCATTATTATCTAATGTAGAGGTTTTTATTTCCCTCTGCTGTCCTATACTTGTTAGCCTCCCTCTTTTTTATGATCACATTACACCGTTTTTTTTGTCAAGTTCAGGTTCAAGGACAGGAGAAACAGTAAAAGAGAAACTTTAAGAAACCTTCAGAAAACCAAAAAATTGATTGAACGAGACCACTTTAAAGGTTTCAAGTTTGTCTCCTTTGTAGAAAATAATACATTTTAGGACTAGTTTAAAATATAGTTGCAGTTTACAAATAAACTGCCATCTGACATTTTAATCTCTGCTTTGAATATACCACTGTGTGAAAAATAGATGTGAATGCTATAAGGTTTTTTGTTTACTTCATGCCACTTTTAAAATCAATAAGGGCTAAATTTCCTCTGGAGGAAACATTGATTGTATTACATCAATTACACCCTTCTATTACTCTACTTAAAAAAAAAAAACCACAGCACTGATGGAGGGGGGTTGTTTGATAACTTTTAGCATGATTTGTCCTCTTTTTACGGTGGCCCTGAAGTGCAAACCACATCAACAAATCGAAAAACACTACAACAAATTCAAAAACACTACAACACATTCAAAAACACTACAACAAATTCAAAAGCACTACAACAAATTCAAAAACACTACACCAAATTCAAAAGCACTACAACAAATTCAAAAGCACAAATTCAAAAGCACTACAACAAATTCAAAAGCACTACAACAAATTCAAAAGCACTACAACAAATTCAAAAGCACTACAACAAATTCAAAACTACAACAACAAATTCAAAACTACAACAACAAATTCAAAACTACAACAACAAATCAAAAAACACTACAACAAATTCAAAAACAATACAACAAATTCAAAAACACTACAACAAATTCAAAAACACTACAACAAATTCAAACTTCAACAACAAATCGGAAAACACAACAACAAATCGGAAAACACTACAACAAATCGGAAAACACTACAACAAATTCAAAAACACTACAACAAATTCAAAAACACTATAATTTCAATTCAGTTTATTTATATAGCGCCAATTCACAACAGATGTCATCTCAAGGCACTTAACAAGAAGTCATTTCAATACATTTATACAAACATTCCAATCAGTTAAAAAGTTTCCTATTTAAGGAATCCCAGCAGATTGCGTCAGTCATTGGCGTGAGGTTGGGCCCCGTTGATGCAGACTTTCCAACCACAGCAATCCTTCAGCAATCCCTCATACTGAGCAAGCAGGTAGCGACGGTGGAGAGGAAAAACTCCCCTTTAACAGGAAGAAACCTCCAACAGAACCAGGCTCAGTTGGAGCGGCCATCTGCCACGACCGTCTGGGGGTTTGAGAAGACAGAGCAGAGACACAGAAGGAACAGAAGATCTGATATAAGAGTACTTTCTTTGTTACAGAAAGTAAAAAGTTGATAACAGGACACAGTGGATGTTCAGTTACTGGGAGGATCATCCCAGTCGATGCCCCCCGTCCAACAGGGCATTGCTGCCAAGCAGGATACCAGACCAGGTATATCTTCTATGGAGAGAAAAACACTGAGAGAAAACAAAGTTAACAGTCGAAATAACAGAATGTACTGTAATACAACTGGAGAGTCGTAGGAGAAAAGGAAGTAGCAGAGTGAAGAAAATTGGTAAGTCTGTCCTCCAGCAGTCTAAGCCTATAGCAGCATAACTACAGAGATAGCTCAGGATGACCTTAGCCACTCTAACTATAAGCTTTATCAAAAAGGAAAGTTTTAAGCCTGGCCTTAAAAGTAAACAGAGTGTCTGCCTCACGGACTAAAGCTGGAAGCTGGTTCCACAGGAGAGGAGCCTGATAATTAAAAGATCTGCCTCCCGTTCTACTTTTAGAAATCCTAGGAACTACAAGTAAACCTGCAGTCTGAGAGCGAAGGGCTCTGTTGGGAACATAAGGAACAATTAGATCTCTGATGTATGATGGAGCTTGATTATTAAGGGCTTTGTATGTAAGAAGAAGGATCTTAAATTCTATTCTGGATTTAACAGGGAGCCAATGAAGGGAAGATAAAACAGGAGAAATGTGATCTCTCTTTTTAATATTCATCAGAACTCTTGTCTACAACAAATTCAAAACTTCAACAACAAATTCAAAAGCACTGCAACAAATTCAAAACTTCAACAACAAATCGAAAACACAACAACAAATCGAAAAACACAACAAAAATTCAAAAGCACTACAACAAATTCAAAAGCACTACAACAAATTCAAAAACACTACAACAAATTCAAAAACACTACAACAAATTCAAAACTTCAATAACAAATCGAAAAACACAACAACAAATCGAAAAACACTACAACAAATTCAAAACCACTACAACAAATTCAAAACTTCAACAACAAATTCAAAAACACTACAACAAATTCAAAAGCACTACAACAAATTCAAAACTTCAAGAACAAATCGGAAAACACTACAACAAATTGAAAAACACTACAACATTAACAAACCGGAAGAGGTAGATACCACTGTGTCCAACATGAGGCATCACTGATTGGATGATGGAGCCGCTCACCTTTTCAAACGGAAGTTAGCTGTGTCCAAATTTAGGGGCTGCATCCTTCGAAGGACCCATGCTCCTCGGTCTACGGAGGACGGGTCCTTCATAGACCAGGGACCGGATGTTAACGGCTGTGAATTTGGACGGTCTAGCCTTCAGATTAATTCCCGCCCCTACCTCAGCGAATGTCCTGTCGCCTAGCAACGGTGACAACGCTACACACAAGCTGGTAAAAATGGAGCAAGAAATCTTCCCGAGTTTTTTTTAATGACTTTTTTTAAATTCTACATAATACAGCAGTTTTACCGTTTGCAGCATGTTTTATATCTCTGGCTGAGAGGTAATCATATCCAGGTAAAGTTCTTTTATTTACTTCTACAGAATTACAGGTTAATTTCAGCTAGCTTCATGGATATGAACTGAATGACTGGTGGTCAAATGTACACACTTATATACTATATTATAACATATTTCTAGTATTCAGTTGATTGTAAAAATTCTGTGTGCAGAAATTGGATATGTATGTATGTATGTATGTATGTATGTATGTATGTATGTGTGTGTATATATATCTATATATATATAGATATATATATTCTATTTTTTCTTTCAAGGTTCAAGGTGCAACACCAGCTTACCCCCCCGATATATTCAGATCCCCTATATATGCATTAATTTTAGTAGATCCTCTCCTGTCTTTCCCCCTGTTTTTATTGAAAATGAAGCTGTAGAACAGGTGCAGCAGTACAATTACTTGGGCACTGTCATGTACTGCAAACTGAGCTTTGAACTTCAGGTTGATGCTGTCTGTAAGAAAGCCCACTAGCGCATGCACTTTTATCGAAAACTTCGCTGTTTTAAGGTAGACACATCTTTTATGAGAATCTTTTACTACTGTTTTACTTTCTCTTTTATTTGTTGGCATGGGTCACTTTTGGTGAAACAGAAGAACAGGCTAAGGAATATTGTTAAGGTCCATAGTAAAATAGCTGGGACTACTTTTCATGACCTTGATGAGCTATATAGAGCCAGATCAGTTAAAAAGGCAAAAAGCACCTCAATGACCCCGCTCACCCACTCTGGGAGGAATTTATGTTACTGCCATCAGGATGCAGATACAATTTGCCGAAATACAGAACCAACAGATCTAAAAAGTTACTCATTCCATGTGCAATTAACCTACTTATGCCTCCCTGTAAACTTACATTCTTAATGACTGTTATTGTTGTCTTTTGCTTGTTTTTGCTCTTGTTATATGTTCTATGTTCACTGTCGACTGCTAAGAGAATTGCCCCTTTGGGGATAATAAAGACACCTTGAACCTTGAAAGAAAAAATAAAGAATTTATATATATATATATATATATATATATATATATATATATATATATATATATATATATATATATATATATATTTATACATATGTCCAATTTCATACATACATACATACATACATATATATATATATATATATATATATATATATATATATATATATATATATATATATATGTCCAATTTACATACATACATACATATCCAATTTCTGCACACAGAATTTTTAAAATCAACTGAATACTAGAAATATGTTATAATATAGTATATAAGTGTGTACATTTGACCACCAGTCATTCAGTTCATATCCATGAAGCTAGCTGAAATTAACCTGTAATTCTGTAGAAGTAAATAAAAGAACTTTACCTGGATATGATTACCTCTCAATTCAATTCAATTCAATTCAATTCAAAATTACTTTATTAATCCCAAAGGGAAATTAAATGTTGTTGTAACTCATTATGCAAGTTCCTTCAAAGATTTGTTGTAGATGCTGATGGCTGTGGGTAGGGATGATCTCCTGTAGCGCTCTGCAGATCTGAAGAAGCCTCTGACTGAAGACGCTCTGTAGTTGTATGACAGTCTGATGTAGAGGATGCTCTGGATCTATGGCGTCTTCTTTTCAACTCATCAGGGTTTTGTGGCTGTAGTTGAGGTATTATTTGAGCTTTTGTGATGTTAATCAGCTGCTGCCAGTTGTAAACCACCTTGTTGCCATGGTTATATCTCTCAGCCAGAGATATAAAACATGCCGCAAACGGTAAAACTGCTGTATTATGTAGAATTTAAAAAAGTCATTAAAAAAACTCGGGAAGATTTCTTGCTCCATTTTTACCAGCTTGTGTGTAGCGTTGTCACCGTTGCTAGGCGACAGGATATTTGCTGAGGTAGGGGCGGGAATTAATCTGAAGGCTAGACCGTCCAAATTCACAGCCATTAACATCCGGTCTACCCGGTCTATGAAGGACCCGTCCTCCGTAGACCGAGGAGCATGGGTCCTTCGAAGGATGCAGCCCCTGAATTTGGACACAGCTAACTTCCGTTTGAAAAGGTGAGCGGCTCCATCATCCAATCAGTGATGCCTCATGTTGGACACAGTGGTACCTACCTCTTCCGGTTTGTTAATGTTGTAGTGGTTTTGAATTTGTTGTAGTGTCTATCAATTTGTTGTTGCAGTTCTGGATTTGTTGTAGTGTTTTTGAATTTGTTGTAGTGCTTTTGAATTTGTTGTAGTGCTTTTGAATTTGTTGTAGTGCTTTTGAATTTGTTGTAGTGCTTTTGAATTTGTTGTGGTAGTTTTGAATTTGTTGTGGTAGTTTTGAATTTGTTGTGGTAGTTTTGAATTTGTTGTAGTGTTTTTGAATTTGTTGTAGTGCTTTTGAATTTGTTGTAGTGCTTTTGAATATGTTGTAGTGCCTTTGAATTTGTTGTAGTGTTTTTAAATTTGTTGTAGTGGTTTTGAATTTGTTGTAGTGTCTATCAATTTGTTGTTGCAGTTCTGGATTTGTTGTAGTGTTTTTGAATTTGTTGTAGTGCTTTTGAATTTGTTGTAGTGCTTTTGAATTTGTTGTAGTGCTTTTGAATTTGTTGTAGTGCTTTTGAATTTGTTGTGGTAGTTTTGAATTTGTTGTAGTGTTTTTGAATTTGTTGTTGTGTTTTTGAATTTGTTGTAGTGCTTTTGAATTTGTTGTAGTGCTTTTGAATATGTTGTAGTGCCTTTGAATTTGTTGTAGTGTTTTTGAATTTGTTGTAGTGTTTTTGAATTTGTTGTTGTGTTTTTGAATTTGTTGTGGTAGTTTTGAATTTGTTGTAGTGTTTTTGAATTTGTTGTTGAAGTTTTGAATTTGTTGTAGTGTTTTTGAATTTGTAGTAGTGTATTTTGATTTGTTGATGTGGTTTGCACTTCAGGGCCACCGTATCTATTCCCTCCCTATATTTTTTATTTTTCTCTTTTGCCTAGTGTTTTTTTTATCCCCTGTTGAGCCAGGGTTGCAACTCAGGTGAGTCGATGTTGAACAGTTATAAAAATAAAAAAAAACAACAGACCAAAATCCACACCTGAGGTTGTAACATTCAGAGCCTTTCAATACATTCATGTTAGAAAGGCTTGCACACTCTAACAAATGAGACCATATATATAGAAATTGTACAAATCATCCCACCTTTATAGCACTGCAGTTCAGTTATAGCTCCCCTTCCGATGTCCTTGTTGCTTCTGTTCAGTCATATTCTGTCCTTGATGAGCAGTGATGGACCATTAGCATTTGTGTAGCCAGTGCAGAGGCATCTCTGTGATGCGTCGTCTTGTCTTGTATGACTTTTATTGTTTTTTTTAAGATACTGTTGTGAATCAAAAACCTGTAAGTAATATTTTTATTGCTTTAAATACAGTTTTTATGTTGATCTACAAAAGGTTTTAACAAGCTCAGCTGGAGTCAGCTTGGTTAGACTTGCACAGTAAGAGCTCCCGTGCCACCTTCTATCACCTCACCAATATGCTTTTATGCATTTTTCTTTCAGTATTGTTGGCTAGGAGCTGGAAAAAATACAATAAAAGGTTATTCCTACAGGCTGCTGTCTGTTCATAAAGCCAGCTCAGACAGCATGACAATCAATAAATCACCATGACCAAATCAATGAAATCCAAAGTAGATGGTCTCTTAGTATTAGTTGCTAACTTCAACCTTAATTATAAAACTTAACCAAAATCAGATTGCATAGCCCTGCTCGTTTACAGATATTGCAACTTCTTTGGTTTTGGTGCTTTATAAGAATGCATTTTAATAATATCAATACTTTTTGATATTCTTACATTAGTTATCAAAGCAATTTCACATTTGACCCTAACATCAAATACATATTTTTTTCCAATGACTATCTATTTTTTTTCTATTAGGGAGTATATGGGCCATTGTAAGTAAAAGGAAAAAAGCACTTATTGGCCTCGAAGGAGTGTATTTCTGCCCAAAAAACTTTGATTCAATCCATATATTCTATAAATTTACAAGACAAAACTTAAATTATCTGTCAAAAAGTCGTGAATTTGCAAAAAAAAAAAATTTTTTTTTCATGATTACAGCAATAAATTCAAAATATTAAAACTGATATTTTCTGACATTGTAAAGTCAGAAATGTGTAAGAAAAACATTATAATTCAGAGATTTTAAACTAATTTGAGGGCGAAAAAAGCCAGAAGTTCTCTGAGATTAAGGTGGTAAATTTAGAGGATGCTCATCTGGATATTTTCCAAAGTCTAAGTGGTACTTCAGGGTTAATTTCCATCTCTGAAACCACAAAGCAATGTTGCAGCTACTTCCTCATAGTCTCAGACATGCATTGTGGATCTTTTTCATAGCTGGAAGATGTCATTCTGAAACAGGAAAAGAGCCCTGATGAATTTATGACTTTTCAACATGAGAGTTTATCCAAGTTTTTTCTTGCAAACATGTGAAATTAATATCAATATTCAGAGGTTTTGTGTGGAAATTTTGTTGTCTATGGGCATTTTTTTCATCTACAATGACCCTAATACTCTGTTGTATTTTTCTGTTAGATGTGAAATAGGACATTTGCTATTGCGTTGTCTGCCTCCATTTCTTCCTCCCCGCACTCTGAAAGTCACAGCCTCGGAAATTTTGAAACAGCAGGTCATTTCTATGCAATGGCACATCATTACGTGAAAATGAATTTGATAGATGAGAGATATGCTCCTGAAGGCAAGGTCGGAGCAGATGGTCTGTTGTTCGCGCCGGTAATAAACTTCTCTTTTGTAAATGCACTCACTTATTGACTAGACCAACTATAGTAATGAAAGAGCAAGTGCATCAGGCAACACATTCTCATTTAGAAATGAATTTGAAGGCTGTCTGTTTATTCTACCTGCAGTCTGATAGGCCTTTCATAAAACTGTTGCCATGGTTCCTCTGGCATGGATTCATTTTAAGAAAATATCACTTTAGTTTAAAATGGTACCGTACATATTTTAGCACACAGGGCTGGGAATAAATCTGAATGGATCCTCAGGGCCTTTCAGTTTATGGTGTTGACAACTTTTGAAGATGTTATATGGTTGTGGGGCTCTGGATTTTCATCATATTGCAACTATGATTTTTATTTGAAATGGTACAAAGCCGCCATGTAAAATATTGAAATTGCTGTTGAAGCTTACAATTTAAATAAAGAAATCAAGCTTACAGATATTTTGATTTGATGGCATCAACTAGCTTAGAAAGAAAAGACTGTTGCATGTTTACCACAGCGTTGCATCACTTCTTATTTTCTGAATAGTGTTTGGAAACTGATTTTCCAAATGGTTTTACCTTTTCTATTTCTCATCAGTATATTCACCCCAGCAGTTTAAAGCATTCTTTGTATAATTGTTTTGTTCATCAATGTCCATGATAGTGACGTCTTGTTAATTTTGTATCACTGATACTAAACAGAGGCATTTAATTCATTTGCTGATGGAAAGTCCCAGTCAGATGCTAATAAAGTTAATAGCAATGTCCTGTATATTCTTGAATGATCTATATCTTTAAAGTGCAAAGAAAATCCATCCACACATTTCATCAGCCTTACATGGTCTACATCAGTGTTGTGATGATGTGTTATTTTATACCAGCTGTAAACTTTTAATATTTAGCTGCTACACAATTTTCTAATTTGAGAGATTCCTTTACTGGTAGCTACAGGCTAAAATCTTTACAAGTTCTCCCAAATGTCTGCATCCAAAAACCCCTTAAATAGATAAATACATACAATACAACATCTATAATGGTGATTATTTGGATGATGAAGATGCATAGAAAATCAAGCCTGCATTCAGGCTTTTGGCCTAGAATGTTGTGCAAAGAATCACACATTATGGTTTGAATTTCTATCAAAATTAGTTTGGTTTAGTGAAAGCTGTGTGAAAGTGGCCTAAATCTTCTATAATCCAGAAAGCACAACCGCTCCACAAAATCAGGTTTTCTATGTTTCTTCTGCCTTAATGGCCCAACTTTCCACTATCCTACCACAGGGGTGTACGAGGGCCGAGCTAACACCCTCTTTACTTTTTCATGTACTGTGACAGTGCAGGTTCTCCTGAGGGATCCTGTCTGTTTTCCACACGTTCCCTCACAGGAGACTTCTGTTACCTGGCAACCTGACAGTGACAGAATTTGGTCATCTGTTCCCGCCTCCACCCAACGTCATGCCTTTACATTCTTCATGTTTCAGTACGCTTGATTCACGGCCAGTGAAATGTCAGGCGTACATGAATAATCTAGGGCGGAGAAATAAGGATGCTGTCTCGTACTGTACGCCGGTGAACGATCAAACATAGTTTTGATGTAAAATCTGTAATCATGGTGAATTATTGTGCACATATAATTCTTTTTCTGCCAGGTTTCTACAACAGGGACTTCTTAGTAGAGGATCAGTTTTAAAGAGGTTTTCTTTAACACCCGACCCGACCCCCCCCAAAAAAAAAGAAAAACAAAGTTTTTATTTGGTTCTTCTGTGTTGTGTTTGAAAAGAAATCTGTTCTACAGTATGTCATTTTTGTCCCTTCTACAGAGATATAAGGCTGGGAGATGTGATGACATCCTCAAGTGGAAGCCCCCCAACCTCAACTCTGTGGACTTTCGCCTCAAGATCACCAAAGTCGGAGGAGAGGGGTAAGTGAGTGGCTGTTGCCAGGACAACCCTCTGCCTGACAAATCCAATTGCACCTATCATTCCGTTACACACCAGAGTATGCCCTCTGGGAAAGCCGCACTCATATACACACATATATTAAAAGCTCTGTGTATAGCACGTAAAATTTCTTGGACGTTAAAACTTTCTCTTTCATTTCATGTCTTTTCTTCCCCCTTGGGATTTAATTCCTTCTGCTGCAGTACAGCAACATTCTGACAAAGATAACTTCTGTCTCTATCATTGCCTGTGTGCCCCCTTTTGCTATCTCATGTCAGGCACTCTTTACTTGCTGTACAAGGTTTGTCCTTCTGGTTCTTTCATTTTTGTGTGACGTTAATTATTCAATTCCGGTACTGCAGATTCAACCCTTTCCGCTGATAAACATAACTGCAGAAAACCAATTTGCTTTTCAAAAAGACAATCAAATCCCTTACAGGTATTTGGACCACATGAAAATGTTGCATTTCAAACTACGAATACAGAGCTATTGCAAAAGTAGGAACTGTGTTCAAACTTTATCTGGTGAATAAAGATGAAGATGAAGTGCAAAAAATAAAAAGTAATGTGTAATATTGAAATATGTCAATGTCTATTGGATAATGATGCAGGGTTTTAGTATATTCAGGATTACAAAGCTATAAAGGATGATTGCGGCATGAGCAGTTGCAGTGACCCTGTGCTCTTCACATATTGGGATTTTGTTTGTGTCCTCACTTGATTTAATTGTTGAAATTGTGTATCTTTTTTAATATGTGCTGCTTTACAGAGAGCTGCTAAACTGTTTTTGATGTTCTTTTAACAGTGACAGTAAAGATCTATTAGATACTAAGATTCTAAATGCCTCCCACTTGAGTGCAATCTTAATGCTGATGGGAACATCTTCAGTACAGCATGGAGGAAAGTGTAGCAATTTCTCTAGTGGCCTTTTTTAAAAATAAAAAAAACGCTTTATGTTTAAAAAAAAAATGTAACTAAGATAAACTATCGGAGATGAATTTAAAATGATCATATCTCCCTAGAGTAGAGTGGATCAGTTGGAAAAATAACTATTAAGAGTAAATATCCCTTCAGATGCCAGATGTTTTAAGAGAATTTAGGCATGAAAAACATCTTTATACTCTCATGAGGTGCACTGCATTTACTGTAGTTCTTGCTTTAAACTGGGGCTTTCTTTTGAATCTACCTGTATTTATCGATTCATAGGAGAAGAATTATATTCAACTCGTGCTTTTGCAATACACGTGCTTTCAGACTCAACCTGCTGTTCTTCCTGCTTGGTGAGGATCTCTTGAGGGTAGAGTCGAGGTGTATAAACCTGGTGTTGGGGCGCATTCGCACCTGAATAGTTTTGGAGATTCTGTTTGATTAGGAGGGGAATGCCAATAGTTTTCAAAAAAAATGTTTTTTTTGTCTCACTTTTTCCCTCCACTTTCGAAGGTGGACTAGAATAGATTAATCCTTTAGTGTCCCGCAGAGGGTAAATTTAACTGCAACAGCTGAAAAGTGACAATTGAAGGATTTAGATTCACACAAGAATAATATGAAAAAACTGAATTAAGAATAGTATTATGTACATTAAGGACAAAATTACTAAACTAAACTACTGTGCAGTTATTCACAATAAAACAGCATATGCATGTGTATATGTCGATTTAAAAAACATTATTTACAAGAAGTGAAAAATATAAACTGTGCAAACATGTGCAAATGAAAGCAGAAATTTTATTTGAACTGAGAAAAATTGCAAATTACAGGTGAGATGTAAACATTCATTGAGTTTGTTTGGAGCTGGGATGGTTATAGAGTCAGCTGCTGGGAGGAAGGACCTACTATAACATTTCCTCATGCACCTAGGACGCAGCAGTCTATCACTAAAGAAGCTCTCCAGCTCAGCTAAAGTTTCATGCATGGGGTGGGATACACTGTCCATCAGTGATGTTATTTTGGCCAGAGTCCTTCTGTCTCCCACCTGCATTGGATCCAGGGGGCATCCTAGAACAGCACTGGCCTTTTTAATGAGCTCATCTAATCTCTTCCTCTCAGCTGTAAATAAACTGCTGCTCCAACAGACAACACCATTAAGATGGCTGATGCCATCACAAGTCAAAGAAGATCTTTAGGAGCGCTCCTTGGACTCCAAAACTGCTTGGACAACGTCATATGGTTACAATTAATTAGGTGGGGCGTGACAGAAGGTTGCCCAGTATGTGCAGCAAGCGAGGCAGCAAGCTATTACCATGTTGCTCAGTATACACAAGACCAGTGCAGTAGTACCAACACTGAGCAAAGACTTAAACGTTTTCAGATCACATATATATTACATATATACCTGTAAATCATACATGTAAGAGATGTCCTTTCCTATCTTTGGTGCACTGGATGGTCTGCTTTCATTCTCACTGTAAGCAAGCAGCACTAGGGTTTATTGGCTAACGGAGACCTACATTTTCAGGCCTACCAGAATTCTTTTGGAGTTCAGATGAGCTTTGATACCTGCCCAATGGAGGCAGACTATCCAAGAAACCAACTCTGGTCCATTTTAACATTAACTAAGCAGCTCTGTTGTCCAAGTGCCGTTAATCTTCTTGAACAGGAGAAGTAAAGCTTATCCATTTATTAAAATAAATTACTTCCCTAACATATGTTAGAGACCCTAAAATGTATTCCTCACTAACCTCATATTCTAAAGAACATAACGTACCGCAAATGTTGCAAGATTAAGTGGACTAAAACGAGAATGACTACATATGTCTAAATTGTGACAAAAATGTAATTTAGTACAAGGCTAAATTTAAAAAGTGCTAAATATCAAATTGGGTACTGCTTGGGTCATGCCCTTAGTTTTCATCTTGTTCCACATTAATTTGTGGGTATTTCCACACCTAAAACACTGTCCATTCACTAGACTATTAATTAGGTGCACTTGTTTTATTGCTTAACACAAACAGTGAATCTGCCAATCACATTTCAGCCAAATAAAAAATTTAGGTTTGAATTTGGTTTTGGAGACATACAAACAGTGTATTTTGTTTAAAGTGCTGATCTGCTGTTAGTTTTCATAATCTGGATGCTCTGTAGTTTAGGGAGTATGTTTGAAAATAGGTGTTATCCACAGACTGGCAATTGAGGTGAAACAAATGCCGTATTGATGTCAGGGAATGGACAGACTGGTTTGAGATCGTCCCAATGTAGACATGTAGAGATTTTAATTTTTAGTACACAGTAAATTAATGCAAAAGTGCATCTGAGCACAACCCCAAGTAGCTGTTAGCCTGGCTGTGCAGTAGGATTTTCCCTTCTGTCAACTCAGACCCCCATGTTGTCCTCTGTTTGGTCCCCTGTTGTCTGAGTTGCTGTCATCTCTCCTCTGAGAGCCTTTTGACCTCAGTGACTGTTCCAGCTCTTTAGTCATGAGCGGGCCCACCTCCATTTACCAACAACAGACTCAGTGGATGACACCAGAGCACAGCCACTCATTCTACTCTAAAGACGACCAGGCGTTCTGCCTGTAAGCGTCTTTACTCCTCCCCTGTATGTGGGTGAACACAGACAATCATTGTGGCCATTTCAGATCTTTTTGATATTCTCCCAAACGATGAATTTCGCTGGCAGAGTAGTGATCACCAGGGCACAAACAGTCTTGGGTGAAGGCTTTTAAAAATCTTCTTAGTTGCTGTCTGGAAGGAAGAGATGGACAGACTTGTTTGGAGGTAACAACTGTTTATTCATCAGCCCACACAATCAATCCTTGAGCACATCTTTGTGCACCACTGAGGCACACAGCCTTGAAAGTTTTATTACCTTTTCTGAAAACACGCAGTGTGGCAGACAGTGATTATTGTGTGGCAGTGGGAGGGAAGAGGTGGAAAAGGATAAAATGGAAATATTGAGCAATTGCAGAGACATTGCCTGAATCCCAATTAAGCATGGTGCCTAAATAATTGTATAGATTTCTGGATTCATAGCTAATTTTGACCAGTATTCCCTCTGAAAGCAGGATGAGTAATGGTTATATCATAGTTCATTAGATGCGCTGGGATTTAAGACGGTTGGATTGCTTGAATTACATTTCCCAAGGCGGATTCCCAAACCTTCTTGTACTGCCTTTCTATTCTGAGGAATCATTTCCATTACAGCATCACAATCCATATTTAGTCTGAATGATTCTAGTTTAGTGCATGCCCTGAAAAAGCATTAAGGTGAGCTTGAGCACAGAGTGAATTCAAAACTTCACCTTAGTGAATGAATTTAGAAAATCGAGGAGATGATGGAAGATTGAGGGAGAGCTTTTATGCTCCAATTTTTCTAACGCAGCGAAGAAAGATTCGATTTGTAAAATGTAAGATGTCGAGAGAGATATGCTTCAGAAGTTGATGCAGTCTCGCAGAATTTAGCAGATCAAATCTGGAGCCATACCTTAAAGTCTGTCATTATGAATAGATTGACTGCAATCACTGCTAAGAGTTGTAGTTCAAGCCACGTCTTGTTGGTCACAGGCATTTCAATTTTTGAGAATTCTGTGTGCTATTTTACAAGGTCAGAGCAACATGTTACAATTTTAAACATTTATGGCATGGTTAATAAAGAGGCAATAGTTTAATATTAAATAAAATTATATTAAATAAAATATTAAATTTTTTTACTTTAATGGATACAAAGCAAGTTTATTTGTATAGCACAATTCATGTTACAAGACAATTCAAAGTGCTTTACATAAAACATCAAAAGCATTACAGCAGGGTGCAGAAAAAGCAAAAGTACAGGAATAAAAACATGAATTAAAATGAGAAAAAAAAAATCTTAAAAGAAGCCGTGCAGATTTAAAACTAAGAATAACAATCTAATCAAAAGCAGCTGAGAACAGGTGGGTCTTTAACCTGGATTTAAATAAACTGAGTGTTTCAACTGATCTGAGGCTTTCTGGGAGTTTGTTCCAGACATGTGGAGCATAGAAGCTGAACGCAGCTTCTCCATGACTGGTTCTGACTCTGGGAATTGATAAAAGAGCGGATCCAGATGACCTGAGGGGTCGAGTAGGTTCATACTGGGTCAGGAGATCACCGATGTATTTTGGTCCTAAACCATTCTAAGCTTTATAGACCAGCAGCAGAACTTTGAAGTCTATCCTCTGACAGACAGGCAGCCAGTGTAAAGACCCCAGAGCTGGACTGATGTGGTCCACTTTTTGGTTTTAGTGAGAACTCGAGCAGCAGAGTTCTGGATGAGCTGCAGTTTCCGAATTGATTTTTTAGGTAGACCTGTAAAGACGCTGTTACAATAATCAAGCCGACTAAAGATGAATGCATAGACTAGTTTTTCCAGGTCCTGCTGAGACATCAGATATTTTGTCCTTGAGATATTCTTAAGGTGATAGTAGGCTGATTTTGTGATTGCCTTAATGTGTTTTTCAAAGTTTAGGTCTGAGTCCATCACTATACAAATGCAGGTTTACTCCAGGGCGTTGGGATGGAGGCAGTGGGTCTAACACTTACCTTTTGGAAAGAGTTGCGTAGTTGAAGCATTAGTAGTCAGAGATGCTTTTAGAGCTCCCTTGCATAACCAAAGCAAGAACTGTGCACGCAATCTCGGCAAGTCAAGCAAGTTCACAGTGCGGGTTGGACCGCTTCTGTGTTTCTTCTGGTCACCAATCCTGTTTGAGGTGCTTATGGACGGGATCATAAACCATCAGAGAGAGGTCATCTGTTTTGGGACCTTCAGGTTCTCATCTTTACTTTTTGCAATTTATGTGGTTTTGTTTGTATCTTCAATGCATGACTTACAACTTGCTTTGGAGCAGTTTCTAGCCAAGTGTAAAGCAGCGAGGATAAGGGTAAGCTCCTTTATGAGAAGGTGTTTTTGTCCATACAGGTCAGGGGTCTGTCTCAGCCACAAGTGGGAGAGTTTCAGTATCTTGACGTTTTGTGGTAGATAGAGCAGAAAAGGATAGACTGATTGGACACCTGAGCTTCAGAAATCCGGGGCTGCTCCAATCCGTCATGTTATTGAAAGAGTTTAGCTAAAAATAAACAAATCAGTGAACAGAAATTCAATGGTATGATCTTCTGCTATGGTCGTCAGAAATTAATCATGGCCATAAGAATGAGATCCCAGATGGATAGCATCTGAAATAAAATTCTGCTAAAGGACGGCTTGACGCATCCTTAGAGACAGGGTGAGGAGCTTAGTTTCCCCTGGGGAACTCTGAGCACCAAGAACCCACTAGAAGGACTTTATATCCCCTCTGTCTTGAATCCAAGACATTCATCTGAATGAGCTAAAGTGTGTTGTTTGTAAGAGGAAGGTGTGTGCTTGTCTCTTCGACGTGCTACCTCCTAGATCTGAAAGGCAAGGCAATTTTATTTGTATTGCACACTTTCAACAACAAGGTAATTCAAGGTGCTTTACAGGATTAGGGGATAAATTAAAAACAGCAATAAAGCAAGAAGCACACACAAAACATAGGATACATGAAAACATTACTCAAAGGCAGCTCTAAGCAGATGGATTTTTAGCCGTGATTTTAAAGAACTCAGTGTTTCAGCTGCTTTGAAGTTTGCTCCAGATTAGAGGAGCATAGAAACTGAAATCTGCTCTCCATGTTTGGTTCTGATTGAGTAGATGTTGAGTAGACTGAAATTAGAGGACGCTAGGCCGTTCAATGATTTATGAACTAGTAAAAATATTTTGAAGTCTATTCTCTAAGCTACAGGGAGCCAGTGTAAGGACTTTAGAACTGGGGTGATGTGCTCTATTTCTCGGGTTCTAGTGAGGACACAAAACAGCAGCATTCTGGATCAGCTGTCTAATTGAGTTTATATATATATATATATATATATATATATATATATATATATATATATATATATATATATATATATATATATATATATATATATATATAGATCAATAAATGTTTTTTTTACCTTTGTCTACTGTCCTGCAAATATGCAAACATCAGCAGCTACTGAGGAAGCAGATCATACAGCAACTTAAAATTACTCTTATATTATTTCCAAAGCCTTAAATGTAGCGAAATACCAAGTTAGCCACCAATAACAAAGCTACAGTGATTTAGTTTACTCTGCTTTCCTGGTGAAACTCTTTGCTTTTTTCGTCTTTGGATAATTAGTTGTATCCATGGAGAGTTCAGTACTGATTATGTTTAAGGAAGTGTGATTCCAATGGGAAATCTGATGTTTATTCTGCTAAATATTTTTTTTACCTTCTGCTTGAGCTAAAAGTTACAGTTTTCTTTGTGATTATTTTTTCAGACACATTTGTCTATGGAAAAACAATACTTTAGATTTCCCATAAACACAAAGTTACTAAAGGTACTAAGTTTTTGGCTAACTTGTGTCAAGACTGTCTAACCCAAACTGTTATCTTTAGTTTTTTGTTATATATATTGATTGTATTTATCTATTTATTTTTCACTTGTAAACTACATTTTGATTGATTTTGATCATGTCTGCCAGATTAAAAACCATATGGGTTGGAGCAAGTTTGATAAGTGCCAAAAATGTGACACCTAGACGATTGGGTTTGGGCATCTCCAAAACAGCAGCTTTTGTGTGGTTTTCCTAGTATACAGTGGTTAAAATCTATCTAAAGGGTTTCAGCACATCCAAGGCCTCATTAAGGCATATAGTGAGAGACGGATGGCCCTTGTTGTCTAAATAGGATGTATCGGAATACACACACTGCCTCACAGTTTGGTTACTATGATACTGCATAGCCACAGATAAGTTGGTTTTTCCATGCTGTCCACACAGACAACGTTAACACCAAGCAATGGAAGAAGGTGGCCTGGTCTAATGATTTACATTTTCTTTTACATCAATTGGATGGTTGGGTTCATTTACTTTGCTTTTTTGGGTAACACAAAATACCACAATACATTATGGGAAAAAGTCAAGCTATCACAGGCAGTGTGATACTTGGGCAATGTTCTATAGGGATCCTACCATTCATGTGGACAATACTTTAATAAACAACCGCTTATCCAAGTGTTGCTGGAGGCAAGACAAGGCAAGGCTATTTTATTTGTATAGCACACTTTCAACAACAAGGTAATTCAAGGTGCTTTACATGAATAAGGGGTAAAATAAAAATAGCAGTAAAACACAGACAAAGCATATAATGTAAAAACAGCAGTAAAGTAATAAGCATACACAAAACATATGATACATGAAAATATTACTCAAAGGCAGCTCTAAACAGATATGTTTTTAGTCGTGATTTAAAAGAACTCAATGTTTCAGCAGCTTTGCAGTTGTCTGGAAGTTTGTTCCAGATTAGAGGAGCATAAAAACGGAAAGCTGCTTCTCCATGTTTGGTTCTAATTCTTGAAATGTTGAGTAGACTGGAATTTGAGGACCTGAGTGTTCTGAAGGGTTGGTATAGTAACAGTAGATCTTCAACATACTTTGGTACTAAGCCATTCAATGATTTATAAACTAGTAAAAGTATTTTGAAGTCTATGTATGAAGCCAGTGTAAGGACGTTATAACTGGGGTGATGTGCTCTACTTTCCTGGTTCTAGTTAGGACACGAGCAGCAGCGTTCTGGATCAGCTGTAGCTGTTGTTGGTCATTTCCACCATGCAAAATAGTTCAGTAGTTAAATAAAACAGTCACGACACTTAAGTCTGAAATATGCAGCCTTAGCTGGTCAGTTTATTGTTCATACATACCTCTGGACAATTTTCTGAGAGTACAGACAGATTATTGCATCTTTTAGGCTTCTCCCCAGAAACTCTGCACCCCCTGGACTCTCTGCACCTTCCAAAACCTCCCTGCCCTCTGCTTCTCGACTCAGTAATTGATTTTTTAGGCTGACCTGTGAGAACGCTATTGCAGTAATCAATTTGACTAAAGATAAACGCATGGATGAGTTTTCCGAAGTCCTGTTGTGACATCAGTACTTTAATCCTAGAAATGTTCTTCAGGTGATAGAAGGCTGGCCTTGTTATTGCCTTTATGTGACCCTGGAGGTTCAGGTCTGAGTCAATTACTACACCTAAATTTCAGGCCTGATAAGTAGTTTCTAGCTGTGTTAACCGAAGCTGTGTGCTGACTATAGATTCTTTCTCTTTAGGTCCAAAAGTAATTACTTCTGTTTTGGCATATCCATCCATTGATTTGCTCAATGCATTTAATTAGGGTTTGTATGGGTTCAAAGTCACCTAGTGACATTATAATGTAGAGCTGAATATCATCTGCATAGTTATGGTAGCTAATCTTATTGGTTGTTATAATCTGGGATAGTGGGAGCATGTAGATATGAAATAAGAGGGGCCCCAGGATGGAGCCCTGGGGCACCCCACATGTGAGTTCTGTTCATCCTGATGAAAAGTTTCCTATTGAAACAAAGAAGTCCCTGTTCTTTAGGTAAGACTTGAACCAGCCAAGTACTGTACCAGAGAGTCCAACCCAGCTCTCCAGTCGTTCCAATAATAAATCAAGATCAACAGTGTCAAATGCTGCACTGAGGTCCAACAGAACCAGCACTGTGGTTCTACCACAGTCTGTGTTTTTGGGACCGTCATTGAAAACTTTGACGAGGGCAGTCTCAGTGCTGTGGTGACCATGGATACCAGACTGAAAAACATTAAAGCAGTTCGTCATTGTTGCTGAAACAAAGCTTTTTCAATAATTTTACTGATGAATGGAAGATTAGAAATTGGCTTGTGGTTATGCATTAACACATTGTCCAGGTTATTCTTTTTTAACAGTGGTTTAATAACTGATGTTTTTAATGACTGGGGGAAGACACCTGACAGGAGGGATTAGTTACCTATTTTAATCAGATCAGACCAAATGACAGGGAAAACTTTCTTAAGAAAGCTGTGGGTAGGATATCAAGAGACCATGTGTACACCCTTACTGTATATGGTGGTATTCTTTCTTGTCTCATTCAGCAGGATAATATCCCATTCCACAAAGTAAAAATCCTTCAGGGATGGTTTGAGGAACATGGATGCGATGACATGAACTCCAAGTTCCCCAGGTCTCATTTAAATTGAGCACCTTTGATATGTGCTCTACTTTGCGACTTACACTACTGGGTTAGGGCTGTTTTTGTAGAGAAAGGGCCACCAACACTTAATGCCACTTTGTGCTGCTGGAAGTAATTATACAGTGTTCAAAAAATTGTTTAATAAAACCCATCTCAAGCAAAAAGTGATCAGTTAAGCTGTCTGTGCCTCTGAAAGGTAATATGGCTGGTAAATGTTAGGAGAGGAAAGATGTTTAAACATTTTAAAAGCAAAAGTGCAACAAAAATAGCAAGAAAAACTTTACTATTGCTTTAGTAGGCTAATCATTTAAAGTGGCTCCACCTTGAGCATCAACTCTCCATCATTATTCCCTAAACTGAAAGTGCACTTACCGCTGTGTACTGCAGGTAACACTGAATATTTATGCTTCACTCAACACTACTTAGAAAGCCTCAAGTATTCCTTTGTCATACACATTATCATGACTCAGAAACATTGTAGTTCTACATTGATGAAGCAGTTAGATGATGCGGTATGTCACTCCCCAAAATTTTAATTTTAATTATATTTTCTTGTTTGTGCCTATTCTTACCTCTTTTAGTTTTACTTTTATAATGGATTTGCTTAAACAGTCTGATAAATCCTTAGTCTGAGATACTTGCTGACATTTACCCACAAGCTGTTATCACTGTTTACAATGATTTATCTCAACCTTACTTTAAAGAAAATGGATGTTTTCATGTCTTTTAAAATAGCAGGATTTAGTCACACTTTGACCCTGAAGCATTTAGATTGTGAGTTGAACGTAGTGCAGTGAAACAGCTTGTAAACATCAAGAGAGAGGGTTTCTTCCTGTGAGGCATTCTAGATTTATACACTTTAGTTTCAGTCTCTGTTCCAATGCCTTTGGGAAAACCTCATTGACTTACTGTTGGTTAAGAGAAGCTGTCAAAATGAAGGTGATTTTGCTGTTTGTGAGTGCTACAGATTCCTGAAGCCGTGGGGGTTGGTGTTCAACCATCAATGGAAATGGACTTGGCTTGGCACTGGACAATGCACATTAAAGTATGCCTATTTGCCCCCCTCCTTAATGTCAACTGGCGCTTCCTTCCTCCCCCTGCTAGCTATCATTACGCAGGAAGGGGGTAAGGGTGGCTGGGAAGACAGTCTCCAATTTCAGCTCCATTTGAGATCTGGGAATTAGCTGCACCAGACTGTAGAGCTCCACTGTTGTTTAGATGTCAATTTGGGATAGAAATGTGTAACTAATATAAAACGTGTCAGTATTTATAGAAACAGAACCAGAAATAAGCTGCAGCTGCAATTGGTGTTTTTTTTAACGTTGAACAGGGGAAGCGAACAGTGTGTAATTAAGACATCTCCTGGTAATCTGGGAGACACAATCTGTTTATTCAGGGAATATTTGGAAATTGATTTTGTTGTTGTTGTTTTGGCCATCACTGCCAGTATTGACGGATCACATAAACTTTATTTGTGTTGGGGGTTTTTTTGAATTCCAGTCTAATCTGCTATAAATTATCTCTATTTAAAAATGCTCCGAATAGATAAAACTTTGTTTTAGCAGGCAGCCAATTTTAGATTGATCTTTAGGCACTTTGTTACTTCAGCTGGTCACAAAAACACTAATTGTTCCCATTTTATAGCATAGATAACAACATTGTGAACCCACAAAAAAGAGCAATTAGCTGCAAACTGGCTATGCAGTATATTGATTAATCGAAGGACAATGAAGCTCTGAGGTGGGTTTAATTAAATTGTTCTTTTTTTCTATCTTGTAATTTAAAGTACCCTTTGTCTCCTGTAAATACTTTTAGGTTTTGATACGTTTTGCCGACATTTCATAATTCCTCATTTTTTCTGAAAGAGCATTGCACATTTTCCATGAATAGCTCTTTGTGAGGCAATAATAACGTTACTTTGTAAGGTTTTGGCCTAAACAACTCTTATTGTTTGTGAAAAAATATTATTTTGTTCACTTAAGACCAAAATAATATATACCATCTGGCAGTCTTCAGTTTAGCTTTCTTATTGGTAGTATTAACGTTTTGACGTATTTGAATGTAATGGAGAATGTGGAGGGAGCTACAGATGAAGGTATTGCCAAGGAGGCCTTCCAGCCTCAAAGACTTGGAGCTCATCACCGAATTAAAATACCAAGAGAAACATTCAAAGAACTGTAATGCAAAGACATCTTTGTCCATTCACTGTTGAGAAAGATACAAATATTTTTGATGTGCCAAATTCATTAGAATGACAATAAAAACTGATTTCTTTATTTTTTATTTATACTCCTTTTAAATAGTTTTATCCTTTGAGACATAACTGTCATCCTTTCTATCAGAAACAAACCTTCAGGTTGAATCGAAATCGTTTTAAATCTAAAGGGTATGAATGATTAACGGTCCTTAACTGTAACTACCAAGCTCTCTCTTCCGTATTTGTGTTGACCTATCAAAAATGATAGGAACAGTTGAAAGTTGATCTGGGAATGAAGTCCCTTTGGAGTTCAATGTGTTATAGCTGTAAGTCAGAAAACCAGTAGGGTTTGCCAATTGTCACTGAAGAGGCTAGCTGCTGTTATCAATAGAAGCGGATAAACAAACCTGTAAATCAAACCATTTCTTGTCGGCGTATCTAAATAATAGTGTATCTGTTTTTTTGTTTTGTTTTTTGTAGCTTTTCATTTTCATGAATTCAAGAGATAGTCATAAAATTGCAGACCTTCCAACCTGTACGCATTTTGCGTAGCAGGTACGCAATTTGACATCTAAATACGCTGGTACGACTCGCCCCTCTAAACTACGCAAAAAGCTGCAGACATGTGAATTCTGTGGCGAATGTGCACGTGCAGTACTCATGTCTGACAACACGGTGCAGCAGCTTGGTGAAGCAGTTTCAGCCAATCATTGTAGAAAAGCGGAGACTTTAGTCTACCCAACCTATAGCGTAACATCCCCGCCTCTTCGACTCCATTCCCCACTCGCTGCTGCGATTGGCGCTTAAAAAGGTAAACTGTGTGTGTGAGTGTCAGCGGACCTGCCAGCTTTTGGCAAATGTGAACCGTTAGGCGTAACGTTACTTTCGCTGTGTAAACATTCGAGCCGAAGTCTAAGTAAAAAAAAAATTTAAAAAAAATGGAGAGGTGTTTTTTCTATCGATCAAGAGAAAGATGAGGCAGCGGTGCAAGTGGGTGCGCGTGTGTGTGTGTATTTTAGCCTTTATATATGTCCATTGCAGATATAATAGGCCTGTATATAAGGAGGAATGTGATTATTTATACAGTTTAAACATGTAGCCAACAAATCTTTTGCAGCAAGTTTTGCAACCAGCGCCATGGCAGATGAGGGAGAGGAAGACAGGGAGGGACAGGGCAGCAGCAGAGCTGCCAAAAAGAAGAGGGTCCATGTTCCCCAGAAGTTTTTGATTAAATATCAAGAACAGCGGCCATGCTTGCAACCCTCTAAACTTCCATATCATGCATGGTGCACAGTGTGCAATTATGATGTGGACGTAAGCCACCAGGGAACTGCAGGTAGTGTATAAATTAGCCCCGGTGATGTGTGCATATGTGCTGTAAGCCAATGTAACTATTACATTCATGAAAACAAAAACACCTATTGCAATATAAAAATAAATTACCATTTGAATTGAATACGTATAATTTTTTTGGTTTTATTGTTTTCTTATAACCAATTTCTAGCCAGTGAATGGGGAAATTGCCGCGCGCAAAGCAATTGAGTTTCAGAAGTCTGAAAAAAAACGCACAACACAGAAGTGGTGCTCAAAATATTTTGACAAGGTTGGCAGGTCTGAAATTACCCAGATGCTACAGATAACACTTTGTCACTTTTGTCTTTTTTGTTTTGTTTTGGGGTTTTTTGTAGGAATTTGTATAACACCATATTTACATCTATTTTGGTTCTGATGAATGTTTTAGCCACATATATGAAAAATTAGGAACCCTGAATGAACCAAAAAGTGCAGTAATTATAGAATAATTGGTTAACTGCTCCATTTCATACCTGTCAAAACAGATGGTGGGCTGGAATTTATGAAGGGTTTAAACAAAACATCTTTTTGCACACAGCACCTCAGATGTTTCTTTCTGTTTGATTTTTCAACCTGGAATACTTTCAGATACTAAACAAACAACCACACAATACAGATTAAATTTATTTCCTTTGGTTTCCTGCTGTATTCAGAAATTCTCCTGTTTTATTTTGTTCGTTTTCATTTGGTCTGTGTTAAGTGACAGGGACAAAAAAAATCAGGTTCAGGTAAAATATGTCCAAAAAGTAGTGAGATGTGGAGTGCCTTCCAAAAAATCTTGGACAAATTTTACTCAGTGCCATTGTTAAACACTTCACAAAAGCTATTTATTGTTCTGGAACAAGTTGATCTTTGTTTCATCCATCTAAAGAATCAGAAAGTTCATGCTTCACACACCTTATTTTTTTCGCTTTTGAGAATTCCTATTTTCTTGGTGTTCAAATACTTGACCTACTACGCATTTTCTTTATCTCATTAAAGCATTGAAACCAGTCAGCCCTCACACAGAAAGAGTACTGTAAAGCCAGTGCGGTCTATTCTTTGTATTGCGTTGCTGTACTGTAAACAAGCCTATACTGTAGTTCACTCTGTGGGTAGATGGACATCAAGCTGTGCAGAGACACAGAAGGGCTCAGAGAGGTGTAATCTCACATCATTGCCATTCTGTTACTAGCTGGTAAATGGAAGTGAAGTAGTGGTTTCTTTCCAATGCTGCTATCACTCACGTACTCCGGTGTTGAGATCCTGTGCTGGGGGGATTTGGCTGGTGTTAATCGTGATCTTTTTTGTCCTTGCAGGCTGTTACCACAGACTGTTGGCTTGCTGTACGTTGGAAACTATGATAGACCCTTTGCAACGATGAGGGTGAGAACATAAATGTGTTGTTTTGTTGGATTCATCTACATTCTGACAAACCAAAAAGCTCCCTTCATGCTTTTCAACCTTCCTCTCTTTGAACATTAGCAGTGCTTTTAATTTAAAAGTGTGCACTGAATCACTTAATACATTTGATTTGCCATAATGATTTTTCTTTGAGAAGTGCATTGCAATTTTCTTATTAAAGAATTGTTGAATCACTATACGCACACCAACAAACACATACACAGATTTTGTGATGTTATGACCACAATCTTAAAAGTTTTTATTGAATTTTACTGGAGCAAACTTTCTGCTAAGGCTCATATGTCTACCAGCTTTTTTCAAAAATAAAATCAGCTTTTTTACTCCTTAATGGAAAATAGATCTAGGCCATTCAGATTGAAAGCATAGTTCCTTTGAACTTCATTTTTCAAGTCCCCCTACGTATTCTTTTTCAAATGTAGGTCTCCACTTTGACTGGGCCATTATAATGTTTTGATCAGACCCACTTCTTCATAGCTCTAGCTGTATTTTAGGGATGGGTGATTCTTATCCACAGTTTGACTAGCTTCCATGACCTTTCTGAAGAGAAGCAGCCCACAGCATGATGCTGCCGTGATGGTGTGTTCAGCGTAATACGCTGCATTTGTTTTGTTTTAAACCACTCGATGTTATTCCTGACCAGTCTTCTGTGTTCCTTGCTCTTAATAATGCTGTTTGTTCACCTATGTTCTCTAACAAACCACTGAGGCATTAACTGAAATGCTGCCTTTATACTGAGATTAACTATTACACAGATGGACGTTATTTAGTAATCAGATAACTTCTGAAGACTTTGGTTGCACTAGGTTCTATTTAGGGGTATCAGAGTAAAAGAGTTACACAGTTATGCACTAATTTGTGTCTGTATATCATTAAAATACAATAAAGCACATTTAAGTTTGTAGCTGCAAGAAGACAAAATGTATTAAAAAAAATAAGTTATTTTGCTTTTTGAGCTTTCAAAATAGTGTTTTATCAACAGTAATGATCCATTAACGTAATTATGGAAACAATGCTTTTACACAGATACTGTTTACTTTCAGGTTTAATATGCTTCAAAAAAGCTGTTTTTTAGCCACACTACTACAAAATTTTATATAAACTAGCAGTTCCTTCACTCTACAAGAGGTTTAGAAATTAGTCTGTTAACCAGTTTATAGTAAGAAAAAGTATCAAGCATGACTAAGAAGAACATTTTTATTTATTTTTTTAGATTTTCATATAATTCTTAATTCACTTATGCCATTGAGCCTTTTTTTCTAAACTAAAACGAGAAACCTCACACAACCTTTGGAGAGCCGTGGAAGTATCTTCTGACATTTCTCCATAAATTGTATCCCAGAATAAACCTAATATGCAGAAATAACAAGTCAGCAACTCATCTCATCTGTATTTGAGTGCAATGAGAATTTGATAGTCTGAGGCAGAGATCCAACTGCAAAGTAATATTATGTTACATTTGTAATATTATAATAAGTCTTATAAATGTACCTTTTTTTGATCAGATACTTGTGGTGAGTGTAGGTTGTTACTGTTTAGGAGCACAATCTGTAGAGGTTTCAAACTTCCCTTTGTCAGCGGCGGGCTTTTTACATGATATGTTTTCTGTTTGCTGCTGGGATTGTAACCAGAAATAGAACAAGTGCTACAGCCCCTTAGCTTACTCTACATCATTTTTCATGTTACTATTTTTCCATGAAATGTTGTTTACAGCAGATCCAATTGCTAATCTGCTTTAAAAAATTTAATTACATGTTAGTAGAGGACAGGATGACTTGTCCTTTCAGTCAGAACACTGTTCCTGCTAAATCCAACACCTCTGCACAGTAAGCGTGTGAGTTTGTAGTCTGTGAGCTACCACACTGTATCTTTGACATTAATCGCCTTGCTCGTGGTGCATCACAGTAATTTCAATGCCTCAATTAGATGCAATTTGGGGAATATTCGGCTGACAGCTCATCGAAATGCATTTGGCTGTCAGTGAAGGAAATCAAGCCAACCTTTTTGTTATTTGAAAAAATTTTGTAATTTTAACAAAAAACACGTTTTATTGAGGTAATTTTTCAAATTTGGCTCCTTTATTGTGGTAATTTCTGTTGGTTGCCAAAGGAAATGAGTTTTGGAAGGGGGCTTTTAGATGGATTTACTGGCTCAGCCTTTGAAAACTTGTTCCCTGCTGAAAACATTTTTACTCATTTGCACCTCTTTAAAACCTAAATGGACCTTCTTAAGAATAAAATCACTTACAATGTACTGTTTAATTTACAAAAGATTTCTTATTTGTCCTGTGATTACATTTTCTTTGCTGATTTTATGTATGCTTTTGTTCAAAATACATATGAAACACTGAGGTTAGGGGTGGGCAAAATATCAATTATATCGATTTATTAAATTTTTCTCTTAATGAAGATTGCATTGGAATATTGAGAATATCTAGAAAAAATTCTGACATTGCACCTCTTGAGTTTCCATAGTTCAAAGTGATGCCAAGGATGCCACCCAAGGACTTTCATCTTTTTTTACAAGCATGTTTTACAACGTGTTTTTATTTGGACTTTGAATTCAGTTCAACTCCAAGAAAGAATGATTGAAATAAAAGAAAGTTTAAAAAATATTTTCTGTCAATCTTAATTTCTTTTTTTTTTTATGGAGAAAAATACTGATTTTTTTTTAAAATACATTTGCCATGAAAAAAATCAAAGATTTTATTTTTAATCCATATCGTCCAGCCCTAACCTCCTTTTAATTTATCCGAAACAGTTGTATAATGTCCAATGACATCTTTATATAAAAAGTAACCTTCTGATATTTTTAAATAGTACCAGGGAATGTTAAATATTGACAAAAAATTTTATTTGTTTTATGTTGTGATAAATATCTGTCCACTGATTGAAAAATATTATTGTGAGTGGGGTTTTTTTCATATTCCCCAGCCCTAACTGAGGTCAATAAGTGTGTTATACACCATCAACAATGTAGTTTGTTAGCTTTTTCCCACTTGCTTAAGTTAATGTGCTATAGTTGTTAAGTCATTTTCTTCCAGAGTCTTTCATAGAGGTCTTAAATTGAAATTGTTGCAGCATTGTGGCCTTAAAAAAGTCATATAATCTCCTAGATTTAATCTTCAAACATTTAAATTGGGATGTCTCTGTCTGATCCCAGATGTTGCTCTGGGTTGCAAAACTTAATGCTGCCTTCATTTGCAATATTCAGACACGAAACAAGCAGAGAGATCAGGAATCAGACCCTAAACAGTTGCGTAGAGGACTAATACCCTCGTATATGGGGTGCCTGCTCTACCTCTACACCGTACTATGCCCCGAAACTCAAAACACTTTTAAAAGATATCAAGATTTGGATGTACCTTCACAAACCACATGCCTTAAGAGAATTTTGGCATCAAGATAATCCCTTTGAAGTTTATAGCTTGGCTTGGGGCACACAACACACAGCATTTTTTATGTTAAACAGTATTCGAGAATTAGAAGTAAAAATAATCCATGAGAAGATGCATTACTCTTACATAACTATAACTACACAGTTTGAGCTTGAATGTTACTTTCCTTCATTTTGGAAGCTTATGTAACATTTTGCACTAAATATTCCCTCTGTTTTTAAACTAAGCCAGTTGTTAGAAATGGAGCTCCTGATTTTTGTTGTTTCTGTACATGCTCTTCTGTGTAGATATCCCCCACTTACCAAGAGTGCTGAGCAGAGAGCAGCTGAAACAATAATATGTAAAGATTATAACATTCAAAGCAAACCACTAAGTTTATTAAGCAGAAGAATAACTTTTTAATATTTTCTCCACACAAAACATACTAGATTGGCATTGAAATTTGTTCCCGACAAAATTATCATGTCATGTGTAAACAAAGAATAAACATGCTACCGATAGCCTGATACTTTAGCAATCTGCTCTGGATGAAAACACGGTCAGCAGGCACAAGAAGTGAGTTTATGATATATATGTGTCGAGATGGATCAATGTGTAGAAACAAAAGTGTTGTCCTCCAGAAACCCTGTCTGGGATAAAATATTGACAATCGATATAAACTCAGACTGCAGTGTCAATGGTGAAGGAACTAAGATGGACACAATCACTATATGTTGTGTAATATTACTGCACTTTAAATCTAGCGACTCTCAAGCCTATCCATGACATTGGTTTTATTAGTCTTGAACTGGGACTCTGTGTTTGCAAATTCCTTTTTCTTAAATGAGTCAGCCCCTTAAAACTGAAAAAAATATCCTAATCCGCACATTCTTAATTGAAATAAAACAAGTCTTAATGGGACGAGAATAGCATAATGCTGGGCGAGACTTAATTGTGCTTTCAGTATTTCCAAATACAGCTACTGCTATATTGAGGGTTGAAAGCTGAAAGGAATGGAAACCCCCTCCCTAACTGATTTTTGTCATGCATTTGTTGCTTACATGGAAATTCTAAATACTAGGGGTCCAACGGATCAAAAAACTCACGGTTTGGATCGTTCCTCGGATCAGAGTCACGGATCAGATCAGTTTTCGGATCAGCAAAAAAAAAGACAAGACAAATAAACATAACTTTTGTCTTTTCATTTATTAACACGTTTACATTATTAAATTAAAATGTATAAAATCAACTTAAAATGCTTAAGGAATAATATCTTCTTTTTAACATAATTTGTTAAAAAATTAATTAAAGTGCAACATAAAAAGGCACATCTAAACTTGGAGAGTGACATAAAGCCTATGTTCACATCATCAAAGAAGAATAAAAGAAAGAAAGCAAAGCATACTTGAGCTCATAATTTCAAATTGTTTTTCAAAAAGACAAGGATGTCTACATTGTCTGGGGAGAGTGTGGACAAATGCAAATGTCCACATACAGGGGATTTAAATGACGCGGGCCGTTCAAGCTCCTCCGTTCATCCGCTCGCCATGACCATGCTGTGTGCGGACTGAACATGCGCACAACTTTTTTTTTCAGAAATCAATCCGCGGATAATGTGTGTGCCGAACCGAAGATATTGATCCGAACAGATCACGGATCAATGATGATCCGTTGCACCACTACTAAATACATGTTCTCATCGCTTTAACTGTAGGATGCGTGTCGCTTCTAAGAACAACCACCTGCAAGGCTTGAAAATATTAAACAGCACTATATTTAAAAAATGATTTCTCATATTTAAAATACTTATTGCTGTTGTCATTAGAAACTTTGAGTCTCTTGTAGAGGGTTTACTTCTAGAGTAAAAGTTCCTCTTTTTAGTCAAGCCTCACTGCTTTTTGTGACTACTTGCTCTGCTTGAGCTATATGTGGCTTGTGCATACAGATTATTAATCATAAATAATCTGAACGCTGCCTGGCAGGTGTAGTCACCAGTGACGGGGATAAGAGCAGCTCCCTGAAAAAAAGCCTTGCATCTTTGATGAAGCTGTGATGGCTTCGCAGCATGCCCCTCCACCACCAGGTGCTGAAATGACTTTGACTGTTGTTTCCATCACTAAACTCTCCAATTTATGCGACTCCTGAAGGCATCGCTGTGTGACTCTCTCTGCTTTCCCATCATTCAAGTATCATTAAAGTGCTTTCGAGAGATTTTTTTATGGCCCACAGGTTTCGTCTAATATATTAGATGTGGGATTAAAAACCATAGAAAGTCCCTGAACATTTGAAAGTGGTACCCATAGAAAACACTCTAATCAAGCTCCTCTTGAAAGCAACTTGTCCATTTAGTTTATAAAGTTTAAAGCATATTGTCAGGGTTGTGTAGAGGTGATCTTGCTGAGAGATTTTACCTGACAGACTTGACAAAGAGCTGAGCTCCTGCTCACTTGCATGTCATTACCTTGTTTTTCTCCTATTTAGGCACGTTTCCTCTATCTGAACTTAATTTTCCTTGAACTTCACGGTATGCAGGTTTCTTCACTACACCGGACCGGGCCGACAGTGCTGTTTTCAGGGCCATTTCAGGAACCAACAAATTACCAGTCTTAGGACATGTACTCGGAAATGGGCCAATAGTCGCTGGGTGGGAGCTGTGGTCCAATCAATGAAATTTTATTAGTAGAGCACTTTTCATGATAAAATCAGCACAAAGTGCTGGTTAACTTATGTTGATTGGTTGTAACACAGTGGGAAATGAGCAGACGTCACATTAGAACCAGCTTTGCTGGAGAAGCAGTTTATAATAACAAACAGAAACACGGCAACCATCTCTGCTTCTCTCATGTCGATCTCTTGTTATTCTCTGCTGCTGTTGGTGCCTTTTGGCGCTGATAAGTGACGCTACTTACTGTTGAAACAGTCTTTGATATGTGGACCTCTTACCCGATTCCTTAGAGGGGCAGTTTTGCATGGAGACATGATGGCTGAGAGGAGCGAGCAAACAGATTTACTCCGATAGAGGAAGGTCCACTGAAGCTACCCTGAAGTTCCGATAGTGGAAACAAGCTTTTTGTCTCTGATTTTATAGTCAAACTGAATGTCCGAGGTAATGATTTGCATTACTAAGGTCAATAGAAGCCCGAGTCCGACATAATATAATTGGTTGTAATTTGTTTTCCCACATTCTTAATGATGGCCATGTCCAGATCTTCTTGGCTCAAGTAGTTGCATTGAAAATGATCCACTCTGTCTGCTGAATGTCTTGGTCCAACTTTCTATTCTTCCGCTGGATGAGATATTGTTCAGAGGACAAATCCTACATTCTATCTGACGACATATATATATTAAAGTTTGAACATTGATTTTCATGCAGTTCATCAGTGAAGTTATTCCCTGGAAGCCTGTTCATATTCATGCTTCTGCATCTTATATCCTCTTCCCACTTTTACATCCTTTCATCTTGTGTTCTTTTATTAAAATGGACCCGAGTGTCGCAGACCTGTGAGTCTGTTCTGATTTAACTTCAGAATGAAACAAAAGCAGGTTCAAATACTGTAAAACAATACTTTTTCTGGAAAACTAACTCTGAATGTTGATTTGTCTGTGCCCCGCTCTCTTTGGCATAATATACCTTGTTGATATAAGTGTTAAAGCAGCTTTCTCCATGAACTTATAAAGTAGCATATTTGATTGATTATTTGATTTGATTATGATGAGATGCCAAATGTTGAATATACTGAAATATTATGTTGTCACAGATATATGATTTAAAGATATTTTTATCTGTATGATGTGTTTTTAGGGTAAATCAAGAGATGGCAAAAAAAACTTGCAGTAATGTCTTAACCAAACATTTATTTATCCATCTACCCCTTTGTTTAACCAGAAAATTTAACTCTTAAGATATTGTATGACCTGAAAACCACAAAGTCATTAAACTATAAACACTGCAAGCTAAAGTATGTCAGCGTGTGTACATTTTAAGTTGTTGAAAATAACATTTATACATAGTTCTAATTTTTTCCAAAACCACAAAAAAACATATGGGCCTCATAGAAGATATTTTGACAAGGCAAGTCAGAATAGGAATAAATACCTCCTGCATTGCTGCATCAGCTTTAAACAACCTGAGGAAATAAATTGTGCCACTTCTAAACAGCCCCAAATGATAAAATATATTATAGAACCTAACATTTTACCTACAGCAGGTACTTTTTTCTACAAATATAATATGTAGAATAGTTATAAAAGCATGGCAGGAATGAACTAGTTTCAGTTTCTGGGTAGGAGTGATATGTTTATTGTAGTTTAACATCTTACATTGAAATAAAGTTTGTTTAAATTATCTTGACACACTGGCATGGAGGCGCTACTAATGTGGCAGAACTGAGACTGTTAAGAGATTTGCATGTGAGCAATAATTAATTCTTTCATGGCAGTAAGCTGTAATTCTCAAGCATTTGTTTTAGTCTAGCTACAGATTTCAAATGACTCTGTGCTCTGTTCCTTTCCGAATAAACTAATCATATTCAAACTAAAGCTATAACAGGGTAACCGCGAGGTCTTAAAGTATTAAAAAGCATTGAATTCAGTAGAGTCAAAGTTAAGGCCTTAAACGCTTTACATTTCAGAAAAAAGCATTATTGTTTTTAATTCTAGTCTTAAATTTGGCATCTTATTTTTTTGAATAATTAAACAATTTATCATATATAAGCATTTAGATTTGGTATTTACAAATAAAACATTACCGCGAAGTACAAATTACAACACTGCACTTGTTGCTATGGTTCCCAGCCATGATTTGCAATAGCCCTTATCCAGAACTGTACCTGCAGGAGCACGCCCGGTGGGAAATGTTTCCTCTCCTCTAATTACTACAACTTGTAGTACTCCCGCAGGAACCCAATGGGCAAGTGTAAATATAATCCGCAGCGGCTGCAAAACACAAAATATGACTGGGTCGGACCTGCATTGGAGTCCCACATGCAAAGCAATAAACATGTTGCTATCTTAAATTCTAACCAACTTCATGCGCCAATCGCAAATTATTGTGGGAGTTAATCACCAGCAATTTCTCAAGCAACGGCATTGTGTACTGTCGCCACTACCACAGCAACTGCTATGACTAGCCATGGCAATGGCAATGGACTTTTAAATACAACCACAAACTTGCAGCCACGAACCTGTGGATTGGCGAGAACCCTACGGTCAGAAGTTATTTGGGTATAAAAAACGGTTTCTGATGACCAATTCTACATGTCTAATGAGGATATTAGGGAGATATTCAAAAGCATGTTTACAGATTCTAATATTGCATCTGCATTCACGTGTGGTAAAAACAAGACTGCCTACATTAACAAGCTTGGATTTGCATTATTTATTGCAAAAGCGCTAATACAGGATTGAAATGATTTTAAATTTAAATGGATTTTAATTTAACTAATAAAACGAAAAAAATATATTTGTTCTGTTGTAGGTGTAGATATGCATATTTCTGGCCACAAACCCGGCATTACATTTTAATGAATAGGTATTAAAAAGGTATTAAATTTCACTACTTCAAACCTGGAGCTACCCTATAGAAGGGAATATTCATTAAAGCACGTGTCCTTAAATTGTTGACTGCAAGGGAAAAAGCTTTGTGTCATCAAGAAAAGCTTTAACAGTATTTCCTTTAAAGTCTGGAAAAAGACAGGATTGGATCTAAAAAGAAATTCCAGGTGTGCAAAATATGGGAAAATGGAATTAGAGTATGGAAAAAAAAAATTAGATTTCCAGAGTTTATTTATGCCATATTGCTTTGTCTGAAAGTATCAATCCACCTGTCTTTGTCCAACCAGAAGTTGAGCATTCCATCCATCCAGCCGCTTGTGCATTCATTCCTCTCTTCATCCATCCATTCATGTATCATCTGTATCCATCCTTTCATTTTTGTCTAGGCTTCATCTGACTGCCCATCCATCCCTATGTCCATTCATACATGCATCCACCTTTCCTTGTGTTCATCTACCCATCCATCCATGGGTCTGCCTTCCTTCCTTTCATCCATCATCCATCCTTCTGTTCATCTGCCATCTGTCCTTTTATTTATCCATCCATCCATCTTCATATTCCATTTGTCCCTCTGTCCATCCATCAATGGGTTAGTGAGGGTTGCATAATTTAAAACATGACTACCTTTAGAAATGTCACACATCACCATGAAATTTTGTGTTTATACTTTATTATACAGTGTGAACTCTAGTATTATTTAGATTTATTTTTTCTGTGAAATGTCCCACATTCCTAATTACTGCATCAGATTCACTTAGTTGCTGTAATAATTCTGTTTTTAAAACCTTCTCTATACTAGTGTAGCAGGGACTTGTAAAGAGTTAGAATGTCCCTGATAACTGGTGGCGAACGTGTGCGGCCATAATGAGACAGATTTGGATGGATTAGGCACCAAGTTGTGATGAAAAATGGCAGCCAACATGTCACCCCTCAGCAGCATGGAGAGATCCAGCCTGTAGCTGCTCGTCCTGCCTGTGCTGCCCTTGGCAGTTTGCTACGGGGAGCTTTAGGAGAGCGTAGAGATTCTGTTGGTGCTTCTGCCGCTGAAAGATATGTTTGTCTCATCAGTTCCTGTCTTCATACTGACTTTAAAAAATTGAAATTTAACAATACTTACACAGTAAAATGAGACTTCTGGAGGTTTAGGCATATCTACACACTCTCTCTCTGTGGTCTGCATTCTTTCTCTCAGTTTCTCCCTTCCTTCCTCACACCCTTTCTTGCTTCCTGTGTGAATTTGACACCCACTGCGAGCCCAGATGCCCAGCACTGTAGGATCACATAAGCTCTTTCTTTGTTGTGTTTTGTCTGGGCTTTCCTGGCAATGGCTGCTGTCCTCCTTGACTAGGTGTCACTGGTTCATTTTAAACCCTAAAGGTCAATGTCTTTGTCCCTTTTTTTTCCCTGTGTCTGACTTCAACAAGGAGGGGATACACTAAATCTGGTGCCTCCATTATTGTTTATTTTAAAAGCTCCTTGTTGCTGCACATTTTTGGGTGCCTTCCTTGTTCCCAGCAGCTCAGGGATTTACATTTCCCAAGTTTCAACAATCCTCTCTGTGAGACAGAGTCCCTCGACAAATAAACAACAGATGCTCAAATGTCTTCTTTGACTCATACTTGATCTTCAGTATCATGTGCCACTTTCATACACTTGAGCAGTGTTACAGTGTGTGGCAGTGATTTATTTTTTTATTTTTATGGTTTTCAAACCAGAGTATGATGTAATAAGTCAGTGATCTTTTATAGCTAAGTGGGTGGACTGGGAACCAATGCTTTGTTGAGAGCTGAATCAAGCAGTTCAATATCTGTTTGTGTTTGAGTGTGCTGTTTCATTAGAGACAGATTATGTGGTTTCTCTGTCACTCAAAATAGTTTGAGACTTTCACACAGTAAACAGTATTTCTGTATTCAGTTCATTTTAACTCCTTCATACAGCACTAATTCACAACAAATAGGATCTCAAGGTACTTTACAAGACAAGCAGGTCCAATTAATTCTCACTTAAAGGATCATTTTTATGGAGGACCTTCCCTGCCTGTGGGAATAAATAAAAATGTAATTATGTATTTCCACATTTATTTATTTATTTATTTACAATCTTATTTTCTTGACACATTTATTTATTTATTTATTTATTTACAATCTTATTTTCTTACCACATTTATATATTTCCACATTTAATTATTTATTTCCTTTTATTTATTTATTAATTTCCCCAAAAAATTATTTTCATATTTATTTATTTATTTCCTTCCACATTTATTTATTCATTTCCACATTTATTTATTCATTTCCACGTTTATTTATTTATTTCCACATTTAATTATTTTATTCCACATTTATTTATTTACAGAAGTGTATTCTAATAAGGGTGCGTTTCTAACACTGGCCTAAAGCCTGATTGGTCAGAGACATGGACAGGTGGTAAATCAGAATAAATATAAGAAATATTTATTCTGGTTTAAGTATAGATGATCCTTTAACATAATCTACAGAGAGTTTGTTGTCACCTCATTATCAGGTATTTGACTTGATGTTTCTCCAATAATTTACAGTAATATAATATTTATTCTGGAAATAGTATGGGAAAGTAGTAGGTAGGTCATAAATAAAATGTTTTTATGTCTCTCGCTTCCTCTTCATTTCATTGTTTTTGTCTGCAGGGGCGTTCCAATGCTCTTTTACCGCAATGCACTATGTATGCGCAAAGTTAATCTTTAGATGAGCGCTAGCGTCGGCTGGCTTGACTCGTGTCCGCTCCCTTCACCGCGACCCCGGTCCTGGGTGGGGAATTCAATATGAGACATGGACAGGTGGTTGTGAAACGTCCTCAAAAACCTCAGACGAAACACAAAGGCGTGCAGAGTGCTCGGGTGTGAGGTGCTACCTACCCTCTAGATTCACGCTAGCTAAGCTAGAAGATAGACCGGGAGGTTTAACCTTCACTTACTAATCCTTCGCCCCAGTACCTCACCAACTAAAGCCCCTCTGTTTTCGTCTGTTGTTCTAGGAGACCTCCCTGTTAGGGACAGGCCTGGTTTTGAACCAGCATTTATCTGGGTGTAAGATTCCAGTGGCCAGGTATCTCAACTCTGTGACAGGCACACAGGGTAGCCACCCGCCGCTAGTGCAGTAGTAGAGAGCCAGGTTTGTTTAAATGGAGTCTTGGAGCTGACCAATCAGGCTTAAAGCCAGTGTTATAAACGCCCCCTTATTAGAATACACTTCAGTAAATAAATAAATAAATGTGGAAATAAATTTAATTTATTAATTGGAAATAATTAAATAAATGTGGAAATCAATAAATACTTTTTTATTTATTCCCACATTTATTTATTTATTTATTTTCATTTGCATTTACCCATTTATTTATTTATTTATTTATTTATTGTGAATTTTGGCAGGGACGGTCCTCCATACATTTAAACCTGTCCTTCCCCTTAAAATGTCTGTGCAGCATGCCGGACTTTTATGTTTTTCTCATTTAATTATTATGAACAGTAATAGATTTTTGAACACTTTTGAATCTCTATCGATTTTACACATTTCACATCGAAATTATTGATTTATGGTGAATCGGCACACCCCAAGAATATGTTTATGAAATCTTTGTTGGAAATTGCTTTGGGTTTACTTCAAATGCTTTGGACACGGAGACGGAAAAGAAAGGGGGGAAAAAACAAAAAAAGATGAAGAGGTGGGACAACAGGTTAAAATTAAATTTAAAGTTTACTGCAAATGAACTAACGTTTTTTTAATCTTGAGTCATGAATTTCTCTTTTGTCACTATTAAATACTATTTCAAATATTGCATAATTGATCTCCTTAAAGCTTATTCATACTGTTGAGGAGAGCTGTTACAATGGTCACCATTAAACCAGATTATCTGCCAAAATACTTTTTATTACAGAGACCATAAGGAAGGAAAAAAATATATATTTCTCTGGCAGTTTTCGATGAATCTTTCCTTTCTGTGTGCATAGGCAACCAAAGAGCTGAAACAGTACGACAACAAGATCATCGAGTGCACCTTTGCTAACAACAGCTGGGTGTTTATGAGGCAGAGGGTAGACAAAAGCTTCCCCAACTCCTACGACACAGCCATGGGTGAGCCTCTATTCCCTCCTTGTCTGCAGTTATTTATTAATACCTCAACGTCTCCTTTATCTGCACCTGTATCAAAGTGAAAAACGAGCAGTCAGCCTGCGATTAATGGCTTATTTTATCTCTATTTTACATCAGGCTTTGCTCTCTGTTAGATTTCCCTGTTATGAGATTGAGTGTGTATGAATGTGTGTGGAGGTGGCAGATGTTATGTTGTGTAAGCATGCACAAAAACAGTCAGGCCTCGCACTCTGTGCCCAGGACAAATTGTTTTCATCCGTGTCTTTTCTTTGAGCATAGAAGCCGACATTTTGCTGCATAAAATATTTTCCCCTTTTAAGTAAATACCTATCCTGAAAGCAAGCATCCAGGATATATTATTGGCTCAAAAACAAGAAAATTGAATCAAAGTAAGTGTTTCCATAAAGCAGGTTGAAATGACAGTTCCATCTGCAGAGCATGAATGCACTCAACACCAAGCTATCAATACCGTCTGCCTCTTGGATTTTCTGCTATTTGTGATGCTAACTGCATAAGGGTGAGGCTGCAATTCTTGCACAAAGCACAGAATGTAAATGAACTTCAAGCGGTAAGTTTCAAAAGTTGCAGATGTCTACTGTCGTGAGTATAGAAGAGACAACTACTCTGAACTCAACCTACTCTGCTACTCTACATGCATTACATTCATGTTTTTACTGCACACCTATGTTATAAATGATGTTGCAAAGTACGTTAAACTTAGTTCAAATGTAAACTTTTAAGTGTAGACCAGTCAGCAGTGACCTCCTGCTGAACGATAAGCCCCCTCATAGCAGCAGCTACCGAAAGATGAAGACACGAGGAAAATGAGTGATGACACAAACCGAGTCGAGGGCTTTAGATAATCGTTAATCCAGCCTGAGGTTCAGTCTGTCAGATTTACGTCTTCAGACATGCCGTCGAACCGTATTTGTCAAAAAATCAGGTTTGAATCTGGAAGGTGGAGTAAATAATCAGCTGCTGCTGTTGATTGTGTGTGGCTTGAGTTCAAAGTGTAGGGGTCATTATGTTCGGGTTTTCCTTTCTAAAAGGGCTGTTTTTGGGAAAACATAATCACGTAATCATTTACTGTTTTTCTTTTTCCCAAAATCAGCTTTTGTCAAATTCTATTTTTAGAAAGTCCAAGTTTTAGAATGTACCCAGTTTTTTCCACCTGAAAAGTATCTAATCATGCTTTTATGTATCATTTTTCCAAAACAATAGCAAAAACTCCAATAATTAATAAATATCTATGTTTCCATGAAGGCTGCACAATGTGTTTGATTACATCAGAACTTTTAAGTATTTTTTGTAAAGATTAAAACAGTCTTTTCTTCTGTAAATTTGTAATTTAAAATGTGAGCAAATATCTCTTTGTTAAAGCTTGTTTGCTCTCTGTTTTGATATGACTTGTTAATTTAATAACTTGGCTTCTAACATCTTTAAATGTAGACTAAATATGCACAAACTTGCTTTATAAATCTTGCATATTACTTTGAACATTGTAATTTTTAATTACCAGAGTTTCTGTTTGGCACTATACTCTGGTCTCTCTCACAATGCTGTCTGAACTTGAGTCACTTCAGATAAAACGAGGACGCTGCAGTGACCAATACAATCTCACTAGCATGGCTAATTAATTGCTAACATCTTTTTAAAAATTGAGAAATTTCTGTAGGGAAAACCCATATCTGTTTAGATTTCTGTTTCAGATCAAATTTCCATCATTCACATCAAGTTTAAATACATAAATTTGGTCAGATGGGTGGACATTTCAGGTATTTTATGCTCACACCTGATAAAGATGTAATTGATCAAAAGGCTGAATCGACCAGAGAGTGGTGGGGTAATTTTAATAACTGAAACATAAGAATGACGAAAATGTGGGTTAATTGCAATCAATATCATCATAGTATTTAACCATATTGCAGCCCTAGTATAAATTAACTAGTATTTTGCTTTCAATTTCTGTTAATCAAAGGACATATAGAGCTGCCTTCCAGCTGCATTCTTTTGTTTGATGTTTTACCTCATAAAAGTTGGCTAAATGACCCACAAAATAGGTCTGCAGAAGATTATGATTTTAGCACGTTCTGTAAAGTTGTTTTTTGACTTTTACTCTTAAGCATGAAAGTTCGAACGGTTAATCTCTTACTCCCACAGAGTGGTCTACTGGTGATAAATGTGAGTATTTTTATGTTAGAAAATAGGAAACAAAGTGGAGATTTTTTTTGTGAAACATTTAAGAAAGAAAGAGTTTTCGTTCTACGGTCACACTGTACGAAAATATCGTGATTGAAAGCATAATTATTTTTTCCAGTTACAGATTTATTCAAACGACATAAACGTTTTTGGCCATTTCCTGTACAGGAATGATGATTTTCACATTTTGGGGTTTACATAGTAATCTGTAGTGTTTTAGTTTGGTTTGACCAGGTCAAAATGTATGACAAACCCAGAATTAAATCCCCTCATCCTGCAGCTTTATAAAGCTTTTCAGTTAAAAGCTCAGATATTGTGAAGTGTGATTTTCCTCTTCTGGCTCATTGTTCCTGGTCTGAGCTCTAACACTGACAAACTGTGTTTACGCTTTACATTCTAGACCATTTAGCTTTGAAAATTAAGTGACAGAACAGAGCACAGACTATAATTCATTATTTTGACTTAGGTCAGTAGTTCCCAAACTGTGGGGCATGGTACGAATGGATAAAATAAATGCTTGGACACTGCTAACATAATGGACAGTGTTTGATGAGGCTCCCACATAAACACAAAGCTTGAACATTTTCTTAATAACCAAAAGGGGGCCCAATTGAACTAGTTTGGGAACCACTGACTTAGGTTGTTCTGTAACCTCACTCTGGAAGTCTCATTAAACATTTTAAATAGTATTTACAAATGTTATATAAGCTTGATATGGTATTAATTCTTCTTGGTTGAAGCTGTACTGCTGTTTTTGTCCCAAAGAGTTATATTGGGGGTGATTTCACAGTCCAATTCAGGAGGAAGAATGCAATTAACTGTTTCGCTTTTAGAAAAATCTTCAGATGCATGGTTGTATGTCATATAAAAGCTTCTACATACCCATTCAGAGAAAATAAATGTGTAAAAACAAAGGAGCAGATGATGGAAACTGCATCCTGTCTCCCACTCTGATAAACCTTGTTTGCACATCGTTCCATCTAAATGTTGACATCAGAGTGCTGTGCAAGGCAGAGCATAAAAAACAGAAACTAAAGCCATATAAACTCAAGGCAGAGGTGAAGAACAATGCATTCATCGAACAAACTTAATTGATTGTAAAAGATGGCAGAAAATGTTGAGTTATTGAGCTTTAGATTCTGCTGCAGGCTGCGAGACAGCCTCAGAACCCAGATGGCAAAAGTGTCTTTTATCAAAAGATCTTGATGGATATCTTTGCCCATCTCTCCAGACTGATAACACTTTGTTCCATTTAGCAACTGCAAATAATCATTCATGTGTTGTTGGTACCGTGGCTCGGTCATGAACGTGCCAAGGGAGCTGTGAAGTGGGATGAGCTGTTTCTATGCATAGTCTCAGGAGTAATGATCCAAGTCATTTTTTTTCTAAACTTAATGCAAAGATGACTCAAAGTATAAGTTCTGATGCAAGATGAGGTCTGGTACAAATTACTTTTGAAGAAATTATCTTATTGTGTAAAGGGGGAAAAAAAAAACGTAATATAAAATGTTTTTCAAATGTATTTGTGTGTTTTATTACTGTTTTATATGACAAAAAAAAGTAGTGCTTAACTGTGAATTGGAAGGAAAATTATGGAGGTTTTAAATAATTGTATTAATTGAAATCTGAAAGATGTCTGTTGATACCCCTAAATAAAATCCACAACTTAACATAGTCTACTTGTGTGTAAATAGCCTCTGAATCAATACGGCTATTTTGTGAGTATCTCAGAACAGCCTCGCAAAGACCAAGAGGCACACATCAGACAGGTCAGGGATAAAAGTCTGGAAAAGTTTAAAGCTGGGTTGGGTTATGAACCTGTTTTTCAATTTCTAGCCAAGCTTTATCCATTAGCTAAAAATGGAAACAGTATCAAACAACTGCAAACCAGTTTTCCACCTAAACTGACAGTTTGGGCAAGAGGCCATTAATCAGAAAAGTAGCCAAGAAGCCCATTATAACTCTAGAGTAGCTACAGCTAATATGGAAGAATCTGTTGCTTCATTCATGAACTAAAACATTTGGGCATCATGGAAGAGTGGCAAGAAGATGGCTGTTGTTGAAAGAAAGCCTTAGGAAGTGAAGCTTACAGTTTTTAAGGTAAAGCTTTTGGAGAAGGTACTCTAATCAGATGAGGCCAAAATATAACTTTTTGGCCAATACCTTTTTAGTAGAAAACCGATACTAAGCGCAGGAGGAATATGGCAGTGGGCTGCATGATGCTTTATGTTTTGCCTTCAGTGAAGTTCGTCAGAGTTGATGGGAAATTGATGGTAGCATTAAATTCTGTGGCAAGATCTGAAAGTTGATTTTCAAAAAAATTTTCCATGTTATCTGAACTTTAGCTGTTTTACAAAGAGGAATGGGCAAAAAATAGTGGGGCTGAATACAAATACAAATTCACATCACATCTTTCAGATTTTTAGATTTTATTTTGAAAACAATGCATAATTTTACTGCCATTTAACAATTATTCCCTGCCTTGTGCTTGGAGCATAAAAAAGTTAGAATTTAGGAGTTACACTATAAATGGGTGGAAAAGGCTGTCAGCATCTCTGTGATAACGTCCTTCCTGGTGTGCATGTATTTTTTTTTCTCTCCCCAGCTGTCTGTAAAAGCATCCAGGAACCCGTCACGAAGGAAATCCTTTTTGAGTATCTGGACCGCTGCGCCCAGGGAGTCAACGCACAGACCCGGAAACGCCCGTCTGACCCGGATTCTGAGCTAATGCCCCCTCCCCCTCCGAAAAGACCCAACTGGGCCGCGCCGTAGCCCCCCCGCCGAGCCCTCTGGACTCACACCCACAGTCAGAGCGAACATCCAGATTACCATCTACAAACCCCCTCCAGGAAGCATTTCAAGCCTATCGGCTGCGTCGCTTTTGCTCCCCCAGCTTGTACATGTAAGGACCTCAGAGAAGTGACTGCCTCAATGTGATTGATTCATTTACCTTGTAGATCTCTTTGTAGCTTTGATGCTTGTGTTCTTATTAAAACACTGAACATAATGCTTAGATTGTTTGACTATTTTCCTATTTATTTTTTATCCTGAGCTAAATGTTCAAGAAAGGACATTGTTATGGCTACAAATAACACCTGGGGAACATTGTTTACTGTGTGTCAACCATTTCTTTGTTTCAATTTAAAAGAAGAGTAAACATAATCAAAGCTCAATCTGTCTTGATGCATTTTGTTTCCTATGAACAAAGATCTCAGCATCTCACCAATTTGAGTTAAAATTCATAGATTAAGTGTTCAGTGAGGATGGATATCTAGATGTTTTAGGTGTATAATTATGTAATAACTAAGTTTTATGATCTGCTTGGCTTTATCTTTAAACTGCTTCTTTTTTTTTTTTCAAAAACAAGTAAACAGAAATGGATGATTGCAGTATTTCTACTGAACAGCGTCACACTCAGCACCTCACCGAAGTAACAACTTGCTGCTCAATAGGAAAGCAGTGGACCTTGAAAATACTGCCTGGGAATTGGACAAATAACACAACAGAGAGCCTCAGGTGTACAAAGAGTTTTCAAAGTGCATAGATTTAAATTTAAAGCGATTCTAATCCTGTCATTGTGGAGCTAGATTGGTCCAGAGAGACCCACAACCCACAATATAGAAGTGGTTGTTATAAGGTCCAGGACATGGTCAAATATTATTTGTTCATGCTGTGAGAAGTCAGAGCTACTTTTGCAAACTAAATACCAGGCAAGTTGGACATAATATTTTGTCTGTGTATATATATTTTAATATTTTCTCCAAAAGCTTGAATCAGAGGTTCCCATCTGAGGGCAATGCTAGGTACGGGTTGCAAACTTTGACCTTGGGCTTCCCTGTTGGAGAGGGGAGGCTGACTCATTGCCAGAAATACGTACAAAAATTTTCCCTCCACTTGTTATACAAATTTTTTTTTAAGAAAGTGTAAAAATAAGTAAGCCCTGGTGTATAAGAGGCAGCACATCCTTTAGCCTGAAATACAGTGGACTCGCAAATATATTCAAATGCTAATCCAATGGTCCTTGCAAACATTCCTGTAAATATAAAGCTGAGCAAATATTAAAAAATCCCACTTCCCTGACGATATTCTAACATAAATTTCTATTTTAAAGAAAGGATTTCTCCTTTCATTAGCTGTCCAAACAATCATGGCAAATCATGTTTCAAAAAGGAGCAATTATGCATTAGGCTCAAAATTATTCATATCTTTCACGGATTTAGGTTTGAAGTTATTTTCAGTTTTGTTTAATGGGTTTCAAAGTAGGGAAGCAATAGTTTATTTACTTTTAAACAGAAAATGGCATGTTGAAAATGTGTATACTCATTCCAATCTGACACTTGGAAATATATATATATATAGATATATATATAGATAGATATAGATATATATACATATATATATATAATCGGAATTATCGGTCTGCGTCACTCCCTACTCTGCTGCGCGTGTAGACGCGATTAGGTTTTGTGCTGTTGCTTTGCTAAAAGCAACAAACGTGCACTGCATCGACTCGCCCAATTCAAGGGAAACAAAAGACGTCTTTGGTTGCAAGCGATCAGAAGAAGCTATTGGAAAGAGCAGATGATTAAAAAACTCAACAATCTGCAGCAATCACTTCACATCAGGTAAGCTTTGGCTAACAAGTTAACATAGCTAACAAACACTGCAGCTGCAAGATGACTGCAAATAATAATGCGAGCCAGGGAGTGATTTAAAGGTTCGGTGTCACGCCATTTGTGCATGCATCGGGGTGTTGATATACAAACAATCCCTCTATTGTTCAGAAAAATTTAATTCAAAAATACATTATTGATCCCAGAGAGAAATTAAGTGTTGTAGCTCATACCATTTCATGCTTAAAGGAGTTGTAGATCCTGATGGCTGTGGGCAAAAAAGGATCTTCTGTAGCAGTCTGTGTTGCAGCAAAACTGAAGAAGGCTCTGAGTGAAGACACTGTTGTTGTTGGATAGTCCCATGAAGAGGATGCTCAGGGTTGTCCAATATTAATAAGAAAGCGTCATCTTTATATTCAGAAAAAGTTACCCAGTTAGTTTGGCTCAGCAACTGGCTAAAAGATGAATAGGTTAAAAGGACCACGTGTAAATGTGATAGTGGAGTTCAAAACAAAAGTTCCATGGATCCCTCCTGTATTTCCTTTAAAAAAAAGAGCAACAGCTTTTGGTTTTGTCCTTTGATTTACACAAAAAATGTTACTTTTTCAATCATATTTAGGAATGTTATTTAGACAGGTTGCTATTGCATCACAGCGAAACACAGAGACGCACAAGACAGACAATCATGCACACACTCAGACCTTGGGGCAATTTAGAGAGACGAATTAACCCCACAGATATGTTTTTGTCTGAGGGAGGAAGCCAGAGTACCCAGAGAGAACCCATGCATGCAGCCCGGAATTCAAGCCCAGGATCTTCTTGATTCAAGGTATCAGTGCTACCATCCGTTTCATCATGCAGGCCTAGTCTGTCGCAGTGAGCTCTTAAGTCTTTGAGGTTGGAAGGCCTTTTTGCCTTCACCCGAATCTTTTGCTTCCTCTGCAGATTCTCCACTGCTTTAAAACATTATTTCCACGCAAAGCTGTTGATCAAATTAAAAGACTGATTTTGTATGTAACTAGTGGCAGATCTGTCTTCTGTTATCAGTAAATATTAATGTGTCAGAGTGGGGAAGATTGGAAATGTAGCTCCTAGTTATTGTGGTGTGGTCCTGGATCATAATTTCTTATTTTGTAAAACTTGGCTGTTTTAACAGGAAAAGGAGCAATAATTAGTGGAAATGTGATTTCAAATCCTCAGATAATAATGCACCATTCCATTATACGTGATATTCAAGTATTTTCTTTGATTATCGAAAAATGATGTTAATACTTGGTTTATGAGTATAAAATTGAATTAGGATGGAGCAAAAATAATGTGTGTACAAAGCAGGAGCATGAATTCAAAAAAAAAAGCAAGCTGAGTTGGAGCTGATGGTGTCTCACCTCAAGAGTGCATGACTAAAGAAATGTAGTTGGCAAGATTAAAAAAGGTAAGTAATTCTTGGCAAAAATATCAAATAGTCTGAAATTAAGAGATTTGTCTTGTATTACTTACTTTTCATTATATCTTCAGTTGGCAGTATTTCCACAATACCATGTCAGATTATTGGATTTAGTTTTCTCCAGTAACAAAGTGTTTATCCTGTAAATAATATGGAAATTAAAGTATATATCAAGACCTAAAACATTAGTCATTCACGGTTGGTAACACATAAATGGCAGGGCGTGTTTAGTATTTATGCTCATATTCGTCAGGATACCTGCACGCCTGGTTGGTTGTCACTGATGACATTCACTGTCAGAGTAAAGAAAACGGTCTTTCTGCCGTCTGGCTCCATCTCTCTCGTGTTTCCATTGCGTAAAATCAATTCTAGCCATCTCGCACTAAGATTATTTTCCCTTTTTTTTGTACATTTCATCAATTGTATGTAAAACCACACAATTTGACCAGATTTATTTAAAATGGTCATTGGGTAATTGTGTATCTTTAACTCAACTTGAAACATAAGCTTAATATTTAAATTGCACCCAGTGTGATATATTTCATTAGCTGGTATCTGTTCATTTGAGGATTTAGAACGAACTAAAACACAATTTAGTTCCTTAGAAAATTAAAAGTGCTTTAAAGGAGCCAATTCAAAATGTTTTTTGGGGGGGGGGGGGGGTTTGTACGCAATATTGACTTGACAATGTCCAGCAGCTAGTCATCAACAACAACCCTAGAAGAAACGTAACCACAAAAGGTCATAGCCTAAAGAAGTGTGTATCTAAGCATATTGGTGTAAAGTTTAATGGTAGGAAAAAATGTGGTAGAGATATGTGTACAATTCTTTTGCCATGCATGTTTTCCTTGTTGGCCAAATAGTTTAATTTTGGTCTTACTTGATCAGATCATTTTCTTCCTACATGGCTTTTGGCAAAAAAGCAAACAGCACCTCTTATAGCTTTCTTTCCGAGATAACTTCTTGCCCGCCTTTGCTTTAAATATCAGTATTTGCCACACCGTTACTAACTGTTCCAGGTAATTAGTTGTATCATTGTCCCAAATGAATTCCCAACACCATCCACTGTGAGCCCTCATTATCACCTTTAGACTGTATGTTACTCAGGAAGCACAGACACTGTGCTTTAAGAACCTTTCAGGTGTTTCATGTTAGCTGTTCTAGAAACATGAGAAACAACAAAGTGAGGATCTGTGAGCAGAAATACTTCCTTGTTCTTCTATATAAACACAAGAAAATGTGTTAAGAATCTGAACTCGCAGCACAATGAGCAGAGCACATTTTAAAGCTGCCGCTGATTAAAAATTCAGATCTACATTGATTGTCCTCTGCAGCCTCTCGGGGGTCCTTCAGCGGCAGTTTCCACCTGCTTCCCTAATGTGTTGTGCTTGACCTCTTCTCCCCCGTGAGGGACAGGCAGATTAAGATCATTTCCCCTCCGGCATCAAACGTGATCACCATTGCTTCTCTCCTTTCTGTCCAAATGAAAGAAATGTGTTGCCAGGTAACATTTCTGATGTCTAATTTTCACCTTCTACCCACATTGTTGCTTGTTGCTAGGAGTGTTACCCTTTGACAGCATATTTGTCCACTGCGATTTTTTATAAGCATTGAAAGGACAGTTATTAAAAAGAAAATGAAATGCCTCAGTTGTTTTATTTGATTAATTATAATTTTAATTGTGAATTTTATAGATCAGTCTGAAACTAGACACGCTACAGAAGGAATTGTACTGCAAATAATGTGAGAACGGTTACAGTGCCTTGCAAAAGCTTTCATGCTCCTTGAACTTTTTCATATTTTGTCATATTACAACCATGAGCTTTAATTTTTCAAACATTATATTGGAATTTTGTTATAGACCAACACTGCGGCATGCATGTGTATTCATTTGCTTTGCTATAGTATCCCTTACAATGATTCTTTCTTTTGCTTTGTATTCATTCTTTTTCTTTGTATTCACTTTTAGCTGCATTAAAAGCTGCAAGCTGAGGTACGTCTCCAGCAGCTTTGCACATCCAGACACTAACCTTTTTGCCCATCCTAAGCCCTGTTGGATCTTCTTGCCATTCCTCCACTAAGGCCAGATTTGTGGAATACACGTCTGTGGTATTGTTTCAGCAGTTTCTCCCACCTCAGCACCATTGTTTTATAATCAAAACCGTGATGAAACTTTACCATGACTTTATCCCTGCCCTTTCTAGCATGTTCGCTGCCTTCGTGATATTGTTTGTTTAATGTTCCCTAACAAACTCCTGGGGCCTTGACAGAACAGGGGGTCCACTGTTTTCAAATACATGCCACTCCTTTCAGAATTTCATTTATAAATGATGTAGAAGTTCATGCTTTTTCATCATTCCACCTTACAGTCATGCATATAGCATGATGATAAAACCCTCTAGTTTCATGTTCGGAAGCCTGTCTCTTCCCCAAAGTAAGGAGATCGGACTTATTTTAGGCTTGAAAGTCAGAGTCTGGAGTTATTTCAAGATTTAGATGACGATGAATAGTTCATCATGCAGGATGGAAATTTTAGATTAGGAGTCAGAGATAAATGTAAGTCAGGAAGGGTAAAAAAAAAAAAAAGACACGCTTGAATGTGTCTGCTTGTGTGAGAGTTTTATCTTCCTTCATGATGGTGCCTGAGGCGACTATTCCTCTTATAGCAGAGATGGATGAGCTGCACTCACAGGGCTCTCTTCCCCTCTGGCGGCACATGAAAGCCGGATGATTCCCATGAAAGCCGCACTCACCTATCTGTCGTGAGCTTCCTGCCGGTGAGACATCACCCCTCTCATAGGGCAGGTGCAGGATTCACACCAACAGATACCATTTTGTGCTTATGTTGTCTCTTCCATTAGATTCACTCAGATTCATGCACAGAAAAAGGACCCTGTTGCTTCCCAGGGAACCAAAAACCTTTTTAATTCACATGCGGTGCTATCTGAATCATTATCTTGTGGAAAACATGGGCAAGATGGCAGCTCAAACAAACACGCTAAATGTTTGAAAAGGCAGGTTCAGGCACATCAGTGATGTGTTTCCACTGGGAACCTTTGAGCACCGGAGAGGAGAAGGTTGTATGGACCTGGAAACGTAAACACACTCCGTCTCCTCGCATGAGCACAGGTGGCACTGGGAAGATTATATGGGCTTATGCTCTCGGTTCACATGGAGGCAGCCATGTTTCAAACCAATATTAAATCAGCCATGACAACTTGTGGCCCTTCGTGGTATTAGTATTACCTGCAGTTTTGAATAATGCAGTTATGTGGCTCTCACTATTTGATCAGAGGGACAGAAAGTAGCTTGTGCTGGAACCCTGTTCAGCTAAAGGAGTATGGCTGTTTCTTTTGCCCTCAACCAAACATATAATCAGACTTTTTGTTTTGGTCTTGAAAACAATATAATGAAAAATGTAATAAACTTAAATGGCATTTTGATTATTTTGAGACAAAAAATTAGATTTCGCAAATTATGTAACGGTTCGTCCTTTTTTTCTTTCTCCTCTTGTTCTGTTTTCTCTGCCCTACATGTTCCTAATTAGCGTTTTTACACCAACCTTTGCAGTTCTTGGCTCCCCTAGTAAAAATTTCATTTTTAAAAATCATTCAAATAATGTATTGCAGCAGCATGATATTACACTAAAACATCAATTTTAATCCAGTCTTTTAGTGTAATTACTGGGAAATATAACTATGCAAAAGTTCCTGGAGCTGGAAGCATTTACATCCTGAACAGCACCGACGAAACTAATGTAAATGAAGTATATTTGTAAACAAGCAAAGCATTCAGAGAGCGCAGACCTCCGCCAGGGCCACTCACAGTGGGACGTATGGCTGTGTTCATGCTGTCGCTGGGCTCTTCCAGCAGAGAGGGGAGATTCGTGCATGCATGATTAATATGCTGTTTATTTGGTCCAACCATAGCAGGGCATATGCGCGAGGGGAGCCGCTTGTGAGCTCTCTGACACTCGAGAGGAGTGGAGGTTAGCAATGTTGGTCGGTGGTTGGATACGTGCTTCATGCCGGAGCAACCCGAAATTTTAATCAGTTGTTCCTCATCCTATTGCGGACATTTCCTGAAAACTTCATCGAAATCCGTCAATAACATTTTGAGTTATCTTGCTAATAGACAGGCACGAAAACAATACTTCCTGGCAGAGGTCAATTATGCATGCTAGTAGTCCATCACTTCCTGTTTCCTTAAGGTATTATTTTTGGGTGAGGCCCATTTCCTTCAGCCACTCTTCAAAGTTGGAACGATAGGAGAATAGGTTAATCAGGTTAAATAGATGCTGACCCTCATAAATGAGGAAACGGATTCAAGAACATAGCTGAATATCTTTAACATCCATTGCATTCCGCTTCTATACCAACAACTTACCAAGCTATTTTCTATCCTACCATCACAAATAAAGACCTATGGACTCTGTTAGAAGCTGCTAGAACCGAGTGCCGAAGATTGAGCCCTTTGGTATCAAACACTCCATGTGCGCTTTTCATAAAACAAATGATAAATATCGTTACCCTCTTAAAATAACGGTCTAAGTCATTTTTTCAGGTTTTTAACAAAACAAATATAGAATTTATAACATTTATTAACAATTTCAATCAAAAAGGTTGTGACAATAGATGACTATTGACATATTATAAACATTGTCTCTCAGTTATGCAACATGAGAGGAATAAATGACTTAGGCAATTTTGGCAACATGCCTATGTGACTTAGGCCATTATTTTAGAAAGGTGACGATATGTGGAATTGCAGCTCATGTTGTGGGTCTGTTTCCCTTCCAAAAGTCTTGGGAACCCTGCTGTGGGTGTATGGCATCATGAATTTCATAAGGATTTGGTAGAGTCACCAGAAAAATTAGGGAAAAAAATCATCACACAAAATTTCAATTCAGTTTATTTATATAGCGCCAATTCACAACAGATGTCATCTCAAGGCACCTAACAAGAAGTCATTTCAATACATTTATACAAACATTCCAATCACTTAAAAAGTTTCCTATTTAAGGAATCCCAGCAGATTGCGTCCGTCATTGGCGTGAAGTTGGGCAGACTTTCCAACCACAGCAATCCTTCAGCAATCCCTCATACTGAGCAAGCATGTAGCGACAGTGGAGAGGAAAAACTCCCCTTTAACAGGAAGAAACCTCCAACAGAACCAGGCTCAGTAGGAGTGGCCATCTGCCACGACCATCTGGTGGTTTGAGAAGACAGAACAGAGAAACTGAAGGAACAGAAGATCTGATATAAGAGAACTTTCTATGTTACAGAAAGTAAAAAGTTGATAACAGGACACAGTGGATGTTCAGCCACTGGGAGCACCATCCCAGTCGATGCCCCCATCCAAAATATGACCATAAGAATTTAGTTCCTTGACCTAAATCCCCCCAAAATATACAGTATGGCAGGACTTTGGACACTGAAGTTTTGCAAAGAAAAAAATTGTCAGTGGTCAGACTATCTGAAATGGGGACTCTTATCGACCAAAAGCAAGGGAGCCTATTGCCAGAAAAAGCAGAAGTCTCAATAGTTATGGACATTTTATGTAAAAATAAATCAGAACATTTTCTCCTGTCTAATGTACTCAAAGGTTGGTGTTTTCTATATTTTTCAGTTTGACATTATGTTGCTGCAATAAAATATGAATTAATTTTAAGGCTTCACTAACATCTTTACCATAACTTCCAGCATTTCTAGAGAGTGCTTTAGAATGATCATCCAGACTCCACTTTCACCCCAATGTAAATATTCTCTTATTTAAGACTTTCATAAGTGTTTCTGAAGAGGTGTGTTCCATGCTTCTCTCGCATAATGTTATCTAAAGTATGTGTATGATATGCTTTAATTGTGAACCAATTTGGAGCTATTTAGACACATTTATCTCAAGGTGCTGCTCTAATCTTTAAAACGAGTAACGTGAACTTCAGTGAACCCGAAAGCCAGTATTGCGAGTCAAATCTTTATCTGACTGATTCTAATAATGAGCCTTGCTGCTGATAATGAAGTCAGAGTGTCCTGACCCGATTACCCTGCTGAAATTAGAAATTTAATTGCATAAATCTTTCAGCTGCTGGAGTTGGGGAGCCATGGCAGCACAAATCTATTACCCGCAAATTTTCTCCCTCATAAGCTCCCCTCCGGAATGATGCCATGTGGCAAAGAATAACTCCCATTTCAGAGGAATCATCCTCCGTCTCCATCAGGAACAGCAGTTATGGGGGCTGTTTGTGGACCATCATTCAGCTGAGATTGTTGGCAAAAGCATTCACAAGCCGGCTGCTGGGGTCATTTCTATGAACCCAGTGATCAGTTTTGAAAAGGAAGATACACACAAAAGGTGAATGTGCAGGGATGTGTGCTTCTGCATTTCTAACATGCCCTTTCTAAATTAAATACTGCTTTAGGGAATTAAAATGAATATTCGGAGGTCATGTTGGCCATTAAAATGACAGTGTTACATTATCAGGCGTCACTAAATAGACATATAAATTTCATTGCATCCTAGAAAAGGAAAATCTCACTGGTTGATGCCTGAAAACCTTCATGCCAAGATAATTTAAATGGCTTATTAGCACTGCAGGCTGGAGAAAAATATGTATATTTAATTTGTGGGCTTGAACTTTCCTTTTAAAAACCCCAGTGATGAGATGGATTGGCAGAGAAATGAAATGAAAAGAACCAACTGCCCATGTGACAGCATTACCATCAAAAGATCAGGGTCTCATTTCTAAAGGTTGCTTCCGCACAAAGCGGGATCTGAAAACTGCGTAAGTCACTTTCTACATCAAGTTTGAGATTTACAGGGGGAAAACACATTTGGGAAAAATGTGTGCAACTTTAAGCACTCTAAGGACCTTGCTTACGGTCAATTTGGACATGGAGGAACGCTGGCAGCGCAGCCGGTCAGATGACAAAATCGTGAATTTAAGCCACATTTTCAGACTGGAAAAGCAGTCAGCACCACACCCCCATGTCTGAACTGAGAATTAAAATGAGAATCAGACTGAAAATATGTTGCATTTAAGTATTATATCAGAGTATATTCATGTGTATGTCTTCAGATTATACAGCAATTACACTTATTGGTGCATTAATTGTGTGAAGTACAAATATAAATACTGCATTGACACTCCTGCATAATGCTGCACAATGGATGCGGTGGTCTCATTGAAGAAGACTCCACTGGCAGCATCTGGATGGGAGAAGCCGATGTAGATTCCCTAAAGCAGTCCTGTTAGATCCCGTGGGGTGACCATGACTCAGGAGGTACGAGGTTTTCCTGTAACCGGAGGGTTGCCAGTTCGAACCCCCGCTCTGTCCGTCTCAGTTGTTGGGCAAGACATTTCACCCTTCTGCCTACTGGTGGTGATCAGAGGGCCCGGTGGCGCCATTTCTCGGCAGCCTCCCTTCTGTCAGTGTGCCCAAGGTCAGCTGTTGTAGGTTACCATCAACAGTGTGTGAATGTGTGCGTAAATGGGGGAATTATTAAATTTCAGAGGCAAGGCATACAAACTGAAAGCTGCTTCTCCATGTTTGGTTCTAATTGTAGGGATGTTGAGTAGACTGGAATTAGAGGACCCGAGTGGTCTAGGGGGGTTGGTATATTGACAGTAGATCTTCAAAATACTTTGGCTTTAGGCCATTCAATGATTTGTAAACTAGTAAAAGTATTTTGAGGTCTATTCTCGTAGCTACAGGGAGTCAGTGTAAGGACTTTAGAACTGGGGTGATGTGCTCTACTTTCCTGGTTCTAGTGATGACACGAGCAGCAGCATTCTGGATCAGCTGCAGCTGTCTAATTGACTTTTTAGGCAGACCTGTGAGAACGCTGTTGCAGTAATCAATCCAACTAAAAATAAACGCATGAATGAGCTTTTCAAGGTCCTGTTGCGACATCAGTCCTCTAATCGTAGAAATGTTCTTCAGGTGATAGAAGGCTGACCTTGTTATTGCCTTTATGTGACCCTGGAGGTTCAGGTCTGAGTCCATCACCACACCTAGATTTCAGGCCTGATCAGTAGGTTCTAGCTGTATTAACTGGAGCTGTGTGCTGACTCTTGATCGTTCCTTTTTAGGTCCAAAAGTAATTACTTCTGTTTTGGCACATCCATCCATTGATTTGCTCTATGCATTTACTTAGGGTTTGGATGGGTCCAAAGTCACCTGGTGACATTGTAATGTAGAGTTGAGTATCATCTGCATAGGTATGGTAACTAATCTTATTGGTTATTAAAAGGAATCATCTATCCTGCTTTTGCCTGAATGTAGTGTGAAGCGCTTTGGAGTCCTCAGAACTAGATAAAGCTATACAGGTACAGGCCATTTACCATTTATGTGCTGAACTGGGCCCGACGTTACATCGACCGACCCCCTGGAATCATTGATCCCGTCCCTCTGCTGCATCAACGCTGTGTTACTTGCAGCTCTTCCGTTCATTTGTGACCCCCAAATAATATTTTGCACAGATAATACTTTTTTAAAGTAAACTTACAATGCACCTTTTCTGTCAGGCTTTAAATATCTAGGTGTACTGAAACTTATAATATGCTGTAATTTAGGTGTCATTTTTTATTTGCTCTTATTCCAAGCTTAATGTGCTACAAGAAGTAATCATATAATTAAAACTTTATATTTATTCTTATTGTGGAGAGAGCACCCAGGCAGCCACAGCCGACCACAGCTCCCGGGGCAGAGGGCTCCCACAGAAGAAACACTGGAACGGGGATTAAGATAAATTAAAGTATAAAAAGAAACGGTAAACTAATGTGCTAAGATTAAATAGTAAAACTGATAAAAAAGGCACCCAGAGCAACAGAAATAACAAAATATCGACATGAAAGAAGCAGGGCTTGTTGCTGGGGGATATAATCCAAAATCACTTGGGCGCATTTCTAGGGAGAGTGTGATTTATAAAGCAGAAATTACGTGCAGCTATCCATACTCAACGTTGGATATATCTGAAACTTACTTGGCGTAAGTTTAAAAAAATTGCTGAGCTTAAGTATGGTTTTAGTAAGGATTCTATGCAAAGTTTTATAAAAGAGACCCCAGACCTTTTATTTTTATACTACATTAAATTTGCACTGTTGCACAACCCAAGAAATCTCATTGGACACATTTTTATTCACAGCAAACCAGAACAGAACACATTTTACAATAATCAACATCAGATCACTAGTACAGGGGTCTGCAACCTGTGGCTCTCTGGCCCCTCCACGCTCTTATAAAACCAAATAAAATTGTTGTATTTTTTTATTTTTTATAAAGACAACAAGAAAGGCTTGTGTTAGCAATGTATGTTTTTATGAAGTATCTGCATTGAATATTTACAACATAAGAACATCGAATGTACAAAGCTTTTAAAACTGATTTAATGTTTCTTAGCGTCAAACAATGTGCTGCAAATTTAAAGTTAAGTTTACTCATCTTTCCTCAGGTTTGATGATTCATTTTGTTCTAAAATCTAAAAATAGAAATACATTTTAGTTTACATTTCCATAGCTTTCAAAATGCACCAGTTTATTGAGTACATATTTATAAACTCTGTGCTGTTGCGGCTCTATCTATCTAGTAATGGTTCTACAGCAATTTCTAAGTCTTTTGGACTCCAGTGAGTAACAGTGAAATGTAAAACAATGGAGAAAACAGGGAACCTTTCTAAAAGTGACTGGCTTACTAAAATTACTCCAAAAGCAGTTTAATGACTCATTCATAAGATCCCAGAATACACAGAACACTGTCCAAAGCGCTGCAGGCCTCACTTTCTTTAGTTACAGTCAATATTCATGGTATTGCTATTAGAAAGAGGCTACGCAAAATGGCATCCATGAATCTGTTTTTAAAGTCTCACATTTCCATCAAGATCCTCCACTGTATTCCACTGACTGCCTGCCATTTTTATCAACGTACATCTGTTTTATTTGGATGGCATGTTGTCTTTTATTTCACATTTTTAAATGGTAGCTAAAGGAAAGTTTATTTATACTCCAAGGAAATTCTGGTTCATGGTTTAAAAGGTTACTAATGAACTTAAAATGTTACGAATAAAGTGGGAAAAACTTTTACATTTATAGATATTGTTAAGGGTGACAGTCGGTAACCAGATATTTTATGCTCTAATTAATAAATCAATGTTATATTTTTTGTCTGTTTTCAAAGAAATTAAAGGGTTTCAGCTAGCTTGTGGATTTTTCTGCTAGATGTCTGAAGATCACAAATTTTAGGGCTTGTGTTGCTTTCAAATGCAGCATTAAATACTTGTTGTTTTTAAACTTTTGTTACTAGTTATCAAAAAACATAACTGATTAGTTTCAACATTGTGACCAGAAGTAGTAGAAGTAGCTACAGAAAAGTCAGGATTTTCCTGTTGGTCACTGTGCAACCAGAGCTGGACCTTGCAGGAATGGTAAAAGGAAGCTTTTTGTGTTATATTCATTTAGAATATTTTAACATTTCTGTTCCATCTCTATTCTTTAGGTTAAGTTAACCGATGTAATATTAATCATATGTATATTTTTAATCCTTTTATTTAAACATTTTATTGTAGCTTAAGATATTTGTTCAGCATTCTATATACATCTGCTGTTATATTTCAGTTTTTTGACAAAATAAAGACTAGAATTAAATGTATCGAGTACAAACCGATGTCAAACTCTGCACAGCTTTAAAACACAAAGAGGTAAAATGTAAATTACAATAATAATCCAAAACTGCCTCAGAGAACTTGCAGATGACTGTGGCATCATGATGCTGTGAGAGAAGCACATTACACGTATTTGTTCAATGCCATGTTCAGAATATTTCTGACACAGACATTTACAGACTAAAAGTTATGGACAATCTCCTTTTCTGACCTTTGTCTTTTAGCCCACAGGCCTCGTGAATATGAAAAGGGAAAGAGATGGAGGGTTCTTCTAACGTCAAGAGAAGAAAGTTCTGGAGAAAATGAAAATATGTTCCCATGTTTTTGGATACTTCATAGAGCATTACCTTTGTTTCAGGGATAAGAGGCGATTACATTTCACCGGTGAGAGTGCTTAACATCAGCAAAAGTAGGCTCTCAGTTCATAGATGGACTCCTCCATCTCATCAGCAATTCACCGTCACTTTTTATGTTTAGTGGTTCAAAGCTTAATGGTGATTCAGAGATGTGGACAAACTACTGATGAGACACTGTGTTCAGGCCAAGGAACCCAGGGAGTTATGTTTGTGTCGTCCAAAAGCATCAGTTTCCTTTGAACTTGTTCATATATTGTCATGTTATAACATCAAACTCCATTTGATTATTTTATTTTTGTTTACAATTTTGTTTACAATTAAAACTGTGCTGTGCACTTGCACCTAACCCCAGATTTCCATTATCCTATACTCTTTTTCCATTTTCAGAAGATAAATTTGACAGTTCTCTTTGAAATGTTTAAAGCTTGGGAGACTGTGCTATAATCTAACTCTGCCTCTGCCTGACCTGTCTGCAATCTCTTTGGTCTTCATGATGCTTCATCATGATGTTTGTCTGTAACAAGCCTCTGAGGCCTTTGCAGAACATCTGTATTTATATTGTATCTACAGTTGTGAAGTGACCAAATGTGAAAACCCCTACGGGGAATACTTTTGCAAGGCACCAAATGCAATTCAAAGAAGATGGAAGTCGACGAGACATGATAACCAGAATTGGGATACACATCAGCAAATGGCTAATATGAGACCACTGTAATACAGATATATCAAAGTAATACAATGTCAAAAACAGGACAACAAGACAAAATGAAGAAAAATTAAACGGAACGCCCAAAGTGTGATTTATGACATTTAGACACAAACAGCTCATAATTACATGCAAAATGGCTACAAGGATGTAGCCATTTTGTATTATGGGATTATGACAGCTCCAAATTCTGAATTAAAATGAATATAGCTTGCCATTATCCAAATGTAGACTGCCGAAATGATACTTAATATAAGAAAAACCCCTATGAAGAACAGCTAATGGTAGTAATAATGGTTTCAAAATGTTGGGGGGTTTATTCAGGTTGGGGATGATTATGACAATCTTCGTTTTTAGATTACTGCTGACAGATGCAGTTCTTAGTGAAAATGATACCAACTTAGCTAAAGGCAACATAACATCCCTCCTGTATGTCACAACTTTGGAGACGCTGATATTGCAGACAGTAATGATGACCAGATCAGAATTGATGCCCTACAGCAAACATTTCTCCTGCATGGTAGATTAAATTATCTGTCACTGTGTGCCAGTGTCATTCTGCCCCTCATTGCTTTTGCCCTGATGATCTGTTTTTCTAAATGAAGTCTTTTCCATATATTTGCTGCTGGCTCCCAGAATGCTGGTGTGCGAGACTCTCATTTCTGACACGGGGACTGAAAAATCTGCTTCTGTCAAGAGTAAAATTTGTTCAAACATGAAGCATTTAACACTTTTCAGTAAAAATGTTTCTTGATGTTTTCATTCTCTTGCGCTCTGGTTTTTGACAGTACTTCACATCCTCCTGACATAAATCTTTTCATTCTTATATAAAACAGAAAATTGTAAAACATCTTATTTTTGTTTGACAAGCTAGGTTCAGGTTAGGTCACCATACCCAGGCCTGATAAATGGAATCAAGAAATCTCTTCAGTAGAATCTTCCTGATGTCATGAAGTAGGCTAGAATGCCACAAAAACAGTATAAAGAACGTAAAGCAAATGATGATGAAAGTCACTCATATCCATCAGTCTGAAAAGGGTTACAAAGTCATTTCTATTGTTTAGGGGCTCCAGGGAACCACAGTAAGAGCCCTTTACCACAAACAGAGAAAATATGGAGCAGTGGGGAACTTTCCTGGGAATGGTTGGCTAACCAACATTATTCCAAAAACTATTATTATATTACCATTCATGACTCAACAATGAGAAATGGCTTCAATGGCAGACTTACCAAGCTGAATTTAACATTGATGTGTTCTAAAGAACTTATTTCACAAAGAAAACCATACATGTATGATTCCCGCTTTACTGCAATACTTACCATTTGGTAAGAGGTCCAATTTTTCTTTCTTTTATACACTAGAAGCTTTCATTTTGTTAGTGTTTTTCCTTAAAAGCATTGCTATTGCATCATGATCTGGTTCAAACACCCTTCCACCAGAAAACTTAAACAAATTTTGTTCTTCTGCTTAAAATTAAATGTAAAAATAAAAGCATATCTTGGAGAGCTTTAGATTTTTTTAAATAAAACTATTTTAATGAGATTAATTCATTAGTTTTGTTTCTTTCCTAGGGTGTGCACTACTTTTTGCAATAAAAAAAAATACTTCAATGGATGGTAAAACTAGGGAAAGAAACAAATCTAACCATTTACACTCATAATGCCCCCTGGAAATACACAATAAAATCACTATTTTAAAGATTTTATTAAAATGTGTATTTTACGCCATCAGTGCATTTAAAAAAAAGAAAAACTGAAGAAAAAAATTATTCTTTGTACTAAGAGTACTATGAAAGGATGCTAGGAAAAATGTTTCCATTCAGCATGGCAGGACTCAAACAGAGAGAAAAGGATAAAGACAAAAGTCTTAATTAGAAAAATTTCCATTTAATGTCTTTATAGAGCTGAACAGGGTTAAGAAAATTACTAATCAAACCACCTCAGTCAACAGTCAACATGGATTTTAATGTTTGCAATTCTGCACAGATTAAATTCTTTTTGCTCTTTAACCTGTCCATTTGTCTTCCAAAAACTGGAAGACAAATTAAATCTTAAATGAACTAATTCTATCTGAGGTATTCTTCATTCAAAAACTGCCATGCTTATTCTACAATAATACAAATATCAATAAATTAGTCTGTAAATGCTCATCTTATTATAGTTTCTATCTTTTATAGTGATGAGTGTAATGTTCAATATCCAAGAACACTTAACGGACTAAAGAATCCACAGAATAAACCTCTAATTCTCTGACTGAATGGTAAACTATTACCAGTGGAGTGGGAACATCATATAATCCGTATAGCCTATAATGAGCCTTATATTACATTCAGGCTTAAAATGCTGCCTGAAACTGTAAAAACAGTTGGAGTACTGCCTGCAGATCTGTTGTATTAAGATTATTTTTGTGCTTTCAGGCTTCACGTTGGTGCCAGTAATGAGTAATCCTGTAAATCCTCTACAAAGAGCATTTGTTATTCTCTCAAAACTCATTTCTTTCTTTTTAAATTCTACTCTGCAGCTCTCACTTGGATGAAGCACTGCTTTTTTCAAGCTTTTTGCTGAGATATATTTGCGTATTGATGAGATGCTTTTGGTTTTAATGCGATCACAGATTCTCAGGTGCTTTTTTAAAAACAGTAGAGTCTTACTTTGAGTGGGTCTCCCATATTTCCAGTTTATGATGCTGAAAGAGACGGCAGAGCGGTTTCGAAACGAATAAATTGGATTTGGTGGAGGTTGCGGTTGGGAAGTGGGGGGTGAGGGGTGCTTTTGTCACAGCAAAAGTAATTTTTCATGTGATATAGCTGCAGGACTCCATGCTGCTTTCTACAGTGCATGAAAATGATGGAGTGATAATTCTCAGGTTGTCTGCTCAAAGGGATTATTCCTGAACTTAACTTTGTCTCGGTCCTGGTGAAAATGCCAGAAGGTGCCTTCTCATTTTGCCACAACTCATTACGTTCAGAGAAACAAAGACAGCAATGCGTAGGGAGTGTTAGCTTGTGTTCAGCGAGAGGCTATAAAGAAAATGGACTCATCCAAGGCTGTTGTTTTCTATTTGATCTGCTCTTTTCCCTGAAAATCCACTCTGTGAGACAAGATATTGATGAAACATGTTTACATTATTAATATGTCTCTGTCGTCTGATTCTATGTATCTAAAGCTCACATTATATTCCCTTTTATGCTCCCTCCTGGATGAAACTGATGTCTTTTGTTCAAAATAATGCAGTTCTGTCTGAGCAATCCCCAGTTTAAGACCCAGAAATTTGAAAAACACAGCAAAAGAGTCACTATACATCCTATCATTGCACATCCATCAATGCGTCAACATATATTGCTGATAGTTTTATCCTAATTAATCAGAAAATGATACTTTGACTGCTAGAGTCTCGAAGTTATTCAACCTATTCATGACAAACATCTTTAGTTCTTATAAGAGCCCCCTTCTGCTGTTATGACCCACTGCAAACATGATTAAAAGACATCAACTTGTGCCCGTGTTCCTGAAGACCTTAGCTCACTCCTTGTGGATAAAGTTATTAGTCATTAGCAGGGGAGTTTTCCCGAACAGTAGGTCTGTTCTAGGGCTGGTGGCCGGAAGGTTTTTTTCTCTTTTTTTTTGTATCCAGCCACGGTTGAGCCACTCTGAATATCCTTTTGTGTGTCTGTGATCGTGAGTGTCACAACACGTGAGTGAGGCGTCTTCCTTTATAGACTATCTTTGTGAGCGGGAGGCTACAGTTGCGGCACACCTTCGCTATGCTCTACCTTCAGTCTACACAGCTGCAGGGCTCATAATGAATAAATATTTCAGTACTATTTGGACTCATTGTTTGTTTCACAATGTGGGTTAAAAAAAATTCATGCAAGGCAATAACTCTTTGAAAGTGATTTTCAGATTAACTTGATCTAATATGCTGAATATAATTAATCATTTCCTGGAATGTTGCTACTCACCGCTGCCATTTATTTGATCCAGATATTGTACAAAAACCAACTATGGTCCACAAATCTTTTCTCCATTCTTGAATCATGAATTCACACACAGATTAATCACTCTCACTTTCTGTTGGTCTTAATTTAGCAACGTTTGGAAGTATTCCAGCTTGTTTTTATGTCGTGAACAGAGGTGGGTGGAGTACGCAAAAATTGTTCTCAAGTAAGAGTAATATTACTTCAATATATTTGTTCAAGTAAAGGTTAAAAGTAGCCTTCCAAGAAATTACTCAAGTAATTTCATTTTAAAATAGTAATATGTAAAAAAGCTTCTGAAATAGCCTACTGTGTAACTGATCAGAACATCAGATCAGCTCTTTAGGCCCTGATTTTTTTTTTTTTATGAGTTCATCAGACATACAAAAATACAATGAGGAAAATAAGTATTTGAACACCCTCTGAGTTTGCAAGTTCTCCCACTTAGAAATTATGGAGGAGTCTAAAATTTACATTGTAGGTGCATTTCCCCTGTGAGAGACGACATTTAACAAAAAAGTTGAGGTATTCACATTGTCAAATTTTTCTAAAAAAATGTTGTTCTATTTTATTGCTGCACATAAGTATTTGAACACCTGAGAAAATCTGTGTTAATATTTGGTACAGAAGCCTTTGGTGCAGAGGTCAAACGTTTCCTGTAGTTCTTGAGCAGGTTTCCACACACTAGAACAGGGATTTTGGCCCACTCCTTCACACAGATCTTCTCTAGATCTGTCAGGTTTCGGGGCTGTCGCTGAGCAACTCGGAGTTTCAGCTCCCTCCAAAGATTTTCTATCGGATTTAGGTCTGGAGACTGGCTAGGATACTCCAGAACTTTGATATGCTTCTTACAGAGCCACTCCATGGTTATCCTGGTTGTGTGCTTCACATCATTGTCATGTTGGAAAACCCAGCCACAACCCATCTTCAATGCTCTGACAGAGGGAAGGAAGTTGTTGCTCAAAATCTCAAATACATGCCCCCATTCATCCTATCCCTAATACAGTGCAGTCGTCCTGCGAACCCGCCCCCCAAAGCATGATGTTTCCACCCCCATGCTTCACAGTAGGGATGATGCTCTTGGGATGCAACTCATCCTTCTTTTTCCTCTAATCACGGCGAGTGAAGTTTAGACCAACAAGTTCTATATTGGTGTCATCTGACCACATTACTTTCTCTCACGCCTCCTCTGGATCATCCAGATTGTCACCGGCAAACCTCAGACGGACCTGGACGTGTGATAACTTGAGCAGGGGAACCTTCCGTGTAATACATGATTTTAAACCATGAGGGCGTAGTGTTCTACCGACAGTAACCTTTGAAACTTTGGTCCCAGCTCTCTTCATGTCATTGACCAGCTCCTCCCGTGTGTTTCTGGACTGATTCCCCACCTTTCTTATCAACAGTGATACCCCATGAGGTGAGCTCTTGCATGGAGCCCCAGTCCAAGGAAGACGGACATCTTTAGCCTCTTCAATTTTCTAATAATTGCTCTAACAGTTGATCTATTTTCACCAAGCTGCTTGGTAATTGCCCTGTAGCCCTTTCCAGCCTTGTGGAGGTCCACAATTTTTGTCTCTGGTGTCTTTTCACAGCTCTTTGGTCTTGCCCATAATAGTAGTTGGAGTCAGACTGACTGTAGATGGACAGGTGTGTTTAACGAGTTCAGACAGGTGCTACTAATTTAGATTAATAAGTGGAGTAAAGGTGGACTTTTTAAAGGCAGAGTAACAGGTCTTTGAGAGCCAGAATTTTTGTCGATTGCCAGGTGTTCAAATACTTATGTGCAGCAGCAAAAAGCAATTTTTTTTTTTTAATCAGACAATGTGATTTCCACAATTTTTTGTTAAATGCTGGCTCTCGCAGTCGAAATGCACCTACAATGTGAATTTCAGACCCCATCATAATTTCTAAGTGGGAGAACTTGCAAAATTGCAGGATGTTCAAATACTTCTGTTCCTCACTGTACAAAGTTATGTGTAAGTTCTGGTATTTTAAAGATTACGATGAAAGAATTGATACATATAGCCTAAATATAATTATGAAATAACAAATTTGAAGGAGAGGAAACTTTTTCAAATCAAAATGTTCATCATAAAACTCTATATTAAACTAATTAAAACTAAACACTTCAACTAATTCAACAAGTAATGTATCTATGTTAGAACATGGTTAAATGCTTCCAGTGACAATATATAGTGTTTACTATATATTCAGTTCATCTCCAAAGCTCAGCAGCTAGAAATAACAATAGAACAACATAGCTTATGTACAAACCTGAGGTCTCACTTTAACATAAACTGTAGGTTTGTGTCCTCGTCTGATGCATTTTCGGTTAGAACAAGTTTGTTTTGATTCAGTGAAATTACTCACACTAGGTAGAATATACAGAATTTTCTTCTCAAGAGTAGCAATACTCTTTATAATAATCATTACTTTTACTTAAGTAAAAGTAATTATTAAAGTTGAATGTTTAATGAAGTAAAACAACTCAAGTAAACGTAGGCTAATTGAGTAAATGTAACTAGTTTCTACCAACCTCTGGTCATGACAACATAAATACCTGTTATACTACCAATAAAAGTATATTTTTAGTTATTGTTCCACTTGCATCCTTCATGCGATCAGATAAAAGGCCTCTCTCAACCAAGCTCCCAGGCTGAATTTCAACATCAGCCCACCCCTGGTCATTAGCATTCTTGGGTTTGTGTGTTGCAACATCCTTTTTCAAATTTCACCAGACATTTTCAGAAGAGTTCAACACAGGTGACTGAGATGGCCTCACTAATTTCTTCCAGGACATCTTCTGAAACCAACTTTTGGTGAAATTTGAGACATGCTTGTGATCATTGTCCTGTCGGAATATCCAAACTTAAGTTTCCTCAACAACATTTTCTCCAAGGATTTCCTGATACTTGAATCTATCTTGACCTCCACACACTGCAGGTTCCAGGCACCAGAGGAAGCAAAGCACCTCCACTATACATGGTGTTCTTTTTACCATATGCTTTATTCTTTTTCCTCCAGACATAGCGATGAGCCATTAGCCCGAAATGTTCCAGTTATTCATTGCTTCTCGGAGCAGAATCCTAAAATCTCTTTGGCTTATTTCTATAGTTGTGCGCAGAATTAAGCTGCCTTTTATGGTCCTTTTGGGTCAGTTGTGGTGTCTTGGAGTTCAGGCTTGGAGTCCTTCAGTGTTTGGTATGTCCCTTACTGTGGTGCCTGAAAGCACAGTAGGTGTTACCACCGAGTCTTGCTGCAGGTGTTTTCCATTCAAGGGTTTTTGACCATCTGCTTTCTCATCAATCGCTTCCTCTTTCTGCCACATTTCTTGGAAACTTTGCTTCAGTTTTCAAGAAAAAAAACAAGTGTGTGCCTGAAAAAACACCTGAGCTCCTTTGAAGACTGCAGCAATCAGGATTTAGTGTTTAATTTGGATTTAATCTTTGTGATACTAATTTTATTTAATTGCCTAAGAAGTTCTTTTGTAAAAAAAATATTTTCAAACATCTGAACAGTTTTCATTTTTACGAATCAACCTAATTTGCAGGTGGGGTTATTAAGTTTTAAGTTTAACAGTAGATGTTTGATTTTTCTTGTTGACCACAATCAGGCTGTGACTGGAGCATATGAGAACAAGAAATCTCTCATTTCTTTCCATCTTAACTAACTGAAAACTTGTACTCTGCTTCTGTTTGTGCAGAGGTTGTAATGTTATATATTAGTCCCACAGTCATGCACAACATCAAATAAAATAATCTACGATATATTTCCCAGAGTTTTGGGAATAACTTTTGAAACCTCCTTTACAATAGTCAAACAATGTCTGTTCACTCTTCCAGTCCTCAGAGTAAAACAACTTACACTGTAATATTTTTTAATTGTACACATGTTGCTTCAAACTTTATATTAATCTACTTTTGGTCGGTTGCTATGTTTCAACAACTGTGTTTATTAGATCTCCCAGTTGCGTAAATGCAACTGCACCCATGATGCTTGTAAACTGAGGAAACAGAAAGCCAAAAGGTTCAGGAAGTGTCTGAGTGTTATGGATTTTTAGTATGACTAAAGCAATAAAATACACAATTATGCACAGCAAGCAGAAATATGATTTCTGGTCAGAGTAAGATATTCCGCACTCATCCCAGATGTGAATATGGGACTTTTTTAACTACACACACCGGCTACTTTATTAGGTGACCATTTAATTTCCGGTTAACACTAACATTGTATCAGCCAATTACGTCGCAGCCACTCAACGCATTTCAAGAGGAAAACTTGCTGAGGTTTAAATGTCTCTGAATGAGGCTTGAGCCAGTCTGAGTATTTCAGAAACTGCTCATCTACTGGGATTTTTAATGCGTCAGTATTCAGGTTCACAGGGAATGGTCTGAGAAAGAGAAACATTTCCAGAGAGCAGCAGATGTTTGGACGAAAATGCTTTATCTTTCAGAGGAGAATAGGCAGCCTGATTTGAGATGATAGAAAGCGGACAGCAGGTCAAATACAACAAACTTGATACAACCAAGATATATCAGGAATTCTATCTTTTGAATGCACAATATTTTGAACACTAATGCTGAGTGGCACCCCACTTGGTGGTACTCCTGTCAGCTAAGAGCAGGAAACTGCAAAATTGGAAGATGAAAGATTGGAAATCATTACCTGGCTTGATGAGTCTCGATTTCAGCTGCAACATTCAAATAGCAGGATCAGAATTTGCGAAAGCAACATAAAAGCAGGCTTTGTATTATTTTTATTTATTTAGCTAGAATTTTACCAAGAAGTCCCTTAAGATAAAATCTCTTTTTTGAGGGAGACCTGGCAAAGAGGCCCACCACTATAGAGTATACAAAACAAAAGAATTCAATGGTACAGACAATTAAAACATCATAAAAAAAATAACTTAAATACATATTAAATAAAAATTTCCCTTGCAAAAATAGAGCATAAAATAATTTAAATGGGGTTTAAGAAGTGCAAAAACACTCTTCAGTAAAATAGTTTTTGAGATCAGTTTTAAATTCCTTCATGTTAATAAATTGTTGGATGACTTTTGCTAATCATCCCAGCACCAAATTCTGAGCAAATTTTGGGGGCTCTAAAAAGAAGCTGATGTGATGACTGAGCATTGCTTCCCCTATTGACTGGAGATGTGAGACAAAGCAAATATGGGGGTTGCTTGCCCAAGGTAGCCTTCTAAATAATTGAAAGCTAGTGTTGCCTTTTTGGTTTTAGTGAAGGCCACAAGAGCAAAGCATAAAATTCATAGTGGGGGAACCTGAATGGAGTTTTTGTGACAAAAAATAAAAAACTGTGAAACATTGTATCCAGACAAAGGAGAACTATGGGAGCTGCTATCATGTGGACAATATCTCCATAGTCCAACACATTCAGGAATGTTGTTTGTAAGAGCTTTTTCCTCACATTTTGACTTCAGACAGGATTTGTGTCGATATAAGAAGAAGGTGGAGCAGTTTAATGGCTTGAAATCTATATGACTAAATATTTGTATGTATTCTGCCTGGTGTAATGGTGTGATGGATAGTTTCTTGGCTCCCTTTGGGGCTCTAAGTAGAACTAGCTGCACATAGTTTAAACACCAATGCCCAACCGAGTATTGTTGCTGTATGTCCATCCCTTTATGGCCACAGTGTACTCATTTTCTGATCCATAACTTCCAGCAGGAACATGCCACAAAACCTACGTTGTTTTTTTTGAACATGGCAATGAGTTCACTATTTGCAGTGGCCTTCACAGCCACCAGATCTCCCACTGGGAATCTTAATCAGCATCTCCATAAACCTTTTCAGCAAAAAGGAAGCATAACGTGCTCTTAAACTGTGTTGTTTGTGGACTTCAGAAAGCACAGTGGACCAACACCAGCAGATGACATGGCACCCCAAATCATCACTGACTGTGGAAACTTCACACTGGACCTCAAATAACAAGAATTGTGTATCTCTCCACATTTTCTCCAGACCCTGGGAAACTTTGCTTTCTTCTGAACAGATAAATTTAGACCACCAAGCAGAAGGGCAGTTCTTTTTCTCCTTAGCCCAGCTAACATGCTTTAGCCCATGTGTAGGATTTGTCTGTGTGTAGTGGTTCTTGATGCACTGACTCCAGAGCTCCAAAGCTCCCCAAATTCTTGAGTGGATTTTGCTTGACAATCCTCTCAAGGCTGTTTGTATCCCTGCTGCTGGTGCACCTTTTCTTTCCACTCACCTTCTATGAATCTGTTTGGATACAGCAATCTGTGAAGAACAAGCTTCTTTACAAATGACATTTTGTGGTTTCTTTTGGAGGGTGTCGATGACAATGATTGTCTTCTGGACATCTGTCTAGTCAGCAGTCTTTCCCATGATTGTGTAGATAATGCACTCTGAGTAATGAATCTATAGAATATATGGATTTCACTTTCTGTAATGAAACAATATTTTTTTTTTTCAGATGTACCTGTAGGCTATATGGTGTCTGGAGATTGGACAGGTGCTACCGCCCCCTTCGTGTGCTGTTTGATCTCCTAACTTAAAAGAAAGATACCATGTATGACCTGTCTAGGGGTGGCCAGATCATAACATGAAAGATGATCCATCCTTGTCAGAACTCAAGCAACAACAACATAGTTTATAAATATATTTTATATATTTTATATATATTTTGTCAGTTATTTATTTATAAGTTTTTGTTACCTCTGCCAAGGAGGTTATGTTTTCGCCAGGGTTTGTCTGTTTGTCTGTTAGCAACATAATTCAAAAGGTTATTGATGGATTTTGATGACATTTTCAGGAGATGTCTGCCTTGAGACCAGGAACAAGTGATCCGGCTCACCGTCTGGTGGGACTAAGCTGCCTTGGCAAAGGTGAACCTAATGCTTAGAACAACAATCTAAAAGGAACTATCTAAGGATTAATCAACATACCTACGTAAGAATAAATAAACAAAATGACAAAAACGTACTTCCCTAAATAAAGATAATCAGGAGAAAAATAGATAGTAAAAATAAAAGACAGTTCACCCCTACAAACTCTTCAGTCTAGCATGATGAAACAGAGGATCACAAAGCCCTGAAAAAGCGATGGTGTGGCTGGTTTGAATGAGCTAAGAAATGGATGACAGCTATCTGCAGCAGTGTCACTTTAAACGCCAGTTCCTCTTAATTAACCAATCTGGATTGACCATCTTCAGAACTCCACCAATCATGGAAGGGCGCCTGCAGAATGAAATTACATGGCAGATTCGAAATATTGTAGTACCTTCTGACTGCAGTCGTAACATACCACTTCACCTAAAAACCCTAAGGGATTTTGTTTTATTGTATTTTTTTAAAAGTATATGTAATATGTGGAATTATTATTATTTTTTATTAGGCTGATTCTGGCAAATTATGTAGTATCAAATTACAGTCCAAGCAAACTTGTGGTGGCATTGCACTGACTCTTGCTAACAACAAGAATGATAATAAAAAAGAAGAATTCTGTTGAAAGTCTACATTTCGCATGAGTTTAATTAGGTGCAACATCTTACCTGAGTGAGAGTTGATATAAACCAAATCTGTTACTTGTATATAAGTTCCATACCACATAGAGAAATAACGAAAATATGGTAAAATGTTGTAGGAAAAGAGGTTTTGTAGCCAAGTAAAAAACACCTAAACTTTTCCCTTCAAGGCTATTTATCATTTCATTTCTAAGTTTAATGGACAGAAACTGACAGGCTCCCAAATTATGTTAGTGCAGTTGGTGTTTGTAACTGATGATCATTTATGGAATGACTCTAGTAAGGTTTCTGCTGAACGGTAGTCATTATCTGAAAATGTGGTTGTAAAAGTCACGTTACAGTGGACCTTATAAAGTGCTTCGCAGTTTGATTTGTGTACAAACAAGCCTGGAAATTAAGCTTCACACCCCCTAAGACAGATCACCTAATGTCTTTACAGCCAGTGTGTGCACAGCAAAATCAGAGATGTAATAGTGCAAAGCTAATATGTCATGCCTGGGCTTTAATAATTTGAATGGGAGTCTGGGGGGTTAGTGTTAAATCATGAAACGCTGTTAGATCATAATTTCAGAGCGCTCACAGGTCACATTGTGAAATCTGGCAATTAAATGGATATTATTCCCATCAGGTTTGTTCAAGGTGAAATGTATAATATATTTGTATAAACATTTTATTAGTTTGTTTGCAACAGCATCAGTCTCGGTAAAGCTAACATTTCCAGGCAGGTGTTATTGTATTTCAGTTGTTCATGCAAATGACCTCTAAAGGTTTTGTGCAATGCTGTAGGTTTCAAATGATCCCATAAATTTTCCTGTTGTTTATGAATGCAAAAAATGTTTCTCCTTGATTCGCTGTGCATAAATGCTGCTTCAGGTGAAACAGTTTAACGACTTGTAAAAAACAAAAACTCGATTTTCCAGAGCGGAGAAAAAGGACAGAGGTACCTTGAAGGTGTTCGCCAGTAATAAACTCATTAAGCAAAACTTATATCAACAAAGGAAATAATGGCTTCAATACTTTGCCTGTGGCTTTTCTTTCACAGCTCACTAAATCTAAAGACACTCACAATTGTCCAGCAAAGACAAAGTTTTATTTTCATTAAGGATACACTCTAGGAAGCTTTTTGGAGTTCAAGGAATGTGCAATCATGAGCTGGCTTCTGGACTGTAAGACAAGGCAAGGCAATTTTATTTGTATAGCACACTTTCAACAACAAGGTAATTCAAGGCGATTTACATGATTAAGTGGTCAAATAAAAATAGCAGTAAAACACAGACAAAGCATATAAAGTAAAAACGGCAATAAACCACGAAGCACACACAGATTCATCAAAGCATTACAAAGTATATAATGTAAAACAAGAAGAATACACAAAACATGACACAACAAAGCATTAATCAAAGGCAACTCTAAACAGATACGTTTTTAGTTGTGATTTAAAAGAAGTCAGTGTTTCAGCAGGTTTGCGGCTTTCTGGAAGTTTGTTCCAGATTAGAGGAGCATAGAAACAGAAAGATGCTTCTCCATGCCTGGTTCTAATTCTAGGGATGTTGAGTAGACTGGAATTAGAGGACCTGAGTGGTCTGGGGGGTTGGTATATTAACAGCAGGTCATTAACATATTTTGGTGCTAAGCCATTCAATGATTTATAAACTAGTAAAAGTATTTTGAAGTCTATTCTCTGAGCTACAGGGAGACAGTGTAAGGACTTCAGAACTGGGGTGATGTGCTCTACTTTCCTGGTTCTAGTGAGGACATGGGCAGCAGCGTTCTGGATCAACTGCAGCTGTCTAATTGACTTAAAGACTTAAAGATGTTAAAGGACCCCAGCAACACCAAAAGGAAAGCCGGGAGCTTTTCGAGCTTCCTCAGAAAACCCCAGACACAGAAGTGCAAAGCTGCTCGTTGCTGTTCTGCACAGCGGGGTTTATGGACAACACATGGTGCATAAATCAGTGCAAAAGGTTATTTGTTTTTCATGCAACTATTGTATTTAAACTATGTTCACACTATGTCATGCATTTATTAGTTTTTATTGTCTTATTAATCCAACATGAACACCTTGAACTATATTTAATAAACACCACAGGCTACACTTTGTGTATATGACACTGTAGCACATGAGTGTTTAACTGTTTAATAAGGTTAAAGTAAAAATTAAAGATGGCAGATAATAGCTGGTCACTGATTAGACCTTACTGTCCCGTATAATCATCTAATTGGAGCGGTTTGTTTTTAGATTAAGAAACCAGATTGCTTTCTAATCTTAACCTAAAATTAATTTGGTAACCTAAATTTGATCACAAAAAGCAATCAAACTAGAATTATGCAATACAGTCTAATAATAAAATAGCCTTAGAGTCAGAAATATTTACAGCTATTAGAGTTCTTCAAGAATACTATAGTCATAAAAATAGTTGACAATTCATGTATAATATACCCATCGATGCACAATAATTGCAATTTTCTCTTATTCAAAATTGGTATGAACATTTTAACAATCATTTTTCTCCTTAATGATATTACCTTTTTTCAACTGTAAGGGTGCATCTCATATTATAGAAGAACGATATCCCTTAGGCACTCAATATTGCTGGCTGACCTTGGCCCTATGGGTTTACCTAGGCACACTATGTGGCAGTACATGAAGTGACACATTAGAGTTCAATGAAGTGACTTTTATGAGCGTATACCATAAACATATATAGACATACAGTACAAGAAAATGACTTTTTTAATAGATGTTTACCATGGTGACCACTATGCAGGATAGCTTATGAATCTGTAAAAATACTCCCTTTTAGCTCATAGACGTTCAGTTTGGACCAAAGATGTATCCTATGCATCTCCTCAGTAATACTGGCTCTTTTGTTACAGACTTGATTTAATCAAACCTGAGATTCTCGGGATATAGTGATGTATCACCTTTCAGTTTAAACTTTTCTCTAAATAACTTCCTCACTTAACTTTGATCTGAAGATATAACTTTTCTGGGGTCATTTGGGGTGCCAATGACTCAAAGCAAAAGGCAATTCAGGCAGATGCTCATTGGTCCCTTTTTTAGTTGTTGCTTTAATAGAAAACCCTCTTAATGTAGCAGCTGAATATGACTTCTGCAGCTGTAGGCATTTATTTGATTTCTGGGAGGTATGCCACCCCCTCAGCTTCCAACTACGCTAATGACATGAACTGTGTGTCGTAGGTATTTGATGCCCCAGGATGCAACGCTAAGAGGAGGAAAACTCCAAGTTTAATTTAGCTGCTAGTGTGTTACTAAAGAGGCTCTTTATAAAATCTTACACTCTTTAAGAGCATGAGATAGAATGACTGACAGACGAATGAAAATATGCAGTACAACTGTGTACTTTTCTAGACATTTTTCCGATTCAAAAAAGATTGCCTTTTTCATATTGTGTTTAGGAAACAATTAACTCAAAAGCAAGAATACCACCTCCAACGGTTGTAATTGACTGAAACCAATTGCAAATTCTATATATAAGAAAGACATTTCAGTGCTTTAAATCAGCCCATTTACCTGCAAGGTAGAAGAGAAAATAGATGCTGCAAATTGCATTGCAGCTGCTATTTGTAATTATGCATTTTTGAAATCCAAGGGCTGAAAATTGAGCCAGAACTTCAGCGTGAGGGGGTGTTTGTAATTGATATAATGGAACCAGAGGAAGAGCTTTGAAATGAGAGCTTTCGGCGAAGAGAAAAGCCTTTGTAAGGCGACAGCAGCTCTCTGTCACATCAGAGCAGGAAAACACAAAGCACAGCTGATCTGAGTCAAGGCGTCATTTTTAGGGGATTTAAGAGGCTGAATTTCCCTGACAATATTGGCCGCTGCTACATCAAAGCGTGCCCTTTGACTGGCAGTAAACAGACTCTCACTTGTTCAGCATCAATGGTGGTTTAATAGTGGATAGCTCTTGAAGAATGGGCACATATTACACACAATGTGTTTCCAGAGGAGTAAAATATGAAAAGATGCAATGCAGAGTTTCGAAGTAGAAGTGAAGCCTATCTGGGTAAATATTGGAGGAATAACAGCAGATGCACAACTTGGGGCAAATTGGCAACACAAACATTTCCCATTACTGTCCAGTTTTGCAAATGAGAATCCAAACCTGCTATAATTTAGACACACGGGTCCAACAGAGTATTTTCATAAATAAAACAAGAAAACATTATACTAATAGATGGAGAAAGTGGTAGGTAGTTTTACACAAGCAGAGCTGTTGAGAATCTGAAGCTCTTAGATTACCATTGATTGCTTATCCTATCTTAAAAACTAACAAGTAATAATTTAAAAACTGACCAAAACATTGGATTGATTACCATTCTTTGATGAGACATTCAAAGCCGTCTAATATTTCTACCTATTAACTAAAAATAATGTTATTTAAAAGGTATTTTGTTGAGCTTTTCTTTAGGTATTTTCAGTAAATTTACCTAAATTGCAAGTCTGTTATTCCACAAACCGTAAATCAGCCAACCACTATGTGTAAACAGAATTTATAAGTCTTAATCGATTCATAGTTTTACATTACAACTTCCAAGTTTAATGTATTTTATTAGAATTGTATGTGATGGAATCTGTGAAAGGAGCTGACTCATCAGCATAAAAATAAAAATCTGAAAACTGTGAATTGTTTGTTTTATAATTGATCCTCCTGAGGCAATACTTTGCTGAGCCACCGTTTTTAGCAACAACGGCTCTTCCAGTATTGCCCATATAGAGACTTGTTTTTACATTTTTCTTTCTAAAACAGTTCATGTTCAGTCAGATTGGTCACAGATTCTTTGTTTGACTACAAGAATATGCCATGATTTAACCATTCCATTGTAGTTCAGGCTGTATGTTTAGGATTGTTGTCCAGCTTAAAGTTGAACTTCCACCCAAGTCTCAGTTCTTTTGGAGCCTCTAACTGGTTTTCTTTCAGAATTTCTCTATATTTAGCTTCATCTGTCTTTCAGTCACCCGTCAACTATTGCATGATGCTGCATCCACCTTGTTTCACCCTGTGGATATCATGTTGAGAGTAATGTGCAGCTGTAGTTTTCAGATACACATAGGATTTTTATATAAGGGATAATGTTACATTTTGGGTTCATATGACCAAAGGGGTTTTTTTCCCACTTATTTGCAGAGTAGCCTGCATTGGTTGAGACAAACTGCAAATGGGTCTTCCTATCACTTTCTTTCTGTCACCTATACCATACCATACCAAATGTATTTATAAAGCAAATTTTTAAAAAAACACAGCAGCTGACCAAAGTGCTGTACAGAGCACATAAAATAATAAACACAATAAAGATAAAACAATTAAAATAACAATAATTGAATCTTCCATAAAGGCTGAATTTGTGGAGTGTATGTCATATAAACAGATTCTTCCACTTGAGCTGTGGATCTCTGCAGCTCCTCTAGAGTTACCATAGGTCTCTTGGCTGCTTCTCTGACTAATATTATCTTTGATCAGCCTCATGCTTTGGGGGCTGGGGCATTTCTTGGAAGGTTTGCAGTTGTGCGAAACTCTCTATTTTTGAATGACGGATTGAACAGTGCTCTAGATCACATAAAATCCAAATGAAACACACTGATGGGTTAAAAAAGTTTAATGATAATTAACAATTTAGCAAGGCTCTGGAAACCAGATCACAGAAGTGGATAGCTAATCACTTCTTTTTATGAATATGTAATTAAGGATGTTTTTTCCAAAACTAAACTGACAACAGTGTAAAGAGAGATTCTAAATTGAAAGCTAAAAGTTTTCTAATTTCTTTGCCAGACTTCACTCTTAATGTTACATTTCGTATTTCACATAAAACACTACATTAGCATGTTACTGAACTAATTAGTAAATTATCTCTGAAGGTGGTCTTAAATAAAGTTTTAACCTCCAAAGTCATTGTTTCTTACAGTCTGCCATTCACTTAGTGCAACAAGCAACAGTGGAAATGTCAGCTTTAAGCATGGATGCAAGGGACTGAGCTTAATTACTGTTTTCAAGTGACAAATGTCAGCTGCACTGAAAGTGCTTAACAAAAAGTAAATAAATGAAGCTTTATCTGAGCCTCATTACACGAGAGCACTTCCTTTTCAGCACTGCTACTCATCCATTAAAGCACAGCATGAGTAGAATCAGCTAATATAATGAAAAACATAATTACTGAGTTTTCACGCTTTCACCACTTAATGTTTCCTTCAAATGAGGCAACGTCTCTCACTGAAGATAAGGGGGTAACATGAATAAACATCTTTCAAATGAAGGCCAGAAAAGTGAGAAGCTAAAGTTATTAATGTTGAATGATTTTCTCATTGGGAAATATGTTTAAAAATATGTTTAAAAACCAGTATTGCAGTATTTTCTTATTATATTTTCTTAATCCACTGAATTAATAATAATCTGCAGTGTTCTTACTGTTAAGAATATATTAGAAATAATTCCAGATACACAGTTTGACATAGAAACACTGAGGTATGAAATGATCCAAAAAGATGAGGATGGAGAATTATTCAGTTCAGGAAGGGGACAGCTGAGATGATGCTTTTTAAAGTTTGTAAAAAAAAAAAAACAGTTACTGCTGAAGATCTACATTGTACAAAAACAAAGATGTAAGTGAAAGTTGGTCAGACTTAGAATATGGGTCTTCAAAAAAATTATTCTCTTTTGCCTTTCAGGGCTCCCATAGAAGGGGAGGGAGAAGAGAAGAAAAATTAGATTAAACTATGGTTTAAATGCTAAATATTGGTGGATCTTTTCAATTACAGTTTTTTAAATATTTTACCTGCTGGTATAAGTGCTCCTAAAGGCTGTCAGTAGAGAAACTCTAATTTGTAAAGAAATAAGATACTGATTGATTCTTGTTTACAGTTTGACTGCTCCAAAAAATCAACCTGTTAGGAGCAAATCTGGTCATTAAACCTCTGCGCTTATCTCAATGTAAGGTTTTTCTTCACAGTGGCCCTCTTTTGAGCTCCATCCATTTTCCCATCAACCCCTGTCCCTGCTGAAGAGACACAACCCACACAGCATGCTGCTACCCTGTTGCAAGATGGGGATGATGAGTTCAGATGGATCAATGTTTTGTATTTAGGCTAAACAGTTCCATTCTGACCTCATCTGACCAGAGCACCAGCTTCCACATGTCTGCTGTGTCTCCTACACGGCTTGTGACTTAATTTCAACAATAGCTTGAGCTATTGACTTTGTCTTGTCAACAAATTCTCCCACCAGGTAAGGGGTGAAGAATGGACTTATGCAGCTCTTCTGGAATTACACTTGTCCTCTTTGATGCCTCTCTGTCAAGTCCCCTTCATAACTTCTGGCAAACTGTACATTTATGTTTTTTTATTTTTAAAGTAGAGCACATCGCCCCATTTCTAAAGTCCTTACACTAGCTCCCTGTAGCTCAGAGTATAGACTTTAAAATATCTTTAGTAGTTTAAAAATCAATGAATGGCTTAGCACCAAAGTATATTGAAAATCTACTGTTACTATACCAACCCACCAGAACACTCAAGTCCTCTAATTCCAGTCTACTCAACATTCCTAGAATTAGAACCAAACATGGAGAAGCAGCTTTCAGTTTCTATGCTCCTCTAATCTGGAACAAACTTCCAGAAAACTGCACAGCTGCTGAAACACTGAGTTCTTTTAAATCACAACAAAAACGTATCTGTTTAGAGCTGCCTTTGAGTAATGCTTTGATGTATCATGTTTTGTGGATTCTTCTTGCTTTATTGCTGTTTTTACATTATATGCTTTGTCTGTGTTTTACTGCTATTTTTATTTTACCCCTTGATCATGGAAAGCACCTTAAATTACCTTGTAGTTGAAAGTGTGCTATACAAATAAAATAGCCTTGTCTTGCCTTGTTCTTCTTCCATAAAGGCCAGATTTGTACAGTACACAACTAATAGTTATCCTATCAACAAATGTTCTTACCGGAGCTTTCAGCCTCTGCAGCTCCTCCAGAGTTAAAATGGGCCTCTTGGTAGCCTCTCTGATTTGTATCTCGGTTGGCTTGCTGTTGTGCAATACCTTTTCCTTGTTTAGGTAATGAAGATTGAAGAGTGGGCTGCTCTGTGGAGGCAAGAAGGTCCAGGGTTCAACTCCTGACTCTGAGCTATTTTTACAGGGACTTTGGATGTTCACCCTCTGCACACATGGTTCCTTCAGCTTGCTCCCATAGTCAAAATACATCATGGTTAGGTTGACTGGTTAACCTATATTGTCCTTACTTGTGAGGGCGAGCATTTACGAGTGTTTGTCCCATGTCTGACTAGCAACCTGTCCAGCGTGTCTCTTTATTGCCCTGTGATGAACTAGCGACCTGTTCTGTGTGAATCCAGTCTCTCGCCCAATGACTAAACAACAACATTATCTCCGTACAGCCTGCTGTGTTCTTTGATTCCACTATGCTGTTTGTTCACTGATGCTTTCAGATCTCTGAGGCATTCACAGATTGGCTGGATTTAAAATGAGATTAAACTACACACAGGTGGGCTCTCTTCACTAGTTAGGAAAGATCTAAATGCAATTGGTGGCAGTACATGTTTTTAGGGGTATCAAATTAAGCAGAAATGAATCCATTTGAACTCTAAAACAGATTTATATTCCTAAAAAAAGAAAACTTTATGTCAATTTTCATCCAGTTGGACTATTATTTGTTACTTCATATTGATCAGTTTTAAAAAATGCCAATAAATACATTGAATACTTTGTGGTTGTATCCTGATCAAATGTGAAAAAGGCTCAATAATTATAAAAATGTAGCTTTTTTTTAGTTTCCTCTTTCCTTCAAATACCTTTTAACTCTATGCCTAGTAGATTCCGACAATGACTAACGATTTCTGTTCCAAGTCAAAGAAACTACACCTTAAGCAAAAAGCACCAAAACAAGAATTGCTAATTCAGTTCAAGCGAGGCAAAGCTCCTTGATCATCAACAAGCTTTTATATCAGGACAATATTTGTTAATAGCAATATTATGGTGTGATAGGCTTTTACAAAGCTTCTTTAACAAATGTTCTGTTGTTAACGTTTGCTTTTCGGCTTGCTTTTTCTCTTCTTGTAACAATGTTTTTCAAAAGAACATAATTAGCTAAAAAGTTACTTAAAGCTTTGCCGTTCTTATTTTTTGATGCTACAAAACAAGACAAAATCTGAAAATATTTTAAACTTAAGATTTTAGTATTTTATGTGATTTCAACATACATCATTTCTCAAACTAAAAAGTTCAGAGAAACAAACACTCGACTGCATGAACCTTGGACCACAGTTCGTTCTGACAAATAGGCCCCGTCAACTTTGTCAACCCTCCTCCTCCGCCCCTGCCTTGGTGGAGAAAAGTGTCTACATCATGACAGCTTGTGCATATTTTGCTGTCGAAAAGCTAGTAGCACAACGGGGAGATGACAGTTTTGTCGTCACTCCTCCAATGTGTCCATCACTCACATCTTCAGCCTTCCTCCCACACCAGCCTCCACCCCCAGCCTGCCTGCATTGCTTGATTTAAGCTCTGTGTTTGACAACACCTCCACCCTTTCCTAATTCAGTTGTTTACTTTAACAGAATGGACATGAAAAAAATTAAACCATTCATAGTCAAAATAACTACTGAAGGGGAACGCTTGCTTTGTTTTGGGTTTTATATTTTTCATCTTTTTGTTTTGTATGTGTTATTCCACAGGGCAAAGCTTTGAATAAAAGAATAATATTATTATATTTAAATAGCTTTTTTTTTTTTTTTTGTCCTGTTTGGCAGTGTGGAGCTCAGAATTTGTGTCCGAGTACCAAGTAGAAGCCCAACAGATTTACTTTCACAAGCGGAGCAGTGCAGCTTTTGCTATAGTACTCCACTTGATATATGTGTGAAAAATCTTTATTATGAATTGCTGGGGGTTTTATTTCCTGATGTCATGGACCCGGAGACGGAAAATTAAGGGGAAGAAAGAAAGAAGATGAAGAAGAGAGGTAGGAAACAAAAAGTCATGAGAGAGGGTGAGTTGAAAATACAAGAGAGGAAGGGGAACAAAGAAAACACAGGAAAACATTGAAGTCTGCCTCCATACCCAAAGGACGGAAGAGAGAGGGGAAAAAACAAAACAAAAAAGGATGTATTATAAGAGGGGTTACTTTCTCTATCCTTTTTGCGAGGGCTTTGCAGATTATTTTAAGATCAACATTAATGAGGGACATGGGACGATAGCTGGTAGGAAACAAAGGGTCTTTACCTGATTTTAGTAGAAGACTAATGTAGGCAGAATTTATATTTGGTGGAAGTCAGCCATTTTCCTTGGTTTCCTGCAGCATTCTGTGGAATGTTGGTGCCAGAATATTCCAGAATTCTCTATAGAACTCTGCTGGAAATCCATCTGGGCCTGGAGCCTTTTTATTGGGCATGCTTTGGAGGGCCTCCTGGAGTTCAGCTGCTGTTAGTGGTGAATCCAGGGCCATCGCTTGACTTTCAGATAATTTAGTAGTGTTATGTTATCCAAAAAATTTTCAATTTCATGATCTGATGGGTTTATCTCTGGTGAGTATAAAGCCTTGTAAAATTCTTTAAAGGTGTTGTTTATTCTTCCAGGATCATATACTGTATTCCCGGTCTGATCTTTAATGGCAGATATAGTTGTTTTTTCTTTATTAATTTTAAGCTGGTTAGCCAAAAATCTACCTGATTTATTACCTTGTTCAAAGTTTTCTATCCTAAGTCTTTGAATTAAGAACTGGGTCTGTTTATTAATAATTTCATTTAATTCTAGCTTTGCTTTACGGATTTTGCCTAGTCTCTCCTCATCTAGAGAAGCTTCTAATGAATTAATAGTTTCTTCTAATTCCTGAATACGTTTTTTTTTCCATTTTCTTTTTATTTGATGAGAATGAGATTATTTTACCTCTAATCACAGCTTTCCCTGCTTCCCAAAGAATAGATGGTGACATACCATGTAGGTCATCATATTCCAAATAAGAAGCCCACTCTTTTTCAAAATATTTAATAAATTCTTTATCCTTAAGTAATGATATATTAAATCTCCAATTTTTGCTTTGAGGTGTTTCTGTTTTATTTACTAAAGTTAGAGAAACAGGAGCATGATCGCTAATAGCTATAGGGTGTATCTCAGTGTCTGAAATGTCAGTCAACAGTGAGCTGCTGACTAACAAATAATCCAGTCGAGAATACGAATGGTGGACATTTGAGAAGAAAGTATATTTTTTGTCATTGGGATGAAGAGATAGCCATGCATCACAAAGTCCATAATCGCTCATGTACTGTTTGACTATATCTATAGATTTCCAGCTGCGCTGAGCCTGTCTATTTCTATTTAAATAGCTTTTTTTCATATAAAAACTCCTTATTATTTAAGATGTTTTTCAAGCTCCTTTTGTATATGCGTCAGTTTTAGATGTATTAGATTTAGCTCCGGTGAGTGGTTTGAATGAACTCATCTCAGTCATCGATGTTATTGATTTTGAGCTGATGGTACAACTTCTATGAATTTAAAAAAACAAAACTTGTGAAGACAAGTTTGAAACCCTCACTAATAATGAGATAAATGCCACTTACCAAACTAAGATTCAGTTATACTATTTTTGTATGAATGCAAAAGATTTGGGCCTAATTCTTTTTGGATGTTTAGCCTACTTTCCTTAAAGAAACTGTAGGGTTATTTAAAATGGTTGAATTTATTTCAAATTTTAGACATAATCTGTTAATTTTCAATGGGGTATAAGTCAAAGCTTTGAAAAGACCATTACCAAATCTTAATGTTAGCTTGATTTGCCTATTTTAAAACCAGTTTGGATGTTTGTTTGAGATCATTGTCCTAATGGAATATCCAGTTGGGCACAAGTTTGAACAATCTAATTGTTGATTTGAGGTTGATTTTAGATTGGACAAATTATGCTTCTGGAATGGCTTCTCCAAGACTGTAAACTCAAGTTTGTTTTTAAAATCTAGGTCCGTGCCAGGAAAACAACCCATTTAAATTTTCTTCTCCATTTCTGGCAATAGGAATGCACAAATATCCCAGTCAGAATTATGCATGAACATTTTTGATGGCTACTAAATGTGTGTGGTCACAGTTCAGTTTACTAAATTGACACTCACCCATGTACACAATAAAGTCAAACTTAGGAACTAATTTCTTTTAATTGGTTTATATTGTAGTTGTTTATTGCATAATCATGAAAATATACAGCTCAAATGCATCATGAAAACCACACAATTTATATGGTTTTCATCCCAGTGGTGAGTGTAAGCAAACTTCTGACGAGAACTGTATATATATATATTTTTTTAATGTCCTTATTTTTTTAATTGCCCTTGAAAATGAGAACTAAGACCATTATGACAAAGAGATGCATGTGCATGCCTCCCCCAGAGGGTGTTTTATGTGCATATTTTGTTCTATTGTGGTGTAAATGTTGCAACTCGACAGAGACTCAACTCATGTTTCTACTAGTTTGGAGAGACTAAGAATATTAATTTCCTCTTGCAGCGATTAGTCACTCTTCTGGTTGGATAGGCTTTATTCATTTAACTTTGTAATTTTTATTTGCGACTTATGTCAAATTTTTATCATACTCTTTTTTTCTTAATCTCTCATGTGTTGTTTTCTAAATGTCCTCCCACAATATCAAACCATTTAACCATGACTTCTTTCACATGCGGCTGAAGATCTAAAGTTTTTCTTTAATCATTCAAGTTCCAAAAACCAATTTGCCTTTGTGCTCTCCTCTGTCATTTTAATCTGTAAAGCACTTTGTGATGCAACTTCTTGTATGAAAAGTGCTTTATAAATAAAGTTTGATTTGATTTGATTAGTTATAGTTGCCTCTGCAGCATTGACGTTTACCCCCAAAGATTAATTAAAGTTTCTTTCTGTCTCATCTTCACTGTCCTTTCAGAGTACCAGAATCAGATTTTTTCCTCTTTTTAATGTGGACGTGCACTGCAAATGCAATCAGTAAACATAAATCATAGTGAACCTGCAAAAGGAATACCAATGTCAGTTCTGAAAACGCTGTTGGTGCTTAGGATCTGAAAGTAATGCAAGAAGTTAGATGCAAACCTTTACAGCTGCACTACAACATTAAAAAAGGCAGTAGGCTATGAGAGAGCAGTGACTGGTAACTTCTAAAACATGAAGAGATCATGTCTGTAAAGAATTATTAGACTAAAAACATTTGAAAATGATGAGAACCTCTCTGTATTTTGAAGTCAGAACATTTAGTATTAACCTAAAACAATCAAATGTAATTTAAAAGAAAAAGTTAGACCTTTATTTATTTTTTCTTTGCCGTATGTCATATGCAGTGCCTTGGAAACAGATTCATACACCTTTAACTTTTTCAAAAATGTTGCAACCACAAATTTCCATGCAGTTTGTTGGAACTTTCTGTGACAGAGCAACACAAAGTATCATAACTGTTAAGTGGCAAGAGAAGGATGCATGGTTTTAATTTTTTAACAAATAAAAATCTATAACATATCCAATCAAGTGAAACGTGTTGAAAAGTTATCCAAATAGTAATCCACCTGTGTCTAATCAAATCTCAGTATCAACCTAGCTGTTCTATTAAGGCAAGGCAAAGCTATTTTATTTGTATAGCACACTTTCAACAAGGTAATTCAAGGTGTTTTACATGATCAAGGGGTAAAATTAAAATAGCAGTAAAACACAGACAAAGCATATAAAGTAAATACAGCAATAAAGCAAGAAGCATACACAAAACATATGATACATGAAAACATTACTCTAAACTCTAAACAGATTAGTTTTTAGTTGTGATTTAAAAGAACTTAGTGTTTCAGCAGCTTTGCTGTTATCTGGAAGTTTGTTCCAGATTAATGGCGCATGTTGAGTAGACTGAAATCAGAGGACCTGAGTAGTCTGGAGGATTGGTATAGTAACAGTAGATCTTCAATATACTTTGGTGCTAAGCCATTCAATGATTTATAAACTAAAAAAAGTGGTTTGGAGTCTATTCTCTGAGCTACTGGGAGCCAGTGTAAGGACTTTAGAACTGGGGTAATGTGCCTCTGAAGTTTGTTAGAGAACATCAGTGAATAAACAGCATCATGAAGACCCAACCACACAGCAGACATGTCAGAGATAAAGTTGTGTTGAAGTTAAAATCAAATCAAAATAATAGTCCAGGTTTTCAGCATCTCATGGAGAAATGTCAATCCATCATCTGGAAATAAAAAGAGAAATGGCACAACTCCAAACTTACCAACGCATGAAAATCCCAAAAAGTAGCCAACAGGCTTATGGTAACTGGAGGAACTGCAGAGATCCAGAGCTCAAGTGGAAGTGTGCCTCAACAGGACAACTCTAAGTTCAGCACTCCACAAATCTGGCTTTTATAAAAGACTTAGGAGACTAAAGCCATTAGAAGTTTATTATGCAGTTTGCCACTAATAAATAACCATAAAGACTGTTGCATTAGACAAATTTTAAAATGATAAATGATTTCAGGTTGTTTTCAGTAGTGCTCGTGTTGATTCAATTCTAGATTTACTGTAGATCCTACGGATTCTGTAGAGATTGAAGGTTTGTATCTTAATGATTGGACTGGTTCAAGAAAATGCCAAAGCAGTTCAGAGCTCTTGGTTTCTAGATACATAAAGAATGTTTGGATAAAGCTTTTAAAGCAACATTTCCATAAATGCTATTTTTGAATGTAACAAGATTATCGATTAGGTCCACTTCAGCAGGTTAGTTTTCACTGATTAGTTAGAATAAAACTAGAAGTGAGATATGTTTGAGAATCTGTGCGAGACCAGATGGTAAACTCAAACTTTTGAGAAAAGCAGTGATAAACAGCTGTTTACACAGAAACCTGGTAAATATCCTTCGGTTTGGTACATAACTCTGTAAATAGTTATAGGGTTGCCTGGATACAGAAGTTATCTTGTTGTGGTGTGAAACAACAATGAAAAGACAGATGGTTGTGATTCCTGTTCCCAGTGATAAATCAAATATCTTGAAAAGAAAAGGTTGTAGTGACAATAAAAAGTCAGTCTGTGAAATTGGTCCAAAATGTAAAAGCTTAAACTTGGAATTAGCATTATGCATAGAATCACCTGTCCTGCACATGATGAAGATTAAACTTCTGCAACTTATTTGTTGGATTTGATTGTCTATGAGCCAAAAAAATATAAAATACTGGTATGTCATATTACATAAATAAAATCGTCTGGCTTTAAGAACATATGTTAAAGGTTTAGATGTGTAACATTTCTCAAGTTTACAGTTTTGAAATAGTTTAACATCTCTTTTGTTTTAATTTGAGTGGTTTGCAAAAAAGTATAGATCATTGTTGTGTGATAGACTTGGTGTTTAAGATAAGATAATATCTTTATAGCCCTTTGTATAAATACACTTTTTCCAAGTACATAGGAATTTATCTCAAATCTATCTGCGAAAGGAAAAAAAGGAAACTGAGAGCTACCATCAAAGTTATTACAAATAAATGTTTAAATGCTAACTTGCCTTGAGAAAGTATTTCTACACCCTACGGTGGCCCAGAAGGGTCAACACAACAAAACCCACAACACAATACGACAGCAAAACCCACAAAACAATACGACAGCAAACCCACAACACAATATGACAGCAAAACCCACAACGGAACACGATAACAAAAGTCACAAAGCAACACGGCAACAAAAGTCAAAACAGATGTTTTGTTAAAATGGCAGAATTACAATCGGAAGAGATTTCTGTTGGAAAAGTAAGTAAAACATGGATGTTGTTCAGTTAATGTTTATATGTGGTTTTAAAGATGAATGCTTTTACTGTGCTGAGTTATAGGTGCTGAGATAATACGCTTCTCTGTACATCAAACTTTAGCGCAGATTTAAGGTGGAAATGTTGCTACGACACTGAGCAAATAATATTTGAATAGAAAATAAATTCTTCAATGAGCTTAACTGATAAGAGCCATTTGCACTAATGGCATACATTGCAGATTAGCACTAGATGTACAGAAATAATATCTTCCTTAAATGCTGTAATTTCAGTTCTAATTAACCTGAGAGATTTCTACTATAGACTGCATTCACACAGAGATTTGGAGATGTGAGGAAGAAAGAGAACCACTATGAGACACATGAAAAAATGTCACATTTCATAGTTCCAGTGTAGTCGGCAACAGACCTGTACACTTTTGAATCTACACAAAATTAGCCGCTCATTTAATAATGTTCTTCATCTAACGCAGAACTAACTTCAATGTACCCATTAATTCTTGACAGAACCACAGAATGATTCGTTGATCTGTCATTAAGTTACATGGTATAGTTTGTTCGTAATTGTTAGCTCTCATCCTCTGATCGTATTAGTTGTTCTTCTTTGATGTAGCGAATAACCGCCACCAACTGGCCATTTAAGTAGAACCTTTGTTATGTTAAGTTTTAACATAACTTTTGTTGTGGCGTTTGTTGTTATGTTGTGTTATGGTTATTGCTGTGGTGTGCTGTGGATTTTGTTGTGTTATGGTTTTTTTTTGTTGTGTTGTGGCTTTTGTTGTGGTGTGTTGTGGGTTTTGTTGTGGTGTTGCGTAAAATAAATCTCACTTAAAAAGATGTCATTATGGAACACTTTTAGATCATTTATGCATACATAGGAAGAAAATAAAGTTAGCATCAGCTTAAGTAATATCTTTAATGACATGATGAATATCAGAAGTCATAATCATCAGTTGATGAAATACAGAGGAATAATCATAGCTACACAAATGTGACAACTGTTGCTGCCTGATGATCCAGCCCTGGAGCTTGTTGTTTATATATATGAGAGTGTGCATGACTGTGTGTTATCACATTCATTTGACTCTCCAGTGACAGATGTTGGGCAGTACGGTGAATTACTTCTTCTCCTCGGTGCTCAGTCTTCGGCTTGGATCAGCTCACAGCACTAGATCTGTCCAGCAAGCCTGCTGTTCAACCACATGATGCAGCACCACCAACATCTCATTCAAAGAGACTCAGTTTCCATGGCTCCCAAGCTCATCTTCAGCCCTGATGGCTGATGTTACCCAGTTTAAACTCATTTTTCCTCCTGTTGTTTGTCTCGTCACGTCCCCAAGGAGCTCTAATGCATGTTTTGCTTGTGGTTCAGTAACACTTGGATCGGATCACGATGTGCCGGTCTGAAGAATACACCCACCTCGGCTTTGTTGAGGTGCAGAGGAGGCAGACTCTGGCACCCACTGGATGAGATCCCTCTCTCCCTCCCTGGGATTGTTTGGCACGGAATGTCTTGTTATTGACCCGCTCTTTCTGTTGCCACTCTGTCTGCTGTGAAGTTGTTCCCTGAAGTAAAAGATGATTATGTTCTCTTGTTTTGTCGGTATTCAACCTTGGCTGTGTCATGTGACCAGCCATTTCAATCCTCACTGGTTGTCATGCCAACAGAGCATCTAAGTCAGTCCATGCTCAATGGAAAGATGGGATGTTTGCACTTCACAAACAGGCAGGTGAGGTCACAAGGTAAGCTTTGAATAAACTACCACACAATGCATTCAGTTATTTCTATGTTTTCAACATAATTCTAAATCATCTCACATTTTCTAAGTACTGAAATGACTTAAGATGCCTTCTCTTTAGTCCTTATTATCCCTTTGATTGTTTTTTACCTTTTTATTATATGGCACATACAATTTAAAAGGTTTTTTAAATGTAAAAAGAAAAGTTTGACTTTGAGAATCTACTAAAAAGCTTTTGATCCAACAATCACTTCTCTGAGGTCATTGCTGATGTGTTTCCTTTTTGGCATTGTGTTAATACACATACCTGAATGTTGCAGACCAGCATACCGCCAAAAAACCAGCTCTAACACAAGTATTACACTGATGATGATCAATTAAATAGGGACTTTAATTAGCAGGACCTTGTTGCTGCTTTCCTTCCTAAATTCTATTGAAGCGTATTGGTGCACTTAATGTTTCCCATTACTGTATGTACCATTGTTCACTGATTCATTTCTTTTTTCCACATCCATTGACAAAATAAGTACTTGTGATGCTTTACGTCCACATACAGTTGATTTAAACAGTAAGATTTAATGTGTTTCTCCCCCTAAAATGATATCCAGTCTATCAATGTGTACTTTCTGGCATTCAGGCTTCTTCCCAGCCAGTCTCACTCTTGGTCCCTCTTCCAAGCAGGTGGCACCCCGCAGCCATCCAGCTGTATACAAAGTCTGTGTGACCGTCCATCAGTCTGCCTGTATTTGTCAAACTCTCTGCAGGATCAGAGCACAACAGCGCTGTTGTCCACTCTCATGGAGGTGGAGGTGACATTTGTTTTTCTCTGGAAAAACCACTTGGGGTTTTCAATTTGAGCAGAGTAAAATGGAAATGCAAACTACTCTGGGCAGCTCTGAGCATAGCGGTCTTTAGTTGAACAAAAAAAGCAAAATATCAGGAGAAAAAACAGGTTGCAGAATATGTAATGAATCTGCGACGACATATTGCGCTGTCAGTAATATACAGTCTCATTGAAGATTCTGCAACTGTTAGAAATCATTAATTAATTCATTGTTTTAATACATTATATTACTGTTTGTTTGTTTTTTGTCTATTTTAACAGAGTTTATCACAAACCTCCCATAATCATATTTCAGGCAATATTCTCTTACAGTTTGAAAGAAAAAAAGAGCTAAAGAAAATATTGATTTAGATCCTCAAAACCAGCAACTGCCTTATTTTAGTAACTGTTTCATAGTAACAAACTCCACTTACATTAATGTCTTGTAGTCATTTCCTGACTTTCAAAGATCAACACTCATCTGCTTTACTTTAATACCATTGGACATATATGAACTTAAAAGTGTAAAAAATAAATCACATATCTGTTTCAATTACATGTATTTTAAGGGAATTATTAGGGAATAAGCAAATATATGTGGCATCAGAGGTGTCCAAAAGTATGTGGTGCTTTAAGGAACTGATTTTCCATTTGTTTTCATTCATTAATTTGTCTGAAGGAGTTTCAGCTTATAATATTAATATCGTCTCAACCAGTCTGTGTGACATAAACCATATACAACAGTCTTGCAATAGAAGCTTCCATTTTTTAAATCTGGATATTAAAATAAGCATATGTCAATTTTGTTATTACTAAATTTACCTTTTAGGAATTCATTTTCACTGATCGGTATTAATTATCATTTTGTTCACATTTGAGCAAACTTAAAATGTATTATTTTTTGTCAAATTTCCATGTTGTAATGCTTCATTGTTGTTCAGCAGAGGACATTATCTCTCCAAATCCACAGAAAAAGCTCCCTCTATCTTCTCTGCAGGACCTGTCATCCCACAGGCAACATGTTTTGATTTTACTGTTGGCATCAGGATGGTTTTCTTCTGGGTTATTTCTTACAAGCTGGCACCATGTGTCTTATATAGACTTATGTAGACTGATTGACTCACTTTTCATCCTTTGGTTTCCAGTCAGGGCTTACATCCACTTTCACACTCTTAACTGAGGTTTGGGTGATGAAAACATTATGGCTTGCATTGGCAAATTGCTTGAACATCATCACATTTTCCCATGTTAATGCCACAAATTTGAAAGTATCTTATTAGAATTGGGAGAGAACATATAGGCGGTGACAATATCAAGCAATATAATTTTTTTTTTACATTAAAGTTTGTAACATTTTTAATAACCATGTCCTTCATGTTAAAAACAAAAGTGGTTCAAACATGATAAAACAATCATTACATGTACCTTTTTTGAAGGTTATGTTGGGTTAAGGAAAAAACTTATAACCAAAAACCTGATGGCCATTTTACTGTGATGCCAGATGATTACTGTTGTCCAATAGCATGCAATAAAAAAAGATTTATGGGATACAAATGTGCTGTCCTTAGGATAACCCTTCAGCAGAGTTTCAGTTTCACTTAGAGCGTTTACATGCATAAGAGAAAACCAAATTATTGCCTCGGTGCGACTGAATTAAGACTTTTGAAATGCATGTCATGCAGGTGTAGAAGCAGACTAAGATGTTTTCTTGTATTTTCTTTGTTCCCCTCCCTGTCTTTTATATTCAATTCACCCTCTCCCTCTTAACTTTTTCTTCCTACCTCTCTTCATCTTCTTTTTTCCCCTTTATTTTTCGTCTCTGTGTCCATAATATCTGGAAAAAAAACATAGCAATTTTTAATAAAGATTTCTTACAAAAAATATTAAGTGGAATACTTTAGCAAAAGCCGTAATGCTCCACTTGTGAAAGTAAATCTGATAGGATTCTACTTGGTACTCAGACACCAATTCTGAGCGCCACACTTCCAGAAAGGACACCTAAAAAAAAGAAGAGAAAAACGAAAAGAAATGCTTCTATACAAATTAGTCCGACTGAAGCTGAACCGAACTTGCCTTCTCATAATCGAACTAAAGCACCGAAATAATGCAGTTAGAAGACGGAATTTCTCCGCTGTAAACTCCAACACATCTTAGCCAAGCTATTAGCAGCCTGGTCACTCCCCCTTCGGGAAGTGAGGAGACGAGGGAATAACAACAGCAGCAGCAACAACAACAACAACAGGTGTAACACAATCAAACAGTACAGTACTTACAAAATGTACTCTGCTGCAGCATTGTCATTCTCCATTTCTTCGCTCATTGCGCATATCCTGCTTTTATTCCATCTGCATCACTGCCGGCAGCATTTGTTTACTATCTGTGTGAGGCTCTAGGCCAACCGGAATAAAACCAACATGAAAGGGCGCGTGTCGCCACCTAGTGTCTTGGAGTCGAAAACACTTCTTTCAATCATTCGATTTTCTAAGTGATATGTAAACTGGGATAAAGGCTCCCTCTCTGGTTAAGGTATTAGCTCGATTTTTGCCAAAAGCTCGATTTAGATGTGCATATAAACATACTGACTGACTCCCTGCTTTTGATGCTGCAATCCCAACAAACAGCACACAAAACAAGAGTTCACTGTTAGTTTAGCCAGAAGTAAAATCGTTCTTGTAAACAACCACAGTGTTGCGTTTGAATCCCATGTTTCCACTGAACTGTGCAGTATCTTATGTCCATCACCTCCACCTTTTCTCCCAGAATAAAAACTGTATTCATCTTTTTCTTGGTCCTTCTAAAACCTACATCAACCCCTTTGATTTGAGAGTAAAAATGAGGTGACTGTCCCCACATCATGTCACACAGTGGCTCACTGGTTATTTGTACAAATCATCTGAGTCATCTGAGTATTTCTGTAGATGACAGAACTTATAGAGTGAAGAGAAACAGTAAGATTGAAATTCCCCCAGGAGTGCTCCTCTGCTGCTGACCACTGCCTCAGACACAGAAGCCTTTAGTCTCTCAAACTGTGGTCTGTCTGCCAGGTAGTGAATAATTTAGTCGGCTCTGGAGGCCTGCTGGATATGACCTGCTTCATATGTAAAAGGGCAAAATGCAGCCTGAATTGTCTAAAATGTTCTGGAGAAATCAAAGAATGTGATCTTCAGAAGAATGTTAGTTTCGTCGTGATGTGATTAGCCTCTCTGAAGAAAACAAATGGAAAAAAAAGGAAGAGCTGCAAATTTACAAAAAAGCCTCTTGCAGCATTTGATATTCAGAATATGTTTTAGCTGTCATTGTCAGAGATTACTTGATGTATGATTGCAATATTCTTCAGTTTGAGACTGTCAGCCTCAAATGTTCGAATTTCAAAAGGTAAAATGAGTGAAATGGCGTGTGAACAAACCACACAATAAAAAGTCTCCACTTGTTGTATAAACTTCTAGATTTTGCTCACCTCAGCTTTTTTGGAACATACTGCAGGGATGAAATCAGGAATTGTTGTGTAAAAAGATACAGCATCTGCCAAAATTTTACAACATTAAACCAGTAGTGTAATTGTTTTAGCGATTTTATGCGATGTTCCAACATAAAGTACCGGTAGTATGAAATAAGAAAGAAACTGCTCCTGTTATATAAGATTAAAATACAGAACACTGTGAGTGGCAGAAAACTTACACTGCAAATCAACCTTAACACACCATTTCCAGGGTGAAACCTGGTGTTGGCAGCATTATGCTGTGTGAATGATTTTCTTCAGCAGGTATAGGGAACCTGATCTGGGTTTAATTGGATGATGAAATTAGCTTGAAGAAAACCTGTTATAGTCTGCAAAGGTTTGTCTTCCAGCAGGAACATGACCCTAAGCATGCCGCCAGAGCTACCATAGAGTGAGTGAGATCAAAGCATATCATGTGTGAGAATGGCCCAGTCAAAGTTCTTAATTCTCATTGAAAATCTGTGGCAAGACTTAAAATAACTCTATCCAGTTTGACTGATTTTAAGCTTTTTTGTCAAGAAGAATTGGTAAAATACCTAAAAGAATACGCAACTTAAGATTTTTTTGTGACACCAAGAATCAGAAACACCTTGGCCAGCTGATAACAGCTTTATACTTTTCATTATCACATGGGGACTGGGGGACAGACTTCAGTATTAACTGTAAAGTTGCAGAATGCTGAATAGTCCGTGTTCTGCAGTCACACTTCCTTGTTCTTAAAGTCTAGACAGAAAAAAATAAACAGATCTGTTCGCTCTGTTCTCTCCTAGCAAAGACGAGGCCTGTGCATTTCTTTGTCTTTTTAAAAACGGTGTCTGCTTTTTTGTAAAACCTCCATAAAAGGCATCGCTCTCACACCAACAAGGCATCTTACAACATGTCAACATGCTTTATGAAAATGCATCAAAGGAAATTATTCAAGCAGATTAATAAGCTTTACATATTTAATTGTTTTTGTTTTTGTTGCTGTTTCTCTTTTTCCAACCCAAACAAAGATCCTCCTAACATCACACCTACAATTTATGTAAAAAAAAAAAATTCTCTCAATTGATATGTTTTGTTTTGTTTTGTGTTTGCTTCAAGAATCCGACTCGGTATAACCTCCAGTTAAGTTACGTGATGCAAATGCAGAGCTACTGTAGCTTTCTAGGGCTTTCTTAGTGTTTCTTATTTTCAGCCAAGAGTGAAGCATGTTCACCCACACAAGTTGCTCTGACTTATGATTCATAAAATGTGTATGAGGCTGCTCGAATGAGGCTGTATCTTCGGTCCACATGCAGCAGAGCGCTTTGGTGTTCGTCCAAGTGAGACGCCCTGAATTTAATGCATTTCATAAGTTTTAGCCGTGGCATGTTGATAAACTAATGCTGATTTACCCGTTTACTTGCTTGCCGTACATTTTATCTCACTTCTACAATTGACTTTTTTTCCACTTAACTTTTTGAAAAAATAAGCATTGGATGTTTTTTGTTTTTTTTTTGGCATGTGCTGTATATTATAATAAATACGTTCAGTTCTGCCTTTGTTGATGCTTTTATTGATTCTATTATAATACAGGTGCAAAGCAATTTTTCTCCAAAGAAAAATTACAGAATTAGATGTAAAAGAATTTATGCAGACAGTAACAATACAATGACCCTGTTGTTTTTCTGTGGATCGTTAAAAAGGGTTCTCCATATTGCATTGACTATTTTTATAATAAGTTCATTTTCTTTTGAATCATTTTCAATTAATCGTCCAAAATTTGTTATGTTATTTCATGGTATTTCAAAAAAGACATCATTTTAAATTAGAGCCTTCTGGGACCTAACAATGGAAGTCTCTGTTTACTAATATTTAAGCAGAACATGACCTTGTCCTTGCTCAGAATAGATCTAATTCATCACACACCTTTAATCAACTCTGCTCATCCAAATTGCAGGTGACAGTTCTTTGTTTTGCATAAACAAACACGGGTTCACTACGTTCATGGTAGCATTGGAGTAAACTATTATTTGTTACGTTGCAGCTACAGCTGTGTTTATCTATTTATGGATGCAGCGCAGACAGCTGCATATTTGTCTTTGTAGTTTTCTCAGCATTTTACGACAAATTATGAGCTTGACACAGGATGAAAAATGAGCTCTGAAGTTTGTCAAAACTGCTTACTGGCAAAAAATTATCGCCTTATTATACTTGTGGCCTATTTCAGAGCAGTTGACTCATGCATAGGTGATGTGATTACACTTAGCTGCTTTAGCCTGTTAGGGGAAAGACTGAGCAACTAAAGGAGAGCAGTGAAAGAAGGCTTATTTGAACATAGAAAGCCAATAATTATTTGGTCTTTTTACTCATAATGAGCCTTTTATATTGATCAGGTGGTTGATATTAATGAGAAATTAAGAAAATTCTGTCTCAGTATTGTTAAACTTCTTCCTTGGAAAGTATTTAGTTTGTAAGATCTCGCTGAAAATAGTATAAAGCCTCCACAAATAACTAAATTAAAAATCCAACTTCGTTTTAAGACTTTTGATAAGTCTAAATTATTACCACCCAGTGCGGGGCCCTCCCGGGGCTGGCAGAGGGAGAGCGGGACCCCAGGACTGGAACTAGGTAGGAGCACTGGGTGATTAACAATGGGAGAAAACCGTGGGATAAAAACATCTTAAAGAAAAAAGAAAATTACCACCCAGACAGTTTGTGGCACCCCTAGCTATTTCCATAAAATGAATATAAATTTGTAGCATTTTTTTTTATTGATCACAGTGTTTAGTAAGTTTAAATAATCAACCCCTGATTCATGTTTCTTTGGGCTATTAATATGATGTGATACAGAAGCAGAGTTTATTTAGCCACTCTTCAAAATAGGAAAGGAAAAAGAACATGACCAAGTCAGGCAGGACAAAACTGAAACAAAACAGCTTCCTACCTAAATCTGCCTATATGTACAATCAGAGCACTAATTGATAGGTTTAAAACAAGTGTGACAAACATGGCTGGATGATGACCCAAGTTTATCCCACCACCACTTACAGTGATTCAATGAAAAGAGTAGTCGCTGATTCCAGCTTCTTCCTGCCACATGTTGATGTGCCCCTGGGCAATCCAATTTGCTTCAAGTTGCCTACCGATCTGTGTATGAATTTGTTTGTGTGTGCGACTGGGAGACTATATGGCTCTAGTGTAAAGCACATTGAGAGGTTAGTTTGAGTTAAAAAGGGCTGTATAAATTCGGTCAATTTCCCATTGACAATAAGGAGGATGGTCAACCAGTCATAACAGTCATAACATTCTAAGGTGTTTGGATACATCTTTACCAGCCATGTCAATCATTTTGAATGGTACTGTACATTAATGCAAATATCAACTAGTCAGTATAAATTACTTTGGTATGACCATTGCTTTAAGTAACCAGGATTTCTGCAGTCAGTTTCTGGGGCATTAAGTTGGTATTAAATGTGGAGAATTAGGCTGACTTTGTTCACCCGACTGACAAAAGCTTACTTTTGAAAATGTTCTGTTCACCTCAGCTATTCTTCCAGTAGTGTTCTTTGGAGTTTTCATTCTGGGGCCTGTTCTTTTTTGGCTACACCTGCTTCCACTAGAGTCTATTCATAAAAATATTTAGTCTTTTCGTTCTATGCAGATGCCTGCCAGATCTACCTGCCTCAAGCATAACATAATTCATGCTCAGTTCAGCTGTTATTAAAGTGTTTAAGTAACTTAAAGGCATGAATGATTTATGATCACATGCACACCTATTGACAGAGACATTTTCCGTTTAAACTTCTCCGTTGTTGTGTCAGTGTTACAAAGCAATTCCCCACCAGGGCATCAGGGGGTGCAGACCTTTTCGGCGGGTCTGCCTACCATTGCAGTGACGTCTCTGGTCGACAACAGTTTATTTACTTCAGTTCACATCCACTCATGGAGCAATGGCCAACAGAGAGCAAGTGTTGATGGAGTTGGAAAACTTTTTCCCAAAAAGTGCAGCTCATACAATACTCAAAAAATGCATGTAAACAAACAAACAAGCAAACAAAGTGGTCTGTTTACCTCCTGGTGTTCAAAATCACCAAAACACCATATTAGATTAACTAGCCTCACAATACAAAGCATCTAGTGGCCAAAAGCTGCATTGACTACTAATTACATCGACTATAGAGCGCTGTTCTGGTGAAATGATCTTGGGCTGATGTTGGGCTGACCAATCACAGCCCTGCGCTTTCCGTTGTGTTCGACGCACAGTTAAAAAAATTGGGCTCTAGTCTGTGTTTCCTTGCGTGGATGTCAGAGTGCCCTTGCGTCGATGAATAATGGCTCTGTGTGTCTCAGCACCTCTGCAGACGAGGAAGTAAAAACTAGGCTTAAGATGTTGCAATGAAAATAGAAAAGATGACTATGAGGAGAAGTCAAGGAACAACCTTGTTTACATGTTTTTTTCAGTCAAATAACTGTTTGATTCAGGCAATATTAATTAAAAACGGCAAGTGTCAGAGGTGGGAGTTAATTGTCAGAAATTCAAACTGAGCAGTATGTGATAGTTGGTAGTAAAGTGCTGTCCAATGTTATCCTTCACTCAAACGACAGCCACCTTTTCATCTGTCAGATAGTGCTCAAGATGTCCAATGATGCGCCATCCTTTCTGCAGAAATCTGAGGGCAGTGGATGCAGACAGACTGAAGAAATTGATTCACAAGGCCTGTAAGGAGGGCGTAGAACTGAACTCTCTGATGGACGTGTCAAAAGAGAGGATGTTGTCCAAGTTAATGACAACTCTGGACAACACTTCACACCTACATGTTGGACAGTCACAGTCGTTCAATAATAGACTCACTCCACCATGATGCAACATTGAAAGCCATAGAGAATTATTATCATTTGTATACTATACTATTCCTTGAACAGTTTCTACATTGATGTTACAGCTCTCTGTTTTTTAACACATTTTTAAAATTCTGAGTGGAATAAAGGAGTGGAGATGAAAAACAGCATATTTGCAGCAGAGTAAACATGACATCTCTGCTGTGTGCTTTAAATATCCTTAAACACATACAAATGTTCCTTTAAACATGACTTTGTTATTTAGTAAATGTGTAATGAGCTGAAATGGACTTTGAAAGTAAAAAAAAACATGTCTGCTGTGAAAAAACGGCAGTGATGTCATGTAACTAAATTAATTTCTGCTGATAAACAATTGTGTAGCATTTTCTCGCATTGGTGGTTTGTATACAGAGATACATTAAATACCAATAAAAAATTTAGGACACATTTATCTACTAAGGAGGGTGTAATTTGCCTGGGTGCATTATGACTGGAGCAACCCTTGTATAGGTGCAACTAACTGTATAGGCTACAGTTAAAACATACAGTATTCTTTATAAAAAGACATTAACTTTAATGAGGTTAAACCATTCCTTTTTTGGGTCATTTAGAACTTCCAAATTCTTTCAGTTTACTAAATACCATAACATTTAGAAAATGTGTATTTTTTTAATATTATGAATGAGATATTATATAGGGAGCTTGGCTGTGGCTTGGGTGGTAGAGCAGGTGGCCATGGCCCCAGATGTTCTTGGTTTGAATCCCTTTCTTTCCCAGGGAAAATTAGGGGGTTGCATCAGGAAAGGCATCTGCCAAATCTGTGTGCACACAGCTGTGGAGGGGAGAAGGCTGCTGTTCTTTGGCAGATAGTTGGTATATATAATTGTTAAGGCTTTAATAAATTCTTGTTACTCTGTAAATGGACTGGACTTTACATAGCGCTTTTGTTGTAGTCATACTGACCACTCAAAGCGCTTTACACTGGAGCCACATTCACCCATTCGCACTCACAAACGTACACAAATTCATGCACCGATACAGAGCTCGGTAGGCAACTTGGGGTTAAGTGCCTTGCCCAGGGGCACATCGACATGTGACAGGAGGAAGCTAGAATTGAATCTACGACCATCTGATTGGTAGACAACTACTCTATCTACTGAGCCACAGTCTGTAATACAATTTATTTCAAATGTCATAGTTTGCACAGTTTTGATGAATTTTATAGAATTTTACCTCTCAGTAATTGTGAATATTGTTACTTTACATAACTTTAGTTTGTTGGAATACAGAGGGTTTTTTTAATCCATGCATATTAACATGCTAAAAGGGCATGGTGTTCTGAATCTGGGGTGTCTGACATTTTACGCTCAGCGGCAATCAAATAGGCAAATTACAACTGTTCTGGAAATCACACAAGACATCTCTCAACTCTCTGTGGTCTACTCTTCCCCAGAGCATTTTTTTCTTATCCAGGGATTCAAAGTGAGTCACTGTGGAGGACAAAATGTTATGTACCACAACTAAAACGCAGATGGCTTCAAGCTTTGCTTCAGCCATCACTCACAGCTAACTCACGGGTTAGCATGCCAAGCAAGTCAGAGAAAACTGTCACAGCACACCAGTGAGTTTGGCAAACCAACCTGCTGCCTAAAAGTCTAACTGCCCCATGTGCTGAGCATTGCGAAGTCTGTAACTACTGTGTGACTAACAAGCAGATTTAAAGCAAAGTTTGGCCATTTTTGCCAAATTTCCTGCATTGTTTTTGTGATTTGGTGTCAAAACACTTGTCTTTGTTCTAGAGTGGATCTAAAGAAACATGGGCAATTATTTACACCCCTTTTTCATCTTACAGAGCTCAATGTTAAGTGTATTTTGTCAGATTTCATGTATTTGATCAACGCATGGTGGACTGTACCTTTGAAGTTAGAGAAAAAGTAGACTGTACATGGTTTTCAACATTTTTTACTAATAAAAATCTGAGAAGTATTTGTATTTATCTACCTTTGCTGTGATACCCCTAAAAATACAATTGGAAACACCTAGCCTCAAAGTGTTTTACTTAATAAATAGAGTCCATCTGTGTTTTATTTAATCCTACTATAAATACAGCTAAGGTCTGAAGGCCTCAGCTGTTGTTTAGAGAACTATAAAGAACAAACATCCTAATGAAGACCAAGGTTTTAGATATGAATATGGTGTGGGGCAGTATCATGCTGTGGGATGCTTTTCTTGAACAGGGTCAGGGAAACTAGTCTGAATCGATGGGAAGATGGGTGGTGCTAAATACAGGACAAAAACCTGTCTTAGACTAAAAAACCAACCTCATCCTGTTCATCCAGACCATATCCACTGTGAAACATGATGGTGTAGAAATGTTATAGAAATGTTTTTTTTTGCATTTACAGGAGAGCAAGTGAGAGCCGATGAGAAGACTAATGGAGCAAAATACAGGCCAATTCCTTAGGGTCTGCATGTATACAGCTAAAGCTGCAATGGAATGTGTTAGATCAAAACATATTCATTTGCTGGAATGGCCTATTGAAAGTCCAGACCTTAGTCCAATTGACAATCTCTGGCAAGACTTCCTTGTCACACACACACTTCCCAGCCTAACTCTGCTGCGTTTGAGCTATTTTGCTGAAAAGAATGAGCAAAGTGTCATGGTCTTGGGATTTGGTGTTTAAAGTTTGTAGTTTTTCCTTCCACTTTGTTTTCTTCCCCTTTTTACCCCAAGGCGCCCTCTTGTTTTGTTCCTCCTGTTTGTGTCTCAAGTTAGTAGTTTTCCTTATTCAGTTTAATTATTATATTTATGTATTTATTTCTGGCACTTCCTTCTTTCTGTATTTCTCCTGGCTCTTAGATGTTTTCACCTCTGTCTATGTCCACCTTCTCATTTGTGTTTCCTTAGTTTATCTCTTTATTTAATTCTGCCTTCTGTTCTCCAGTGTTTACTTAAGTTTCCCTTAGAGTTCTCCTTAGTCTTATCTTTAGATAGTTTCTAGTTTCTTAAGAGTTTTTTGTTTTTCTTGCCTTGCTTGTCTCCCTGCCACTCTGCTCCTTACCCAGTTTCACTCATTGCCCTCACTTGCATCTGCTTTCACTAATCGGTCTCCTGCTCCTTCTCTGTTCACATCCTCACTCTCCCCCTGTGCTCCATTTTGATCCTCCCTAGCTCATGTAAGTTCCTTTGTTTTTTTAACTATTAAAACCTAATTCTTTATTTGCTGCCTTTGGGTCGTTTAAATTCTACCCTATAACATGACACAAAGATTTTACTCTCTAGATTTGCAAAGCTGACACACCCTAAAAAAATTGCAGCAGTAAACTGTGACCCTATTCAGTTTTTTTTTTATATACGTTCTTCCACTTTGTAATCACATACTACTTTGTGTTGGTCTAGGCAAGGCAAGGTAATTTTATTTGTATAGCACACTTTCAACAGCAAGGTAATTCAAGGTGCTTTCTGGCAAATAAAATCCCAAATAAAAACATATTTTTTGGATAATAATCCAGGGAAATGTATAAAAGTTTAAAGCGTCTAAAAATTACAAAAGTACTTTTTTTCTTACACACTGTATTTCTATGCATTCATAAAAACAGACATTTACTTTTCAATTTAGATAGGAGCAGATTTATTTTATCACTGAATGTAAAGATATTGATCTTACAAGGACAAATTTAGCTCCGCTAAGCTGTCACACAAAACGTATGTAAAACTCTCCAAACTCTTAACCTATGATCAGAAGCTAAATAAACAAAAATCTTGTAACAAAACAACTTTCATCTGCCTGACATGAATATGTAGTTCAATGCACAGCTGCCCATGCACCCAAACAGCATGCAACTAAGGCTTTTCTCTGCTAAGTCTGAATTATCAGAAACTTAAATAGTGAAGTTGTGCTGGTCCTGCAATATGCAGTAATGCAAGGCTTTATAGGGGCACTAATTCATTAACAGAAATATACATTATGGCGATATAGATTTTTTTGCTTAGAAAAATGCTTTTACACACATTGCATCAACTGTTAGTCAGTTTTATAGGCTCCACTTCCATGCCAATAAAGTTAATTGCATGAAACCACTTAATGGTCCATCTGCAGACACTCCCAGAAATGTGGTAAACATAACCCGGAGAGCAACATATGGTACAAGCAGTGAAACGATGCTGCTGTGAGGCACTGCAGTATCCCAGACTGAAACTCTTTGGAATAAAAAGGGCATCTGAGGGTGATGTTCTCCAGGGCCATTTATGGTCAATGCATCAGGCCTTCATATGGAGTGAGAAACCTTGAGTTTCTTTTCTCCCAATGCTTTAATTTTTCCTCAAACAGGGCCCTACACTGGCCATTTATTCTGCTGGAGGTGTCAGACTCAGCAGTCGAGGAAGAGGGCATTAATGCTGATGAATTCACCGGTATGAATTGTTCAAAGCAGCTTTATCGGCATCCAGAGCAAGTTGTGACAGTAAAAAAAAAAACTCACTTAACCAGTTTGTTCATTTATAAAAACAAGCAAATTATCTACTTAAAATTTCAGCCTCATCCAAGATACATTTTGTCCATTTCAGCCGTTGTTAGCAGCCATGCCTGAGCTAGTTGGATATTTGCACATGCGATGCTGACTAAATCATGGCCTAATTCAGTTCCCACAAAGTCATTTTTGCATTCTGTCTACAGTCTTTGGCTGTAAAATGTCAAGTTAATCCATCTGTTGTCTTTTATCTCTAAAAAAGTCACTTAGCTCCTATGTTCTTTGTAAACACCCTGCAAACTTGGTCAAGTGGAGTCAACAATGCAAAAACACAGCTGAATACATGGAAATTAGATCTTTCATACTCGCCAACTTTGATCTGTTTTTGTTAGGGCCCACTCTTTGTTGTTCTCATTCATAACAGGATCTGACTCTAAATTGTTGGCCTGCATTGTGATTGGGAATGCTGATACTGTAAGTTGTAAGTGTGTCCAGTTTCTCCAGAGGACCAGGGATACTGGTGTGAAAACATGATAAAGCATCAATGAATCATCACATCTCCTCAGAGAATAGAAATTACTGGCCTCCTAAGATTAGCTGCATGGTTTTTGTTTTTTGGTCAGACACATGCTGTTTTTGTTAGGTAGTTGTTTTTGAATAAACTGCCCTTCTTTGGTATATTGAATGCCTTTGACCTTCTTCTTTATCTTCAGTTGTGAAAAGTCATGAGTCATTCACTAACTGTTTCATCCCCACTAAGAGGTTCCTGGATTCTTGTCACTTGTAAATTGTTGACCAACCTGACCAACCTGACAAACCTGTGCGGTGTTTTGGTTTCAGTGTGTGGCAGCCTGTGAAACCCCCTAATAAAAAGGTGGTTAACAGTGGTTAATGTGTTAGATAATTATTCCTGAGGCTACTCTGGTTGTTTAATATTGTTTTTTGTTTGTTTAATGTGAATGGTTTCCCTAACTTCTCGCTCAGTCAGTCTTAGTGGCCTCACAAAACTGTCCTGTGTCCATGTGATGTATAGGTCTCTAGAAGGTTGACCCTTGATCTGAGGAGGTGGCTCTTTATGCTGTTAAAACTTGTTAAAACTTGACAAAGTCTGAGCACTATAGTGCATGTGTTTCACTGACACTTCTACAACCATACTTGAGGGTTTTTGCAGATGTCTTTCCTGTTTTGACCAATGTCCAATTGAAATGTCCACATGCTTGAGGTTCTTTTTGATTACCTTTTCTCTTAGTCCTAATGCAGACATGAGGAAGGTTCACAGCCTGATGGTGAATGGTTCAGTCAATACCAGAATAGTTATGTCATCTCTCTGTTACCTTGTCAAACTGTTCGTTCAGTTTTGATAATAAAACTGCATGCTTTCAAGATAAATAATGTATGCTATCTCTTCTTTGTTCACCATGAAAAAATGATGTTAAACTTGTGACAAAAACATGGTGTGGTTTTATATAGAAACGGCAGGTTATTGGGATTGACAAATACATAATGTTTTTTTTCTCTGAGCTCTGTTCTTGTTGTGTTTTATTGCAATTTTGCCTAACATTGAGAGATGATAATTTAAATATATTCATTTCTATGAGCCTTCGCTGTCGTGTGCCTCGCTCCTATGCGCCATGAAGCGATTGGCAGCTTCATGGGCTGGGCGGACAAAGCTCTATATATGAAAACACGTGACAGGGCTCGGAGAAGCTGCGCCTCATAAGAGTGAAGACACAAAGAAATAGGCTGGAGAGACGCTGGAGGCTGGAGCAGCACCTACAGCTCCAACCTGGTTCCAGAGAGAAGAAGCGCAATCCAAGAGTGATAACTTAGACTCCCACAAAAACTTCTGCTGCACAACGAATTGAAAACAAAGGGATAAAACTGAAGAAAATTGTATTTCTTATTTAATACATGAATGTTGGCTGTTTTTTTCTTCTTCCTGAAATCTAATATTTTTGATCGTTCAGCAATGCGCTTCTGGCTCGGATTTACGCACGGTGATAAAAGGCGATTCTGCACATTTGAAAGAATTATGTAAGGTAAATAAAAGCTGTTTGATTCAATTACGTATTTAAATTACACTAGCAGGGTAGTTTAAAACGCTTTTTGTTATTTTAGCAAATAATGTATTACATTTTAATTTTAAAGAAATAAATAATAGCGCACCAAAATGTAATTATGTCTTCACAATAGTCAAACAGAAATTATAACCTTGATAAGAAAATGCACTATGCCAATCATTCTGTTGTTCTAAATCATTTAAGCACGTTAGTAGATGATGCTTACTAGCTTGGGAAGCCATATATAAAATTTAGGTTTGCTTAGGTTGTACTAGTTGCAAAAGGTGTTTTAATGTGTTTATGAGCGCTCGGTGCTTAATTGCGTATTCAAGTCCGCTGAGACAAGATATTATGTGGTTGATGCATTGTCAAAAACTCAGCCAAATTAGTTGAAAAATACATCTGAATTATTGATAAGTCTCATGACTTTCTATGTCAAACATTTGCAGTGAAATGCTGTAATTGTGTGAAGGCTTTCCTTTGTTAATGGAATCCTTCTGCATGTGAGGCAAATATTGGATTTCTGCAAACACACCAAAGAAGAATATGAGAACAATGTTTTATTCAGGGCTATTGAGATGTTCAAAAAGCTAATTTTTTTGTTATCAATCTGTAGGTTGTCCCATCATCTCAGACTGCAGTATTATCCTCTGACACAGCCATGAAATCTGTGCTTGATGGGGTGGCGGACACCACCTTCCGGACTATTACATCTGGGTTGCAGTATCTTGGCTCCAACGATGCCAACTATGATGACCGCATCAACGATTTAAACTTAAAGGGCAGTTTGTCCATGCAGAAGCCCCTATCTGCGTTCCGCAGTAACTCCTTCCCAAACAAGGTTCCTGCAGATGAAGAGCTTATCCTCAAGGGCATCCCCTTCTTTCCCACCAATGCCACAGACTTGTTTGGCAACAGAACCACATTTAGAGATGAGACTAACAATATACAATGCGGCGAGAACTTTATGGACATGGAGTGTTTCATGATCCTGACTCCCAGCCAGCAGCTAGCTGTGGCTGTGATGTCTCTGACTCTGGGTACCTTCACAGTGTTGGAGAACCTTGTGGTACTCTGCGTCATACTGCAGTCCCGCACCCTCCGCTGCCGTCCATCCTACCACTTTATCGGCAGCCTTGCAATAGCTGACCTCCTGGGCAGTGTCATCTTTGTCTACAGCTTTTTGGACTTCCATGTTTTCCACAGGAAGGACAGCCCCAATGTGTTTCTCTTCAAGCTGGGTGGAGTCACTGCGTCGTTCACAGCATCAGTCGGGAGCCTCTTCCTCACTGCTATCGACCGCTACATCTCCATACACCGGCCTCTAGCCTACAGGCGTATTGTGACACGAACCAAGGCTGTTATAGCCTTTACTGTGATGTGGACACTCTCAATCATCATTGCAGTGCTGCCTCTGCTTGGCTGGAACTGTAAACGTCTCAACTCAGTCTGCTCAGACATATTTCCCCTGATTGATGAGAACTACCTGATGTTCTGGATCTTCCTGACCAGTGTCTTGGTTATTTTCATTATCTATGCCTACATATACATCCTGTGGAAGGCACACCACCATGCTGTGCGCATGCTGAGCCGCGCCTCCCAGAAGAGTCTTGTTGTCTACTCAGCAGATGGAACTAAAGTGCAGACCACACGCCCTGATCAGGCACGCATGGACATTCGTTTGGCTAAGACTCTGGTGCTCATCCTGGTGGTGCTGGTAATCTGCTGGGGCCCGTTGCTCGCCATCATGGTATACGACCTCTTCTGGAAAATGGACGATGACATAAAGACAGTTTTTGCATTCTGCAGCATGCTCTGTCTGCTCAACTCTACCGTCAACCCAATTATCTACGCCTTGAGGAGCAAGGACCTGCGGCGTGCCTTCTTTAGCTCCTGCAGCATCTGCCGGAGCAGTGCCCAGCAGCTGGACAATAGCCTTGAGTCGGACTGCCAGAACAGAAATGCCAATATCTCTGCCAACAGGGCTGCGGAGAGTTGCGTGAAGACCACCGTGAAAATAGCCAAAGTAACAATGTCTGTGTCGACGGAAACTTCTGCAGAAGCTGTCTAATTAGCCATCAAGGGGGGAAGTGTAAATGTCATTCACCTTAAACAACCCCATTTCAAATGAAAAAGCAAAGGTTGGGCATTCCAGAAAAGTCCTCTTCTGAAAGTTCTTGACTCTCATCCTCACACAGATACTTTAGTGGGTCCATTATTTTTGTTGTTGGTGTATGAGTACATAGTGTGCCAAAGTGCCAAATGGTATTGCAAGATCATAGATGGGACTTGTAATTTGGAAAGGATTCGGTAAGACTTTCATAAGCCTGCTGTTTGCTGTAGGCTTCATGATATCCAGTAAGCAAAGGCATATTATATTTTTGTACTGTGAATTCAGGTTTTGAAAAACTCTATCTTCATTTATGGGATAAGGGGCTACTGAAATTTCTAAGTAGAGATGTTTTACAGTGTCATGTAAAATTCGATATGTGTCTCGAACAATATGTATACCAATTCATTACTCCTTGATTTCCTACAGGCTTCATGTTGCATAGAGGAATTTTTGAAACTGAATTTAAAAAATAATTACTTTAGGTCATTAAGATTGTTTTGTTCCAGAACTGTTTGATTTCTGACATCACTCAGTGAATGACCAATGTGTGGAGAGATATTTTGGAAAAATGACTGGTCAGGGAGAGTAATTAAACCAGGAAAAATCAACTCGGACTAATGGGTGTGAAATATATTTACGGAATTTTGTTTTTCAGTGGTAAAGTGATTTTTTTACTAGCTGCCTGGTCTTGCAGGGTAAAATGTTTTTATTCAGTTATGTACTTAACAACTGTACAGTGTTTAATTGCAAATTAAGTGTTCCTATACAGCCAAGTCAACTCAAACGCCAAGCTTTTTTTGTTTAAAGCCTGAAAGAAAAAGGTGGGGAAATGAAGAAAGACTCAGGGTGCTGGTCACTACTGTTGGAATCTAAAAGGTTTTTGGACTATGGCTGTTTTTATCAAATGTTTAATTTTATTGGATTCCACCTTGTATGTATGTGTGGTACCTTGTGACTTAGTGATATGTTTCCAACCCCAAAGCCTTTTGAACATTGCAGTGAAGTTTCCTTAGTGCTACTGTTGCAGAAAACAAAAGAAACCAATGCACAGGGCTGTTGAAGTTGTTTTGGCGTAACTCTGAATAACATTTTAAAAAGCTGCTGTTAATCTTTTCTTCTCAAAACAAAGAAACAGAGGTCAGTAGCTTGTAACTTAAATGGAAGTTTGTGTGTAAGAATTATGTAAAGAGCAAAACTGACCTTAAATACGACAACATAGCAAAGATGTGATTTTTTTTTCTGATAGATGATGTAGAACTTTAAATCTAGAAATATCACAGCACAATTGTTCTGTAAACATTTATCTCATTGTGAAGTTTTCCTGACATCAGTATGCTTCTGCTGGCTCTTGTAATTTTAAATATTAAAAATCAAAATGTCAAGTGGCTTCTGTACATCGGTGGCATAATGAGGAATCTATGACTTCAAAATCACATTCGATCAAGTGTTTCTGGTATTGCTGTGTTAAAACTTTTAAATAAAGTCGCAGCTGGTGTAATGTTGATTGTAGTTGTTTGATTTGGTTATTTGACAGCAGAAAAAAAGACCGATGATTGAGGGGGAACATCTACTGTACCCTATGCTGACAGAAGAACACCAAGACCCGACGCTCTGTGCCACCCATAATCATGAGTAATGTTTTACTTCCCCCTTGTGGATACTGTGATATTGCATCCTTGCAATGAATTTTTCTACTTCTCAACATCTAAAAAGTGACTGATTTTAGGTTAAAAAAAGAAAACAAAGGAATTACTGTAGCATATTTCCTGCAGTATCTGCTATTTGATCATTTTCAAGTGGGTCATGGAGACAGAAAAAATGGAAACATCTGTTGATGCAGATGTCACTTTTTCAATTTATCTTTGAAATACTAAAACTGGAAAAGAGAAAAAAAAAGTCAACAGCTGTGCAAAGCTTAAGTTAGACTTGATTAATAGACTTTTAACTAAGAAAACAATTAGTTTAGGCACTCAGTCTTTTGATAGATATTTGTATTCTTTATTTAGGTTTCTCCCTTTGATTTTGGAGGAAATAAAAGAGAAACTATTTTCCACAACTCCAGATACCTTTGTCTTATCGGCCTTGAACCTTCAATCTTTGAGTCCACATAGCACATAGTTCATAAATTAACTTGAGACATATTGCATTCCTTGTTTTTGATGTGGAAATCAGAAAAAAGGCACAATGTTGTTCTGCTTTTAATGTTAAGAAATCTTTGACTTTTTCACTATCGACCTCAAGTCTAGGGTGTGTTGAAATTTGGAAAAACTGTTCTCTTGAAAAATATATTAAGCTGAAACTTTCCTTACGTTTTGACAACAGTCAATTCTTGTTATTTTAACCTGAATTTGAAACTATTTAATAAATTGCTAAGACATTTAGGAGATCATATTTCATTCAATTTCAATTAAATTAAATTAATTAAATTAATTAAATATGAATATTATGACGTACAAAAAGGATTTTGCTGTCTTAGTTTAAGCAGAGATTACATTTTTTTCATATTAGAGAAATTATTCCAATGAGAACGTTTCTCTCATTTGTAGTCAGACTTTTATTGTTGTGATTATTCAGATATTTGTTGTAAATGTATGTTAATTAGTGCATATATAAAGCATATATAAAGCATTTTTACGCAATATACAGAGGTAGGTAGCGTGCCCAATAAAGTGTAGCACTGACTGTAAATACTTAGTACTTGAGTAATATTTGTCATTATTACTTTGTTTATCTAGGAAAGACCAAATAAGATTTAAAGTGTAATTTATCGGGTTAACCTGGACAAAAACATCACTAAATTCCATTACACATCAAATTTGGCAAATTATGAGACATTAAGAAGTATTAAATCTGCTTTAAATTGTGAAAACAATGTAATCATACAGACAAAATCTAAAATTATGTGCAGGTTCTAGTACTTTAAATAGCAAAATCAAAAATTATAATAGTAAAAAAAAAAATCACATCATTATAAAATGAAAAAATTCTGGTAGAAGAAAAATACATTTCCAGATCTCAGCTTTTCATAACATAACACCTTTAAAACCAATACCAGTAGTAGGTGATTTTTACATGTTAGAACAGTGCAAAACACATCCAATAACAATAAATACTATTTACTGTACGTAAATAGATATTTTATCAAAGCATTCATTTTTGGTTCTATAAAGTATTTCTTTCTTTCTGTATTTACCTTTAATTTCTTGAATAATTACATGTAACATTTTTATTTGGGATGGATTTTTATTTTATAAACAGAAATTAATATAAAAACGAATCAATACAAAAATTTATTATTTTTTAAATTCGCAAGTGAAACTGAAAGTTTTCTGTTTTGTGGATATTCAAGCAAACAAAACAAATTTGAAAAAAGACACTTTCTTGATCTTCAGGGAAATGTAGTCCTCCAACTATACAGAGAAGTCAGAGAAGGTCCGTATAAAACTACAAATTCCAATACCACTTTAGTTTCTTGCGCATGCTCACAACTAACAAGTAAAGGATAATAACAGAGGAGCTAGCCCGAACCGTTGCAGTCGTTGTTGCGAATGACTTAATCTTAAAATCTGGTATCATCCAGGTTTGTGTTATAGTTTTTCCTAGTTGTTTTATTGATATTATCTGGTTACGTAATCTGTTATTTATGCTTTTTAGAATTTATCAGTGGAGGACAGCGATAAGCGTTAGAAAGTGCGTGGCGTCCCCAGCCCTGAACCGCCGCTGCCTCTTTTTTTGTAGTTAGCATTAGCAGTACCGTGGCCCAGGCCAGCTACTTCCTGACTGCACAACACATTTAACGCTTCGCCTTTCGCTCGTTTTAGATATATTTGGGCTATAATGGCTTGTGGGGCTACTTTGAAACGTACTCTGGACTTTGACCCGTTAATGAGCCAGGCTTCCCCCAAAAGGAGGAGATGTGCGCCGGTCATGTCGCCGGTATCTTCCCCGCAGAAATATCTGCGTATGGAACCGTCGCCTTTCGGAGAGGTGTCGTCCAGACTGACCACAGGTAAAAGAAGTAGTAATACACAACTTTGCAGTCTTAATTATCTTCAATTTTAGGATATTCGCTGCGTCCCTACTTGTTTACAGGTTTATCATTTCCTTATTAGTGTCCCTTGGGGTGTGCATGTGGTATACCTCTGAAACATGAACATTATGATAGTCATCTTTAGTTATTTTGAAAGTATCAACAATCTATGGCTTCCCATCGTTGATAGGTGCGTATAATAGTCGCACAGAAATACATGTTTGTTTTTCTGTAGTTTAGGTGCAAAATTGATGCTGCTTAACTTTTGAACTCCCCCAGAGTAATAATATGTTAACTGCTATTGGAGCTAATCTGTGAAGTCACCTGAAAGGATTAGGTCTGAAACCCGACTTGCTTTGTCTCTGTACAAATGGATCTCTGTTGTTTCCTAATATATGGGTTAAACGTTATTTATTCTTTTAGAACAAATTCTACACAACATTAAACAGGAGTACAAACGCCTGCAGAAACGTCGACACCTGGACAGCACCTTCCAGCAGACAGACGGCTGCTGTCCTCTGGATCTGCCAAACATTCAGGCTGGGTCTCCTCTACCAGGTAGATACTAATGGCATGTTGTAGTTCTAAATCCTGTTTTGGTAAAATTACACCCAGTATATGCTGTAAGCAGTTATTTGTGTTGTATTTTACACTGTAAAATGAGGAATGCTGTTGTTTCAAAGCAAAACAAAAGAATGGTTTTGACATTTTAAACTTTCTTTAGCAAGTTTTTTTTTTGTGGTTAGCATCACTAGAGTTCTGTTGTTCCTAAGAGAAGGTAGATCCTTGCTCTGACTCAGATTTTCAAAAAACTCAAAACTTTTCTATATTCAGCATCTTGCAAACAAATGGACGAAACCGGGGCAACTTTTGCTGTTCTTCATTTAGTCTTCACTTTAACCGCTAAAAGTCTTGTTCCCTTGCTGCTTAAATAAACTCCAGACATGTCATAGGACACAGTTTGCTTTTTATTACTTCCTTAAATCTTCTTGCATTCTCAAATATACATTTTTAAAAACCTCAGTGAAACTGAAAATCATTACCTTTGTGTCTTCGTCCCTCTGTGAAAGCTTCCACTCAGAAGTCTTGCTATTATCGTTTTGTAGCGCTTTGCTATGATACGTTCACTATAATTCAGGGCTCTTTTTCAATCACTGATTGGGGTAAAAGGTCAGATTTTCGAGTTTACCACTGACAAGTCACAGATCAGCTCCTATCAAGTTGAAAATCGTCAATTTTTAGTTATCAGCAGATACCTTAGTGCATCTCTTCACAGTAAATATTAAGAGGGCAAGTTGTATGAAGTTTGGGTGTAAACTATATGAACTTTTTTCACCACATTTTATGTTAATGACAATAAAAGCCGCACTAAAGTATTTGCAACTTCTTTGCAGTTTTTGTTAGGCAGCTGTATGGCATGCGTTTGTGGTGACACAGCAATCAGTCCGACAGACACAAATACTGCTCCTAAAAACACCCATTTTTAAATGGGCTTCTTTAGGACACCAGTGATAAAAAAGAAGTTATTTTTGCTGCTATACTGCACACAGTATCTGTATTTTATCATAGTTTTGAATTTATTGAAATCTATCGATGCTCCCATGGAACCAACAGTAGAGAAAACAATTTTAAAAAATCACAATTTCAATTATACAACAATTTTTGGGGGGTTCAAACATCTTTCATTTGATTTCATTGTCATAAATCCAATTTGTGATAGATTTTTCATAATAACGATAAACGGTTTGATAAATGCTCTTTCCTACCATAAACCTTATTGGTAGTTTTCATATTAGTAGCTAATCATAAAAGCTGTTTTACAACATTGATTCTCAAACTATATATTTATGTAACATTTTCCTGTTTGTCCTCCACCTTTTTTTTTTTTTTTTTTAATATTCGAGGATTTTTTCTTTTAGCACATTCAACTTTTGTTGTCCCTAAACCATATAAAGTCTCTTGAAATTTATGTTACTATTCGAAATCCCCCATCCTCACCTCATTAAATCTTGCATTTAATTCTCTTGTCTGAATTTTTTATGTACAGATTTATAAAAAAACAAAACTTTTCAGGGCCTTCGTAATTAGACTTGAACTTACATCGTATGGACTGTGAAATAAAAACCAAACTTTCTTGTAAACTCTTTAAACCTCTCTTGCTTTATATTCAGCATAATAAAAACAGTCCTGTTCAGTGTTTCAAAGGATAGTGGTGGTAAATATGTTTTTCAGGTTAAAATGGGCGCTTGATTTAACGATCTGTTTTGACTCTCTTAACAGGTACTTCCTCAGATGCCTCATCTCCTACCAGGAAGGAGCAGCCACTCTTTTCCCTCAGACAAGTTGGGATGATCTGTGAGAGATTACTTAAGGAGAGGGAGGACAAAATCCGAGAGGAATATGATGAAATTCTGACAACAAAACTTGCTGGTGAGAAATATATATATATATTATGTGTGTGTGTTTTCTTGTAACGCACCAATATTTGAAAACCAGACAAAGTAGTGAAACTACATCCTTCTGTTACAGAGCAATATGATGCATTCGTCAAGTTCACACATGACCAACTTATGCGAAGGTTTGGAGAGCAGCCTGCGAGTTGTAAGTATAAATAAAATCACTAAACCTTCTCACCCCTTTTAGTCTCTTCAGGCTGCCTCCCCTTTGAAAAAGTTGTTACAGATAATGTATATTTTGAGTCAGGGAAGCACTTTTTAAAAAAAGGTTTTGCTCATGAAATGTGTAAGGCAAGTCTAGCATTTGATTCTCATTACAAGATTTAAAAAATGTGGTCATTTTAAAGTGTTCTTCTTACATCCTGCAGAGTGAATACAGTTGGTCATGGCTGGTGTCTGTCACAAAACATAATCAAATCAGTTTTATTAAGCATGTTGGCAACAGTGAAATGTTGCTGTATCCTGCAGTTCTGTACAGAATACGACACAGCATCAACTAAGATGTATTCATTGTGTATCTAGTAGATCAAATGGCTTTAGTGCAGGGTTTCTTTCCCCTGTTTGTGTAGCATCAGCATACATTAGATCTAAACCAAGATAAAGTTGCAATAAGTTTTTTTTTTTCTTTTCTTTTTAATAAATATAAAAGGAACAAATCCACCCTCACCTTGTTTCTGTGAAGAATGAATCTTATGTTGGCCAGAGGTTGATGTATCGAAAGGCTTCATATTATCAATCGGCTTATAGATGAAGTTATAATTCTTTGTGATGCACCAATCGGTCATTAATTGGAATCAATTTTCTGTTTGAAGAGCTCTAGCCTGTTACATGCAGGTCACATGTAAAAAAATGTGAATCTACTTCCTATCCAAAAGATCCGGAAGCATGTATTTTAAAGTGTGCAAGGTTTACACAAAAAGTGGCTAAAAAGAAAATAGGCTAGTATAGGCCTGCAAAAATCTGATTGGTGCATCTCTAATAATTATAGGTTTTTATACATTACTCAAGTAATGTCATTTCTTATTTTTGATACTTTGCTTTGTATGTGTTTTTAAACAGTGATATCTGTTATTTATTGTACTAAAGGAAAGCGAAAAAATTTTAACTTTTTGCCACTTAAAACAAGGTTTGGGTACACCTTTTACTGGTACTATGAGAATTTACAGGAAAATGTAAGTCCGTTTTTGGTAAAGTTTTACTTAATTATTCTAAGAAAATGGCAGTGGAAATGGTGCTTTTTTGTCCTGGTGAGTTCAGACCATGCAGAGATACAAGGTAATGTAATTGTTCTTGTTTTTCTTTTCTTTCTTTTTTTTACAGACGTCTCTTGAGTTCTGCATTCTGATTTTGGGATATTCCCTTTGCTGCCATCTACTCAAGGGACTTGGTGGGTCTGATTGGACTTTTCTCCTTGCTGTGCCATATTGCCTCCCTGTGGACTCACTGCCTTAGGCATCAGTTATTGGCATCAAACTTTGCTGTTGCTCAGAGGATTTTGTAGAGTTTCCTGCCAACGTGTCTCGGAGACTCTACCAGTGGCCTCTTAACTGCCATGTTGTATTTGGCTTTTCTCTGATGCCTTCATAAAAGGCTCTCATCACACACACTTGGCCTTTATGGTTTTACTTTTTTATTCCTTTTGTGTTTTTTCACCAAGGATGTGAGTTGTGCAGCTTTTCTATGTCAACTTTTTTTTTAAAGGAATTGGAGTTCGATTAGTGGAAGGAAGGCAGCTCTCTGACTGGGACTTGAGTATCAACAGTTGTCTTGGCTTTCTTCAGTATTGTATAAAGTGTTCTGATAATTACTGCTTTTAGATTTGTAAATTTGTACACACTGTATTTCATTTGTTTGTTTTAAAATTTTTGGCCTGACTTTGTTCACTGTATCCCAATGTTACGACTTCTGTTTGCTATAGGTTTAAAGGGGCTTTGATTTAAATGATGTAAATAAATAAAATCTTGGCACAAACATGTTGGTAATTTTTTTTCCCCCGCTTAACAATTTGTTTTAAAAATAAAAAAATGTTTTTTGTTTTCCTCAAAGTAATAAAAAAAAAAAAGAAAGTAGTTCTAAAATAACATCTTAGGATATTACAAAGAAATGTATTTTTATCAAAAAACCAACAAAAGGGGGGAAATTTATTAATTTAACAAAGGTATGCGTGTAGAAGCAAAAATAAACATTTTGTTGTAATTCAGTCAGTTCTTTGAGAATCACCCACAGGAATTTCCACATTATGATCTCGATGTGTTGAGGCTAAACCACACTATTCCGGAATTGTGCCGCTCAAGGTGGCAGCATGTTGGGAGTAGCTCTGTTACTTTGGTTCATATTTTTTTCTTTTTTCACATTGTTTTTGTGGACAACTGTTCTCTCTGGTTTTGAATGCTGTGCAGCTGGAAGGATTTTTGCTGATACTTTATATTTTTGGACATTTGTTATGATGCATAACCATGGCAACAAGGTGGTTTACAATTGGCAGCAGCTGATTAACATCACAAAAGCTCAAATAATACCTCAACTACAGCCACAAAACCCTGATGAGTTGAAAAGAAGACGCCATAGATCCAGAGCATCCTCTACATCAGACTGTCATACAACTACAGAGCGTCTTCAGTCAGAGGCTTCTTCAGATCTGCAGAGCGCTACAAGAGATCATCCCTACCCACAGCCATCAGCATCTACAACAAATCTTTGAAGGAACTTGCATAATGAGTTACATTTAATTTCCCTTTGGGATTAATAAAGTAATTTTGAATTGAATTGAAGACGTTCGTGGTAGCGGAAGAAGCTGAGCACTAAATCGAACAAACCCTTTCCAACCACGTTGGAGTGAAGCCTGTGATTGGACGAGCGGCGTTGAAGCAGGAAGTGTACAATCTGCCAATGTGAACAGGTCGTGGAGACGTTTAACAATATTTCCACTATACCATTAAGGTTCGGATTTACACTAAGAAAAATATGGCTTGCTTTTTTAGAAGAAAAATTGCTGCCAAGGTAATCTTGTCAACAACACGCCACTAATCCTTACACGCCGTATTCTTTGTAAGATGGTCAAGTTACGGTATATTAGCTTCTTTATCGTTTAATTTTCCAGTTGGCAAAGACACTGCAGCAGTCCGAGGATGCCTTTATCCCAGCGCTGACCGCCGTTCCCGTTTTCAAGAAGCAGTTAAGTTTTTTTTTACATTTATTCGCATCCTGTCAGCAGGTGCCTCCTGTGTTTGTCCTTTAACGCTCCAGCGTTTTTCTGCTTTTTTTCAGGCAGAGTGCTGACTTTAAGCTGTCACTTGGACCATTACGAATCAACGGGATTCTGCCTTCCAGTGGGGATATTCAGCTTCAGACAGAAAACCTGGCTGCACAGGTCGGATTTATAATGCAAACAGAATGTTTATAGGCTTCAAAAGGGTTGTAATAATAGGGGAAGTTGATGTTATGCTATCTATATTTCACCAGCAAAATACATCACATATTGTGCCTTCAAAAACATTTATACACTTTGGATTTTTTCCACATTTCATCACGTTACAGTCACAAACTTCAATGTCTTTTATTGGGACTTCATGTGATAGAATTACACGAGGTAGCACATAACTATGAAGTGGAAGAATTGTATTTGATCCCTTTACTCCGATGCTCCTAAATGGTGGAGGAAGCTGGAATCGAACGTACAACCTTCCGATTGCAAACCTATGGAGCCACACTCGCCCCTAAATAGGTAAATTGCAGTGGAATTTTTTACCTTCAGAAGTCCTTGATTATAAAATAAAGTACAAGTTCTGAGAAGCAGTTGTCCCTCCTAAATGTTTGCTGACCTAAATGGGGAGACTGAGCAAGGAGATCATTTGTCTTTAATTTAGTCAAGCAGCCAGGAGGCTTATGGCATTTCTGGAGGAGGAATGTTATGAGAGTACAACTAATAGCCTTTATGAAAAAGTGTGGAAAAAAGCCATTGTTGAAAAAAACAAACTCCATAGGAATTCCTCTTGGTAGTCTACCAGAGGCTGTGTAAGGGACACAGCAAACATGTGGAATAAGGTCCTTAGTCTGATTTGACTAAAGGCCAACTGTTTGGCCTACATACAAAAAGCATTATGCAGCCGACAACCAACACTGCATATGAACCGAAGCAAACCATCCCCACTGTGAAACATGGTAGTGGCAGCATCATGTCTGGGGGGGGATTTTTCTTTTGCAGGTAAGATGACTAGATGGATTTTAAATGACTATCCTAGAAGAAAACTTTTTAGAGGCTGTGAAAAACTTCAGACTGGGTCAAAGCATTGTTTTTCAACACCTGAGCAAAACTAAACATCCTGCCAAAGCTACGGTGTAAATTCATGGGATAATTTGTAACAACATATGAAAATAGATGTTCACAGATGCTAACATTGTCTATCTTTCAGCTAAAGACAGACAGTGTGGTGGAGGAGATTTCAGCTGGACACGGGTTGATTAACTTTAAGCTAAATCGCTGCCTTCTTGCTGAGGTTCGTTTGCACAGATCCGAAACCCAGAGAACCCAACAAAAAGTCTTGACTGCTTTCGGTGTAGTTGTTACATTTTAGCCTTTTCTGTTTCAGAAACTGTTGGAGCCATTTGGGAAAGGAGACAATGATAATTTTGGGTTAAATAGCGAACTTTTTGATACTCTGAAGCGAGGGACCACGTTAGTGGAGTTCAGGTGGGGTTGAATTTATGGGTTTTGTAAGAAGGATTTGATTATATTTGAAAATTGATTTTAAAAGACAAACTTCATGTGTGTTGTAGCTCCCCAAATATTGCCAAAAAATTTCATGCTGGGCACTTACGCTCAACAATTATTGGTGAGTTTGAGAAATTAATCTAATTTGCATACTTTTCTGGTTTAGTACAATGCCTTGGAAAAGTACTAGTTGAATACAAATACACACCACAGATTAAAAAAAAATGTTCTAAGCTGAAAATATTGGAAAAGTGTTGGTTAAAAATGTTGGTTACATATAGCTTCAAACTGAACCTAACTTTTTACATGAATTACTTCTTCAGGTAACTTCCTTGCTAACCTGAAACAATCCCTCGGTAACAATGTTATCCGAATGAACTACCTTGGAGACTGGGGCATGCAGTTTGGTGAGTATGTCGAGCCAAATATGTGTTCTCTGGAAGGGAATGTATTTAATGCCAAAACCAGTAACTTGAACTGAATTTGCCTTTTCAGGTTTGTTGGGAGCTGGGTTCAGCAGGTTTGGATGCATGGGAAAATTAAAGGACAATCCATTACAGCATTTATTTGAGGTGGTAATTTTTCTTCCTTTTATATTCCTTTGAGTTTTGAATATGTGGATATTTAGGTCTTTGTTCAACTTCATTTGCAGTTTAAGGGTTTTTTTGTGGTAAGACTGTTGAAAAGGCCTTTTCTTTTGTGGTACAATATATTCTATTGTATTTCATGTTTTTTGTACTTCAGGTTTATGTTCAAGCAAACAAAGAAGCAGAGCACAGTGAGGATATAAAACATGCGGCGAAAGACTTCTTTAGACAGCTGGAGCGGCATGAAAGCCAAGCCATGTCATTATGGCAACAGTTCAGGGAAATCACTGTGAAGGAGTATCAGCATATTTACAAGGTCAATTCTCTCTCTGAAACATAAACTATGTGAAGCACGAAAGCACACAGAAGTTATTTAAGTTGTTGTTTTTTAAAATCTCTACAGAGGTTAGGAATCCACTTTGATGTGTACAGCGGGGAGTCCTTTCACCAAGCCCAAACCCAGGAGGTGATCCGGGAGCTCCAGAGCCGTGGTCTCCTTAAAGTCTCAGAGTATGTCGAAGCCTTCATTTGTCACTGCTGCGATTAATCAACACTTGTGGGCTATAAGAATGACACAAATGCAAAAATAACTAGATTTAATTAAGTCTCTTCTACTGTTTTTTCCCCTCTAGGGAGCTGTTTGTGTTTGCAGCCTGTGCGCAGATTGCGCTCAGAAATACTTTAGGGCACATTGAATAAGAGTGTAAACACTATTGTTAAGATATGAATCCACCAAGAATTGATCTGGGGGGGCACAAGTAGTTATGTATACGATTAGTGTGAAGGTTCAACAATTGATTTGTGAATTAAAGCTTAGGCATTAAATTCAGTAGTTAGTTGTAGGGGTGTAACGAGATCTCTTCTTACAAAGTCTCGCAATATTAAAACACAATATTTATCATTGAAGTGACTGCTCTCGTGAGCACTAGCCAGTTGTGGTCAGCATAGTTTTGCCTGATGAAGATGTAATGGAAGATGCTCCAACTACTCATAAGTCATTGGTTTGGGAGCATTTTGGGCTTCCAGTAGGTATAATTGGAAACAGAGTGACAGACATGACAAAAACAATTTGTAAGCACTGCAAGTTGTTCAGACACTGAAGCAGGCAGAAAGCATCGTTGTAACAATGATGACTGGACGTCTAGGGGTACGTTGAGCTACATCACAATCACAGCGCACCCTATCAATAGCAACTGGGAAATGGTAAACGTTGTACTGCAGACAATGCATAGTTGAAGCACGGTCCTAAGGTATGAGGAGATAAAAAGACATCAGAAAAAGAAAGAAATCATTCTGTTGGGTTTTTGGTAAAATCAATAAAAATGCAGAATAAAGACCACTTTGAAGCACACATTTAATTTTTAAAGTTTCATTAAATACAATTTGTCCCTTCTATGAACTCAAAAACGCCTCGTTATGGGTTTTAGGTATCGCTACACTCCTAGTCATTATTTCAACTTTTTATGACCTGGAATTGACATGTTTGAACAGGAAGGTAGGGGAAAGTGGAAACTTGTAAAAAAATACATTTTTGGTGTAACTGTATCTAAATATTTCTTGGATGGACAGAAGATAAAAATTTAATGAAAGAGCTTTTTCTTTTCAAATTGGAGTTTGTTGGAAGCACAGGTGTGCTAGGGCCAGCCTCTGGTGGTAACTTACATTATTACACTTCAGGGCAACGGTTCCCTTGTGTTCATTTCTGACAACCAGTAATGATTTATAGTACATTAATTTAAGCTTATTAAATACATGGAAGTACAACTGTAAAATAAAACAAGTCATAAAAAAAAATACTATGTAGAATCAGTTTTTTTTTTTCATCTTAATTCTTGGAATTATTTTTATTTATAGCATATGTTAAAAAGTCCTACATAAAAGTTTAAAATTGTATTTACATAATCATCAATATTTTTGCAATACTATGTCATGGTCATGTTTTCCTGAAACATCAAGATTGTGTTTTGTCATGGCATTCTTTTATTTAATAATGGACGACTAAAGAACATTTCTAGAAAATACTTTTATTGCTTTCTGATGACACTGCTCTCCCGTCTCTTTTTAAAAGGTTCAAAATAGTATCGTAGTGATCGGGGTGGGCTGGTGTTGAAATTCAACCATGGAACTTGGAGGTTTCTTTACTGTGGGTGGGTCGTAGATGAGAACATTATTTCCATGAATATCTCAAACTTTCTGGTGCCGAGATGACCTATATTTGGAGGCACTGTGAGGTTAGGTGGGCTTCCTTTCAAAGCAGAAGAGAGCTACTGATATCTAGTTGCAGCTAGCAATAAATATCAAATAATACAGTGAGGTACTAATCACCCGCAGCTGCAGCAGTAGGGCCTCCAAAATCTTCTATAAAGGAAGATGCCTTAATCACGTACACAAGCAGAAACACAGCAGGATCGTGACAGTGGCTCAACCGCAGCTGCTTTTGTAGTACAAAAACAAATGTTCTGGCCACTGATCAAGAACAGACCGGCCGTTCAGGAAAACTCCTGAGCCTCTCTATGGCCAGCTCACCCCTGGTAGTTCAATTCAATTCCAAAATACTTTATTGATCCCAGAGGAAAATTAAGTGTTGTTGTAGCTCATACGATTAATTCTTTAAGCAGCCGTTGTTGATCCTGATGGCTGTGGGCAAGAAGGATTTCCTGTAGCGGTCTGTGTTGCAGCAAAACTGAAGAAGCCTCGGACTGAAGATGCTCTGTTGTTGTAGTGATGCCTTACATGCTTTTGTGGTGTGATGATTACTTCCTGGAATTGTCAGGGACAGATGAGCTTTCTCATTTATTTTGGGCATAGTAAGGACCTACCAGAAGTGAACACTGTTTACAATAAGGGTTAGATTTTGGATTCAACAAAGGTGCTTGGACTTTCCAAGCACCTTGGTTGAATGTCTGTTATAATTTCATGTAAACACAGATCTGATTGCCAAGCACACTCAACCTACTTGCAGAGACTCAACTAATTTTTTATGTCTATATTCTCATCAATCCATTGTCTAGAGCACCTTATCCATGCAGGGACGTAGTGTGGGGTTGCTGCCAATCTCTAGTGGTCATCACTTCATCACAGGGCAACACGGAAGCACACAGGACAAATAACTGTGCATGAACACAATCATTCATAAGCGCACTTTATAGAGACCAGTTAATCTAAAACACATCTTTTTCTTCATCCCAGTTATTGTTTTGTTTTTTAAAGTTGTTTTAATTAGAGGTTTTTGAACATTTAATGATTTGATGATTCACCTGTTAATCACCTTCAGGCCAATGCTACTGTGGCCAAGACGAGAACTAATTGTGATTCCAAGCCTTTCTTGTCTCAGCTATTGGGATGCTGAACATTGAAAGTATACTCGTACAATGACTTTGCAAAGAGACAAACAGGTTTGCTGTAATTGTGTTGATTTTGATTGGTCTTTTTTTGCATATATATTTTTTCTGTTGACAGAAAGGGTACCGGCGTGGTGGATCTCTCCCTAAATGGAGACATGAGCAACATCTGCACGTTACTCCGAAGTGACGGAACGACCCTCTACATCACCAGGTCAGTGCTAGCTAGAGTTACATTCAGCACAGGATATTTACAACTGACAGCGTCTATGGAAACAGCGTTTAAGTTGATTTTATTGAATGTTTAACGCCTCCTATTCTGAAATCTCATTGCTGGTATCAGATTAAGGCCCCATAAATGTTCTCTCTCACAGAGACATCGCCGCCGCTATCAGCAGGAAGGAAAAGTACAGCTTTGATGAGATGATTTATGTGGTAAGAGCTGAAAGAAATCCATCTCATTTTATTCATCTAGTTTACAGTTGCATTGCTTTCATTCATTTCATGCCTACATCTGCTGCCTAGGAGAGTTTCCATAAGGTGAAATAAACCTTTTCTAGACATTGTACCTTGGGAAGATGTAGAAGTATCTGGCTGTCAGGGTTTCTATGTAGTCTAAAAATCTGGATTTTTCTTTGGACATTTTCCTGGTCTGGACAAGTATGGAAAAAAGAAAATATAGAATGGAAAATATTTTTAGATTTTCCAGAATTCTTTACATTTTCTTCAAATTTCTAAACCTCCAAAATTCAATAATTGTAGTGGGTTTATTGCTTTAGGCTATATATATATATATTTTTTTTTAAATATACCTATAGTCTAATTTGCCACATCATATCTTGATTTTAACATTTTACCCTTCCATAGTTTAGTTTTTGACTTACTGACTGAATTTTCACACTCAAAATTATAAAAAGGGGAATTTTGCTATTCTGGGATCATTTTACAACTTCAAATTCAGCTTGAACTGGACCCGTGGGCTTTAAACCGAATCTAGTAAAAACTCAAAACAGTGCATTTTACAAAAGGTACCAAGCTTTACAAATTGTGCTTTTAAAGAATGTGCATTCATTGATAAACTGGTTTTCCCATAGTGCTGTGTCATTAATTGTGCAATCTACAGAGACTACTACTGTTTAAGCAGTTTAAGATGAAAATGTTGTACGCAAATGCCCAGGATGTAATAAAAAGAAATCTGAGCCTGGAGACGTATAGAATAATGAAAGTCTAGAAACAAAGCTTTGTGGCCAATATTTTAACAAAGTGTTTACTGAGAGCCATGTAAAACTTAATTCTCATCCCTTGTCACAGTTGTGTGCGAAGATCTTAAGCTGCTGAATCACATTTTCCACCTGTGTAAATAACAAATTAATCTGGTTTGTTCTTTCAGACAGACAAAAGCCAGGAGAATCACTTCAACCAGTTGTTCCAGATTCTCCTGACAATGGGACATTCTTGGGCAGAAAGGTAATAATTGTACCTGAAGTTAGATTAGTAGTGATTTAAGAAATGCGCTTATTTTCAGGCAGCCATATTTGTTTTTAAAAAATTGACGCAAAACAATGTTTTTGCCTGTAAGCAAATCAGTTAGTAACTCTTTATTTCTAATTATCCATGACTGCTGCTCTGCAGACCACTGTAGCATTTATTTATTGTTTACCAGTTAACTGTTTATAGTTCAGCTTGCTGTCTATAAATTAAATTTCCTTCAGCTGATTTCTTAAGGTTAGCTCACTAACACCAAATTCTTGATTTGTTAATGTTTCTTATATCTTTTATGCTTTTTTTGTTGCTATTTTGTAGTTATGTTTGTAATATTTGTTTTTAAAGTATCTAAAAATACCTATTTTACTAAATAATCCCTGAACTGCAAACTTATTTATATAATTCAACTTGTATAAGGTAATACTTCATTTTACAGTTAGAATGATCAGATGTTTAATAAACAGCCTTGATTTGATGTTTTCCCCACATAGTAAAACTGGTTGTAAATGATTGTTCTTAGTGAAATATCCTTATTAAATTTGATATTATAAATTCCGTAGTTATATATCAATGTATTATAGGGAGGGTTAAGGCCATTCTTCCCTTGGTAGTTTTGGTTCTTTCATACATCTATATTTTTGGGTATGAAATAGAGCCATCTGTTATTGAATGTCATTTACTGAACCTTTGTACACACGACAACCAACATTTTAAATAGATTTTATAAGATCGTTTCATAGTTTACTGTAAGACAATGTGATGTCAAATTATATCTAGCAGCAGGAGGTAACTTCGTTATGATCAGATTAGGTTGTATAAGCTTGTTTATTTCATGAGTCAACTGGCCCAAACAAACAAAATAAATGCAATCCTTAAAAAGATGTTATACAAAGTACATAATACATCAAATTTGAGCGTTTTATGGCTATTAATCCCCACAAATCATAATATGTAACAGCAAAGAAAAATGGTATGAAATGTAATGGCTTAAAGAGACTGCTATGAAAATATTAGTCTATAGTTTTAAATCTTCAGGCAAGGCAATTTTACTTGTACATAACACTTTCAACAACAAGACAATTCAAGGTGCTTTACATAAAAACAACAATAAAGCATAAAACACAAACATGACACTTTAAAACATTGCACAAAGGCAGCTCTAAACACATGGGGTTTTAGCCTAGATTTAAAACAGTTCAGTGTTTCAGCAGCTTTGCAGTCGTTTGGAAGTTTGTTCCAGCATACAAACTGAAAGCTGCTTCTCCATGTTTAGTTTTAACTCTAGTGATGCTGAGTAGACTAGAATTAGAGGACCTGAGTGGTCTGGGGGGTTGTGACAGCAAGACTTCAACATACTTTGGTTCTAAGCCATTCAATGATTTATAAACTTTAAACATGCTCCTATTATAAAAAAAAACATATTGATAAATATTTATTATGCTGTATATTATGTAAGAATTCAACAGCTATGCTTTTGTATTTAAACTAAGAGTTGTGGTTACTTTTATCAGGTGTCGGCATGTGTCCTTCGGCTTGGTACAGGGCATGAAGACCAGGACGGGTGAGGTGGTGTTTCTGGAGGATGTGCTAGACGAAGCTCGGACCAGGATGCTCCACAACATGAACCAATCCAACAGTAAAGCCTGCCACACTGGACTTGCATTTGAAATCATTGGGTGTTATGTAAAATTGCTACATGCATGTATCTCAGCACTTAAACTTGTAAAAAAAAAAAGTTAATCTAGTTTAAAAGATTTGTATTTTCTTTGGATATTCCAGCTATTAATGAAGCTTTGTAATCCTTTGCATCTTTTCATATAATTTATCTTGGTACAAACCCTCCAGCAATGCAGGATTCTTTCAGAACAGAAACAGGTTCATGTTTTTTTTAAAGCTAATTTCATTTACATGAGGAACACATTCTTTCAAATATGTGCGGTACATGCTCTAATTGCATTGGAAAACAGCCAACGACTATAAAACATGAAAAAGTGATTTTCCCCACAAGGTGAAGGAAAATAATTCTCACAGCTTCAAGAAATTAAACATTTAATATCAGTTTTCACTAATATATTAGGCTGTTTGACTTCTTTCACTCCTGATGAACCACTCAAATGTTTTTATTTTTGCAATGCTTGGCAGACTCACTGAATATTTGTTGGTGAGGTTAATCTCGGGAGTGACGCTTTAGAAATTCCTTCATTCAAAAGTAAAAACTGTCAACTTTATCCTGCTTATGTTCTTTAAAAATAAAAAACCATGAAAACTAGACTAAGAAACTGACTAATGTAGCATGAGTGAAATACTTTGAGACAGTAAAACCCAGGATCAATCTTTATACAGCAACGAAGGAACTGGAAAACCCGGAAAACACAGCGGAGAAAGTGGGAATCAGTGCACTAATAGTTCAGGTGAAGTGTTGCATCAAATTTTCACAAATTTCGAGAAATTGTTTTGCCTGTTGACAGGAAAATGACTTTGTTTTATAGGACTTTAAAGGTCCCCTTCAGTCAGATTATAAATTTGACTGGGATCGAATGCTGCAGGCTCAGGGTGACACCGGCGTCTTCCTGCAATATACACACGCCCGACTCTGCAGGTAAGCTCTAGCTGTTGTACAGACTGTAGACATTTCTGGCAGTATACTTCACATAAGACCACATTTCTTATAAAATTTAACAAAAGATCAATAAGAAAACAATCTTATACAGAAATGTAATAGCCTACACAATCACAGGGAAGACTCCTGACTTATGTCCAGCAAACAATCATACCCTTCACTTTAGTAAGCCACAAACGATCATTGCTAAAGAAGTTGACTGTATCAAAGCATATTAATTGAAAGTATAGTGGAAGGAAAAGGCGTGGTTGTGTCGCAGGATCTGGAACGATATGGAGGCTTGATGTCCAATATTAACATTTTTCCCCACTTACCGATGACTTGTAGACCCACATCATCTGCTGCTGTTGGTTCAATTTCAGATGATCCCCAAGACTGACGAGCTGATTTATTTTCCCAGCAGGATTTGGGACTTGTCGCCCCACTAACAAAAGTACCAAGACCTAGTTTTATGACCTGGTTTTATCACTGGGGTTGATTGAGCAATCAACTGTCCTGTCCAGGATAATGATAGGAGGCAACTATGTCAATAATGCTGATTAGCAGAAGGCCACTTATTAAAGCAGCCTGAGCTTCCTTAACACCTCAGTGCCGCAGGCTGATCCCTTCATGTCACACTGCATTGATGCAGTTATGTACGCAAAAGGAGCCCCCACCAAAGCATTTAGTTCACACCATTTACAGTATCTTGACATACTTTTCAGCAGGCCAACATTTAAAAACAATCTTTTTAAATTGGTCTTTTGCAATATTCAAAATTTCTGAGAAACTGTAAGCTATATTCACCAAAGTACAAGAAATAAATGCTTGAAATATATAACTTGGTGTAATGAATCTATACAAGTTTTGCTTTTTGCTCTTAGGAAAACAGAACTAACAAGCTGTGCAACATATGTTGGTCATACAAACTAATGTTTTGGCAGTTTAATCCAGAGGAATGAAGGTGTGGAGACAGCTGTGTTTAACCCTTCCTGCCTCTGTGAGCGGACCAGTGTCACCATCCTGCAGCACCTCCTTCGGTAAGCAAGCAATCTGCCACTGTGTGCGGTCACAAGATCACAATCAGCTGGTTAAATATCAATATTTGTTTGCAGTTATGATGAGGTGTTGCTTCAGTCGAACCAGGATCTGCAACCCAAACACCTCGTCAACTTTTTACTGAAGCTGTGGTAAGGAACCAGATGTTTGTTCTGCGAAGGTTCAGAAGCGTTTAATAGACACCTCTTCATACTTTTACAGCCACTTCATCGCTTCAGCACACAAAGAGCTGCTGGTGAAAGAAAGCCCTCCAGATATTGCACAGGTTTAAAATAAAGCACTTTTAACCATGTCTGAATTCACAAAATTTAAAAAAAGAAAATATTTTAAAATATAAAATTTATTTTTGTTCCCTTCACAGGCGAGGTTACGACTGTTCGATGGAGCACGCTCAGTTCTGGCTAGCGGGATGAAAATACTGGGCATCACACCAGTTCAAAAAATGTAAACAAAACCTTTAAAGTGCTTTGTCAGTACCTCCTTTGATATAGACTGAATACAAGGTCCTATATTTTCCAAATAAAATGACCTTCTTTAATGGAGGTAAAAAAATTAAATGATGCGTACAAACTTCTTTCATTGTGTCTAAGATTTAATAGATTTTAAAATAACATTTAAAAAACAACGCAACAAGTGATACAAAATACGTAGGAGGTTCAATAAAAACATTTTCAAACACGGAAAGTCCCTTCAAGTTTTCTCTGCTATGCACCTGCAGGCTTTATTTGGACCTCTGATATTTACTTTGGACAATTAACAACAGAATAGCCTTCAGTGTGTTAAGTTTTATTTATGTGCCTCCAATACAGATATACTAAACTAAGGATGAATTCATGGACCTCAACCCACTTTCTCAGATTAATGACAAACTTTACAATCAGGAAACTACAAAGTCCCTCCCCTCTGTTACAGTTTGCTGAATTTCTTAGAGCACAACAAGAGAGATGATCTTGAAATAACTTTTACTGTTAATTCAAAGTCTAATTATTTATCGCATGTGCATAAAATAACCAGATTTATATTTACTCCTCTGCCATGAACCAAACCCCGTTTAGTGTTGTGGAAAGTGGTTCTTTAATCACCTGTTGAAGTCCTGCAGCTCCACAGAAAAAACACGTGATCCTTCTGAACGAGTCCTTTGCTGCGAGTTGGTGACTCACACAGTGATTAGTTTCTGTTTAAGTTCGGTGTCGGTCTCCTTTTCTGGCCGTGTCACTTTGGATGTGTCCTGCTTTGGAAGTCCATACAGGTAAATGGAAACACACACCAGCATTGCTCCAGAAGCAAATGTGATTGCTGCAAAAGGGAAAAAAAATAGATTACACAAATGTGACAAATTTAAAAAGTAATCTTTTCAACAGAAAACATAACTTGTTTTAAAGCACTGATCTCAAAAGCATACATGCACAACAGCTGACCATGGACTTTAGGGTTTCTCCCGAAAATATTTCTTTAAATACCAGCTGGATACAAGTATGGAAAAAAAGTACCGAACTCACAGTTCATGTTTGGCCCTAGATCACATTGTTACCTCCGCTAAGGAGGTAATGTTTTCGCCAGGATTTTTCTGTCATTTAGCAACATAACTCACTGTTGGTGGATTTTGATTTTGTAATCGAATGTGTAAACTGGGCAATGCTGTTGTATTCATGCAAGAACCATCTGTATCTCTCAAAACCTGGTGGTGAATGTTCGCTTTCAACAAAACTCTGGCACAAACGCTCCCATATGGTGAGCTGGCTGGAATCTACTGAATCCAGGCTGCTAATAATGCGTCTGTGGGAACTAAACATACTTATCTGCAGTCCAAATAATATGACAGATGCAACTGTAGAGAGAACAATGGCCGCTGCCGCTGAAAAGCCCTTCATGATGTTGTCTGTGTACTTCACCACTATGGATGTGTAAAGACCGCCAACACTGGCCAGAACTGCAAAAGCACAAAGAAACGAATCAAACAAATGTAACACTTTGGAACTAAAGCCATCCTTAATTTTCCCAATACTTACATACAACAACGCACACCCACGGTGTATACCCATAGAAGAAGCCTTTTTCCAGGACCTTTTCCCCATCGTTGAGGAAGACGCCAATCAAGGTGACCACAATGCCAGAGAGGTACATCTGAATGTTTCTGACCCATAGAGATGTATCTGAGCTTTTCAACACTTTCTCAAAGTACACACCTTGATTAAAAAAAGGAGAAAAAAAAATAACTTAACCTGTGAGTAGAATATGGTGAAACATTTCAAACAAAATTTCTATTACAGGTAAAACATCAGTTCTCTTTTAAAGGATCATCTAGCTATTATTTTCACCTGCAAATCCAGAGCAGAGGACAGCTACAGCAATGGCCATGAACCCGACAAAAGGATTCTGCTCAACCTGCGATGGAAAAGAAAAATGAGTAAACACAGCCTCACCAAAACAGGTTAAACAACCGACAGCAGCCGTACCTGAACTTTGGTAGCTTCTGCAGGCTTCCACTGGACGAGCGTTACACCGCCACAGAGCATGAAAACGGAGAACCACTGCAGCCGGCTGAGAGAGCGGTTCAGCATAAGGACTGTGCACAAGGCAGTGCATGGGATCTTCAGTTGATAAGTCACCTGTACAGTAAAACGCAAAACAGATCTAATGACAATTGTTTTTAAGGTTATGTTTTACAAGCATATCTTATCCTGGTAATACAATAGGACTTATATCCAGTAGGCTAAAATATATTAGAATCAGCCTTATTGGCCAAGATTGTGTGCAGAACAAGGAATTTGATTTGATTTTCAAGCACTAAGTGCATACACAAAACTTGATCAAAAATATAAGGATAAAGGAACACTCTGTACATGTATTTGCAGCCAATTTTTCATATATAAAGTAAGAAAACAGGGATTGTGACAATGCAAATATGCTTTATCGTATTTCACAGTAGAGTAGCTGACTACTCAGGCTGTAAGGTGTTGATTGTGTTCATCCGAGAGACAGCCTGGGGGAAGAAACTGTCTCAGTGACGGCTGGTTTTTGCAAACAGTGCTCTGTAAAAAGTTTAAAGAGTTTGTTTCCAGGATGTGTGGGGTCTGCAGAGATGTTAGCTTCCATTTTCCTGATCCCAGACCTATACATGTCTGGATGGAGAGAAGGTCAGTCCAGATGATCCTCTCTGCAGACCAAATTGTTTGTCGGTGTCCGTTCCTGTCCTGCTTTGTGGAGGAGCCAAACCACACAGTGATGGACAAACACAGGGCAGAATGTGTAAAAGATGATCAGCAGCTCCTTGGTAGATTGTTGTACTTAAGTTGCCTCAGGAAGTACTTCTAGCCTTCTTCAGAACAGTCTCCATGTGTGAGGACCATCTCAGGACCCGAGATAGGGTGGTTCCTTGGAACCGGAAGTGATCCACAGTAGACGAAACTAGTGGACCAGCCAATCATTCACTCTCTGAGGTGCAGTCATTTGTATGCAAATTACTTCTATACTTGGTTCAGTCAAATGCTGTTTATCTGGTCTGAATGTCATCATCACCTCCTGTATAATACGGTAAGTTTTATACCAATGGCACACTTCTGTTTTGGTTGTGTGAGGAGTATTAACCAACAATAAATCTGCTGTTTACAGCTTCTAATAGGAAAGAGTAGCAGAAGATGGACAGTAAAAGTAGATGTGTACTTTGGAAACAATTCATATCCTACCTGATAAACTGCTGCATCAAGGTTACTGAGTGCAACGAAGGCCATGTTGTTCTGAACCGCATACACTAGCGAGGGCACACTCAGTTTCAGCAATTCTTTAGGGCTGTAGAAGATGTGCTCCATTATACAGTTCTTGAGCCGTACAATGCTACTTGTTTCTCTAGAGGCATTAAAAGAAAAGGAAAATAATGAGATTGATGACAAATGCACATATAAAGATGATCAGGTCCAGAAATGGAGATGAGCTGCTGCTGAGATCTCGCGAGAGCTGTGCGTAAGTAATATGGCGGTAAACTGGTAAAACAAACAAACTCTGGTAAAAACAAACCATAACATTCGAGCCAAATATAGCAAACGTTTAATAATAATAACCATTATTTTGTATTTCTCCATAAAACAAACTGGTCGAGGAAACCTTGCACAGCCTGGAAAGCTACTTGGACGAGTGCTTTGACAACATTGTTATGGGCAAGCCACAAAAATCCACCTCTGCTATTCCGACAAGCACACCATCACAGAAACGCACCCGTTCTGATGCCAGCACCTCCACCATCTCTCCAGAGAAAAGCTACAGCGATGTCCTGGACTCAATAGATAAGAACCTAACCAGCCTAGACGCCCGTCTGGCCCTGGTTGAGGTTCTACAAAAAGAGTTTCAAGCTCTAAGGGAATCCCTGGAGTTCAGCCAACAACAGGTAGCATCGCTCGCTGCAGAAAACCAAACGCTTAGAGACGGTGTAAAGAAACTCACCGAGGGGATGACGCAGTTGTCCGGAGAAAGGAAGAGGATGAAAGAAACTATCTTGGATATACAGGCCAGGGGAATGCGGGACAATCTTGTTTTTTCCGGGATCCCAGAACAAGCTGAGGACGACGCTGAATCCACCGTCCAAGATTTTCTCCAACATCAGTTAAAGCTCCCAAGCGACACGGTAAAAAACATCACTTTTCACCGCGTTCACCGGCTCGTAGGTAAGAAGCCCAACAACAGCCGGCCGTGACCTATTGTTGCTAAATTCGAGCATTACAAGCAAAAAGAGCAGGTCAGAGGCCAGGGCAGAGAGCTGCGGGGAACGAATTACAGCGTTAACGATCAATATCCGAAGGAAATCCTGGATAGAAGGCGTGTTTTGTTCCCAATCAGGAAGATATATATTAGCGAAGGCACCAGAGCTACAGTAGCAGTAGATAAACTGTATGTTAATGGGCAGCTGTTCAGGGACCCCCAGCTTACTCCTTGGCTTTATTAGTCATGTAACACTGGTCAGATAAGAGTTGTTTTATTAGTCAACTATAATCTAATGTTAGCACAGCTCTGTTAAATTGTTTAATTACTCAATGTGGGCGGGGCCAGGGCTAAGCACTGGGATACTGGCTCTTTTTTCTTTTCTCATCTTCACATGTCTATCACCAAATGTCTTTGTCACTCATTTTTTCTTCTTTTATAACTCTCACACACATAATTTTTTCATAACATAACTATTTCTGTCTCCCTCACCCTCACCCTTAACACCTTCACAACGTTCTTCTATTTTTCTCTTTCTTATATCTCGGCTTTTGGATTTTCAATCAGGCAACCCCAAGCACAAACTAATAATGCACCCTCGTTTATCTGTTTCTATGGTGATATGGACTTTACAACTTTTGTCTCAAAACTATGGCTACTCTAAGGTTTGTCAAGTGGAATGTTCATGGAGCTGGCACCAGAGAAAAGAGTTAAGATTTTTAACCAGCTTAAAAGATTGAAGGCAGATGTTGTCTTATTACAAGAAACCCATAAATCTACCTCAGCTGCAGTTGATCTCAAATCCCCTGAGTTTCCTAATGTGTTTTCTGCATGCTATAACTCTAGACAAAGGGGAGTAGCAATATTAATAAATAAAAATGTTAATTTTACAGTAATAGATACAGTTACAGATCCAGAGGGTAGATTTATTATAGTAAAACTATCTATACATAACCAAAAGTTATGTATTATCAGTATATATGGTCCAAATGTTGATGACCCCTCATTCTTTCATTCCTTCTTCTCTGTGCTCCTTGAACACATGGATTGCTCACTTCTTCTTGGGGGCGACCTCAACTTTGGTTTAAATGAAGAAATAGACAGGCTCAGCACAGCAGGGACTCAGCGCAGCTGGAAATCTATAGATATAGTCAAACAGTACATGAGCGATTATGGACTTTGCGATGCATGGCGATCTCTTCACCCCAATGACAAAAAATATACTTTCTTCTCAAATGTCCACCATTCGTATTCTTGACTGGATTATTTGTTAGTCAGCAGCTCAGTGTTGACTGACATTTCAGACACTGAGATACACCCTGCAGCTGTTAGCGATCATGCTCCTGTTTCTTTAACTTTAGTAAATAAAATAGAAATACCTCAAAGCAAAAATTGGAGATTTAAAATGTCATTACTTAAGGATAAAGAATTTATTAAATATTTTGAAAAAGAGTGGGCTTCTTATTTGGAATATAATGATGTACATGGTATGTCACCATCCATTCTTTGGGAGGCAGGGAAAGCTGTGATTAGAGGTAAATTAATATCATTCTCATCAAATAAAAAGAAAATATAAAAAATAAACGTATTCAGGAATTAATGAATCTTAATTCATTAGAAGCTTCTCTAGATGAGGAGAGACTAGGCGAAATCCGTAAAGCAAAGCTAGAATTAAATGAAATTATTAATAAACAGACCCAGTTCTTAATTCAAAGACTTAGGATAGAAAACTTTGAACAAGGTAATAAATCAGGTAGATTTTTGGCTAACCAGCTTAAAATTAATAAAGAAAAAACAACTATATCTGCTATCAAAGATCAGCCCGGGAATACAGTATATGATCCCGGAAGAATAAACAACACCTTTAAAGAATTTTACAAGGCTTTATACTCACCAGAGATAAACCCATCAGATCATGAAATTGAACAATTTTTGGATAACGTAACACTACCTAAATTATCTGAAAGTCAAGCGATGGGCCTGGATTCACCAGTAACAGCGGCTGAACTCCAGGAGGCCCTCCAAAGCATGCCCAATAAAAAGGCTCCAGGCCCAGATGGATTTCCAGCAGAGTTCTATAGAGAATTCTGGAATATTCTGGCACCAACATTCAACAGAATGCTGCAGGAAACCAAGGAAAATGGCCGACTTCCACCAAATATGAATTCTGCCTACATTAGTCTTCTACTAAAATCAGGTAAACACCCTTTGTTTCCTACCAGCTATCGTCCCATATCCCTCATTAATGTTGATCTTAAAATAATCTGCAAAGCCCTCGCAAAAAGGATTGCGAAAGTAACTCCTCGTATAATACATCCTGATCAAACTGGTTTTATCAAAGGGAGACATTCATCCACAAATTCACATAGATTAATAGATTTAATAGATTTTTCTTACTGTAAAAACATTACAACTAATATATTATCTCTACATGCAGAAAAAGCATTTGATAGAGTTAACTGGAAATTCTTATTTGCAACCTTACATAAATTTGGCTTTGGAAATTCTTTTATAGACTGGTTGAAAATATTATACAGTTCACCAACAGCATGTATCAGGACTAATAACCAAACATCATCTAGGTTTTATCTTCAGAGAGGTACCAGGGAGGGATGTCCTCTCTATCCCTCCCTGTTTGCTATTTTTATTGAACCACTAGCTGCAGCAATCAGACAAACTCACAATATTAAAGACATAAAATGCAATAACATAGAAGATAAAATCAGTCTTTATGCAGATGATGTATTACTTTTTCTCCAGCATTCACAAACCTCTTTCTCTCAGGTAATCGGGTTGATAAACTCTTACTCAAACGTTTCAGATTATTCTATAAATTGGTTAAAATCTACAGTTCTTCCAATCAATTGTTCTGTCCAGAATCCAACTAATACACAACTGCAGTCAGGGAATATTACTTATTTAGGTATCAATGTCACACCAAGACTGGGAGATTTAAAAAAGTTAAACTACATCCCACTTTTAAAAAAAGTGGAAGATGATCTTGCTAGATGGGAATCCCTACCCATATCACTTATGGGAAGGGTTGCTTCAATAAAAATGATGGTTTTGCCCAGAATCAACTACTTATTCTCAATGATCCCAAGTAAACCATCACTAGACTGGTTTAGATCTCTGGACTCCTCTGTCTCTAAATTTCTTTGAAAAGATAACCCCCCACGTATTAGCTTAAAAACTCTGCAGAAGACCAAAGAAAAAGGAGGTCTAGATCTACCAAACTTCCTTCATTATTTCTTAGCCAACAGGCTCCAATACATCTCAAGATGGTTAAAACATAGCTACGTAGATGAGTCCTGGATAGATGTAGAACAGACACTATGCAATAAGATAAAACTTTCAGACCTACCATTTATTAGCTCAAATATAAAACAACATGAATGCTTTAAAAGCATAAATATCAGCTCCTCTATGACAGCATGGTGGGAGTTTCTAAAAATGACAGAGTCCACAATAATCCCATGCAGACATACACCAATCTGGAATAACCCCGACATCTTGCAAAAAAAATGTATGATAAATTTTCCAGACTGGAGGTGTAATGGAATTCAATACCTGGAACACATATTTGAAGGAACAGACTGTATCCCATTTAATACATTAATTACACAATATGGAATTGATAAAAACAAATTCTTAGAATATCAACAAATTAAATCTATTATTAAAAGGTAAATTTAGGCTCAATACAGTTGAATTACAAATTCCAGCAAGAGTTTTAGATTTTCTTAATCTCAACCCCCCCAAATTGCTGTCTAAAATATACAAAACTTTATCTACATTAGATGAATCAATAGCCATCCCTATTTCAAAATGGGAGGTGGATTTATCAGACAGCTTTGACCAAAACGTCTGGTCTCAGATATGTTTAAAAATCTTTAAAATAACAAAAAAATCCTAATTTGTAATTAATACAATACAAAGTCCTTCATAAAGTACACTATACAGGTCAACGGATGTTTAGGATGGGTTTTACGTCATCTAATACCTGCTTACAATGCACAAGCAATATACCAGATACTCATATTCATGCGCTTTGGTTCTGTCCACCCGTTAAGAAATTTTGGTGCCAGATATGTGAGGACTTATCAAAGTGTCTGAAATGTAACATTCCACCATCTCCCTCAGTTTGCCTGTTGGGAGATTTAAATGATGTCACCATGGACATAAAGTCAGTTCTAGTGGTTCACATTGCCTTATGCATCGCTAAGAAAACTATCCTCCTGAACTGGAAAAATAAAAGGCTCTTAATATTAAAGCAGTACAGAAATCTCTTGTTGGACCATATTGGTCTTGAGACGGCCTCTGGCTCCGTATCTGATCAATCTCTCTGGGCTCCTTTGATCGGCTCCATCACCTAGTAGGGGTGGGGGGCACTTGGTTTTGTCGTTTAGGATACTGTTGCTAATGTGGGGGTTTTTGGGGTTGGAGGCGTCTGGGGGGGATCCCTGGGGGTGGGATCACTGGGCGGACAGGGCGCTGGACGTCGTGGCCCCAACCTGGGGTTGGGCTTTGGGTGGTAACTCCTGATGGCTGCATGCGGTGCCTTAGGAGGGTTGCACTGACGGACATGGGTTACTGGCCTGGTGGCTGTGCTGCGCCTGGGTAGGGTCTGGGGTGGGCCTGGGGATTCGGGGCTCTGGGGCGCCGCGCCCCCTAGCTGTGGTCCTGGCCGGGGGTCAGCCGGCGTGGGGTCTCTGTTGCCTGTGGGTGTCGGGGCCGGCCGGCAGGTGCGGCCGCCTCTCTCTTTTTCTCTGGGCCGATTGTCATCGCCGGTCCCTGTATGGCGTCTCACCTTGTTTGCTGGTTGGGGTGCCTGGCTGCTGGTTGCGGCGGCTGGGTGGCATTTCTGGGCCTGATCAGTCCTTTTTCGCACTGGACTTAGCTCCTGGGTCTTGGTCTTTGTGCGCTGCGGGGCGCTGGGGTAGGGCGTTTGCCCAGGTTCGGTCGGACCTGCGGGTGGACTGGCCGGGTAGTGGGCGTGCAGGGCAGGTGGGTGGGGCGCTGGGTTTGATTGCCTTACGGGCCATTGAGCAGCAGTGGTCGCTCCACAAGGGAATGGGGATGGTGGATGTCGGCCTGGTGGGTCGGCCGCCCGTTCATCGGTTTGCTCCTGGTCTGGACGGGTACGTCGCCAGGGTTTGGGCTGTGGGGGCTTCCGATGCGCAGGTGGCGCTGGGGGCCTCCTTTGCTGGCAGGGAGGCTATTGCTAACTAGCGACAGGTGCTCTCCCCCTACGAGGGCACTTGGAGGGGGGGGAGGGGGGTGCTGGAGGGTGGCGAGGGGGGGGCGGGGAGGGCTTGTGCTGGAGGGGGGGGCGAACTCAACCTGGGTGTCTAGTGTCTTTTGTGTTCTGATAGTAGAGCGAATGTCAGGGTGTGTTTAGTTCTCCTTCTGGGATGGGGCTGGGGTTACTGCCTTGGGGTCCGTGGGGCTTGGTGGTGCTGTGGCCGTGGGTCCCGGGTTGAATGTGCCATGGCCTCCCTCCCCTGGTGGATCCCAGTAAACAGCAGTGCCTACTGGGGTCAGTGGGGGAGCTGGCTCCCTGGGAAGACATTTTGTCTCCCAGGCCTTCCCTCCCCATCCCCGAACACCTCTGTCCAACCGCTCCATCACTTTACCACTCATATAGGGTCTTGGGGCATGGGCACATCACTGGGGTGCGAGGAGGGGTATCCCTGGCGTTTCTGTGGCGTCCTGGGTCCCAATTTTAATATACAACTTAGACACTCCCACTTATAACATTTTCATGCGACACACATGTAGGGACTTTGGGGTGGGCACACTTTTCGGCATCCAGAGGGGGAGCGGTTCAATCAGCTTCACCTCTGGTGCCGGTGCCCACTGTTAAACCACATATAGACACTGAGGGCTCGGGGTGGGGGTTGGGGGGTGTGGGGCTGCCTTCCCCACATCCCACCCCTCTGTTTTAAATGCACATTATTACAACACGCATCAACACCATACTCGAGCGGGAGGATAGAGGCTAGGGGTCTTCTTACACCCCTGTTCACTACCGGCCATCAGGGGTTGGGGTCTGGAGGAGGAACAGGTGGTCTGGTCGGGGTCCTGGGGTGTCGGGCTGCCTCGCCACTGTGGGGCCCTTGGCGGTCTGCTTGTCTCCGTCCTAGAAGGTAGGGGGTCCATCTCCTGGGTCCGGGGGCTGGTGGCTCTACTGGGGCATCGGTACCTGGGAGCATGAAGTGTGTATGGGGTGTGTGAGTGAGGGTACAGCGTCATTTCTTGTGTGTCTTGGTGAGTTAGTGAGAATGTATGTGTTTAAGAGGGAGGGAACGTATGACTGTGTGTATGTCTTTGTCTGCCTGTCAGGTTGGGTCTTGGGCTGCCCTCTCGCACCTCAGGCCTTACATTTAATGGGGGGCCTATTTCCCCTCCGTCACTCCCCGCCGGTGACGGATGCCCCTGCCTACTGGTGCGTTGGTGGTCAATCCGGTTCGGACCTGGTGCGTGCCTGGTAGGGCCTGGGGGGGGCCGGTGTGTCGGTCGGCCGATGCGCTGGCCCAGAGTGGTGGCGGCCGGCCGCGGCCCCTGCGGTGCCGGGGGCCCCTCTTCGGGCGGTCCCCTGTCGGGTCTCTGCTGGGGGGTGGGGCGCCCCTGGGCCCCGGCTCTCCCGGTCCATGGACCGGCCCGCCCTGGCGCGGCTGGTTGCCGGCGGGGCCCATGTGCTCGTCACTGCTGCCCCCGGGCCCCTGCATAGTAGCCGCTGGACGTTCCCCTGGGGTTCTCCTTTGCTTCTCTCTTGGGGGATGCGGTTGGCATCGCCTGGGTCCGCCTGGGGCTCTGGGGGTCCTTTGGACGTCTTGGCTCCGATCTCCTTCATGTCTGCATCGATTCCTGGGAGACGGATTGAGGCCTGCTCACACCAGCTATCGAACACTCTTATGGAGAAACCTTATATGCACCAGCATGCTAACACACACACATAGATGTGGGGTCTCTGGTGTTTACAGATATATTCTTGGGCTGAGGTTATCATTACTAGAGCTTGATTAATCGGTACCATGAGTTTTTCTGTGACATTGTTGTTGTATTTTTATATCCATTCTTGTGTGATGTGGTTGTGTAGTTCTTAGTTCACGATGTTTGGTTTGTTTTGTCAATGTTCCTTTTTCGTGTTTTGTTTTGTTTTTTCCCCTCTCTCTGCCGTCCTGTGGTATGGAGGCAGACTTCAATGTTTTCCTGTGTTTTCTTTGTTCCCTTTCCTCTCTTGTATTTTCAACTCACCCTCTCTCATGACATTTTGTTTCCTACTTCTCTTCTTCATCTTCTTTCTTTCTTCCCCTTAATTTTCCGTCTCCGTGTCCATAACATCAGGAAATAAAAACCCCAGCAATTCATAATAAAAAAAAAAAAAAAAAAAAAGATGATCATTTTAGATCAGATATGTAGGAACAGCCATGTAAAACATTGCATGACATGTTCCCGATGTACCAAAAAGAATGAGAACAGGTTTGGCAGCTCTCACTTTTTCTGCTTTGAGAAAAATATTCTAAGAGGCAGAAGATTTTTCTGTTTCTATTATTGCACCGAGCTGCATTAGTGAAGAGTAATGATTATAGATTATACTTCACTAATGCAGTACTAATTATAGAGTAGGATCTATAAAAAGCATAAGACAAAGTTGAAGTTTAGATGTTGTAAAGCAGAAGGAAGGTTTTCTTTATAAGATAGATGGTGGTTCACTGATTTATCATTCAAGTTTCAAGATTCAAGTTTGGTCACACAGGATTTCTGCAAGTTTCACTAAATTAAATTTTAAATTTTACCAGAAGTCTCCCCAAAAAAATATATTCAGTAAATAGATTAAACTAAATTTATTTACATTTGTTTTGTTCTTACTGCACACTCTCAGTCAGCTGGCTGAAAGTAGCCTTCCAAACCTTTTTAGCAGGGCAAACTTGGCTGTTTAGAATAGTTTAGTTTCCAAATAAAGTCACATCGGTGTGAAAAATAAAAGTAATACTCTGCAATTGTCTTAAATGAAATGTACTTTGCTGGGATGTACCCCAAAATACTTGCAGCTGTATTTACAGCGAAAAGTGGTTCTACCGAGTGCTGACTCAAGAGGCTGATTATAAATGTAAGCCACACTTTACTGATTTCTAGTTGTGAAAACCATCCATCACTGTGATGTGAAAATATTTGAGGGGTTTGAATACTTTTGCAGGGCACTTTAAGTATAATTTAAAAACAGTTATGGAGATTTTGGAAATATTTAAGAAATATAAAAATTTATAAATAAAACAAGATTTTAAGACTTCGTGGAAACCCTATAATAACATGTAAAAAAAAATAAAACTTGAAAAAGTAATCTGCACATGTGCGCCATTCAGTGGCGGTTCTTGACCAAATTTACCAGGGAGGCCAGGGAGGGGCCAGAGTTTGTTCATGCGGGCACAAAACAAAAGAATTAAACAATATTTCAATAAGTCATTTTTTAACATATTAAATGAGCCAAAGGGACTCTTGTGGCTCCTGATCCAGCAGATGAAACTCGATATGGCTGAAGCTAAAAGTGCAACACATTAATTTTTAACTCACTGTTAAAATAAAACTTTAAAGATAATAAATGAAATCAGTCCAAGAGCTAATTTAGTTATGGTTTCTGTCCTAAATTATCTTTAAAAATATTTAGTATTATTTCTGCTGTGCAGGGGCCATAAGAGGGGCCAGGATCAGATCAACAGGGGCACTGGCCCCCGTTGGCCCCTGTCTAAAACCGCCCATGGTGCCATTTGAACTGACCCCAAAAGCCCCACCTTATTTACTAAATCGAATAACTTTTAATGACATTTTGCTGTCAAAAACTGCTTATGAAAATGAAGAAGTACCTTCAGGACAGAGTCAGCTAATGAGTGACAGATTGACAGTGTGTTAGGTAGTTGTAGAGACACCGGTTATCTCAGCAATTCCAACTGTGAACACTGACAAAGGGAAACATCCAAAGCATGCACAGAAGTGTCTCCTGAAGACTTGAAATGGGATACGCTGTGCAATACTGCACCTGTGACCTCATTAGGAGAACACCAACTTAAAGGCAAACTGCTATACGATGACCAATCTTACAAAATAATATAAATCTGGTTAAATAATGACTAAATTCCTTAATTCCACATCATCAATTTCCATATTTCTCAACAAAGAAAAAAAATATCGGTACGCCGATATATCGCGATTTTTTTTATGCCACAATATTGTATCGATATTCAAAGGCAATCAATCATTTTTTATTTTTTTTTTATAATCTGAATGGAACCATTAATGATTACAGTAATTTTTCTAGTAAAACGAAAAGTTTGACTGGAAGCTGATGACTGTTTTCGCCTTCTTCGTTCCAGTGGATCAACTAGATCTAGTAATAAAACGGGATGGGTTAAGTGTGAAACAGGTTGGGGTGTTTAGAATGCCAAGTTTTTTCACAGTTAAATTCAGTTTTAAAAATCACATACACACACACACATATATATATATACACACACTATGCAGCTTTGCAGTAGCATTGCTGAGGTGTTAAGGAGGCCAAGAGTCCCTTTTAATATCAGCCTTTAGTTCATCTACAATTAGGGATGTAAGAAAATAGATGCACATATATATCGTGATATTTCATGTCCCGGTATTGTATCGATGTTCAAAAGCAACGTATTGATTTTTTTTTTTTTAGGATTTGAATGGAACAATTAATGACAGTTATTTTTGAAGGAAAATTAAAAGTATGACTGGTAGTTTGTAGTTGTTTTCACCTTCTTTGTTCCAGTGGATCAACTAAATCTAGTAATAAATCTGGATGTGTTAAAGTATGAAACAGGTCGGAGTGTTAATACTGCTGTTACAATTTTTCTACAGTTAAATTCCGTTTTTAAAAAAATCACAATATATCAGCCTAATTTATTTAGAGTAACCTAAAGATGCACTTTTCTTCCAGTCTATGGTACCTTGATCATCTAAAAAGAGGACTTTTGACCACTGTGCAACGATCCAGTAATAGTTCTCACCAGCCCCGGTAAGATGATTCTGTCTCTGATTCCAAAGTGGCTAAAACACAAGGAATGAGACAACTGTAGCCCATGTCCTGGATATATCGGTGCTTGGTGGCTTCTGAAGTAGAGACTCCAGCTGCAGACCATGCCTAGTTAAGTTTTACCCTTTAATTAATGAGTTTTGTTGAACAATTCTGTCAAAGCAAAAGGTTAAGCCTGTTGGTGCTCCTTTTTTTTAAAACACAGTTTTTTCTTCCACTTAATCTTTCATTAATGCATTTGAATACAGTACTTTGAACACCTAGCTTCTTTAACAATGATCTTAGTGTGGCTTCACCTTTTATTGGAGGATAAGCACATTTCTGAAAACATTTCTGTAATCTTTTCAACAGGTCTTGTGTCATATTAAAATGTTTGGTTTCCCTGTGCAAATTACCAGAAATTAACGCTTCAAATACATTATCCTCTCTGTAGTAAATCTATATAATATGATATACATTTTGTATTGAATTACTAAAATAAATAAATTTCCCCATGATATTCTATGCACAAACATACAGCACTGTATTAAACGTAACAAACGCTTACTTTGCCAGCATCCCGAGGCTCAGAGTTAATTTGATGACCTCAGTGAGGCACACTGCTGTGGTGGAGAAGTACAGGTCCCCTGATGAGATGGTCCGTGTGTACCTTAATGCCACAGTGTACGCAGCTGCCACCAGCGTCATCACTGCCAGGCAGTACAGCTTGAAGACCACGCTCACATTTTCTGGAAGAAAAACGATCGAAACTTAGTTATTTATCTTAAGCATTGTAGACATTTTTAAATGTTAATGTTTAATTGGGAAGAATGACGGCTAGGCGAACAACTAACTATAATCAAACAGCTTCAGTTACGAATATCCTTCCACTTTATTCGAATTATAATTTAGTGTCATCCGCAAAGGCAGCTAGCCTTAGCCTGTCGTGCTAGTGTGATAACAAAAAAAAAACAGGAGAATGACTCACCTATGGCCATTTTCGTACAGCTTTGTGTCCGTCCGAGAAGAAATGAAGTCAGTTACACTCCTCCTGTTACATACCATATATATTAGAAGAGCTAAGTATCTAGAGGTAACAGATGAAAGCTGCCAAACCAGCAGCACAACAAAAATCCTTCTTTCCGGTTCCCTCCTACATTTCCCAGAATGCAGCGGGAGCGCGAAGGTGCGTTTGCAGTCCGAACCAGGCTATCCTGAGGAACGTGTCTCGTCCAAAAAAAAGAATTAAATTCACATGGTAAAAATGGGCTTTGGAATCACTACTTAGGCTGTTATAAATGTATAAACGTTTTCTTTTTAAGATAATGAAATGTTTTCCATAAGTTAGTTCACTTTATAGAATTCGTAAAAGTTAAGAAAAATGCGTTAAGAAATATTGCCAAGCCTAGTTTAATTTTAAGCATTTTAGCCTATAATATAAACATTTTAAGTGATCTTCAGCCTCTTAACCTTTTAACTCAATTTATTGTAACTGGCCGTTTTCTAAGGATTACTGCAATGCCTCGCAAAAGAATTCATACTTCTTACATTTTTTCACGAATCTCAATGTATTTTGCTTGGGTTTTATGTGATGGACCAAGACAAAGGGATGCCAAATTGTTTAGAAGGAAAATTATAGTTTTCAAATATTTTTTTATCAAATCTAAAAAGTGTGGCATTGCATCCCTCTAAAACTATGACACCTCTAAGTAAAATCAACTTCATATCTTGACTTGGGAAATGAGTTGAATGGAAAGACTTGAAACCTACTTATGACTTGCAAAACGACAACTTTGTCCCACTTCTGTCTTGAAAAACTATAATTATATTATTCTCAAAAAGAATTCAAAAAAATAAGGTGGGTATAGGATCAGAGAAAGTAATATCTGGAACATGATTTTTGCAGTGGTTGTGTACTGAAATGCATATTATTTAAAGGACACATTTTGATTGCTGGAAACTCACAGATGGAAAGCATGTTAAGTTTGTTTAGCTGAAATGCATTGCATTTATTGCAATAAGTTAAAATAACATTTTACAGGCCCAAACTAACATCTGTTTCTCTGAACAGCATAAATAAACAAATAGGCAAAGAATCACACTGTAAAGAATTAGAAAATATGTTTCAAAATAAATTGTTAATCACCCTTTAAACATGGGTAACTAGGGCAAAAAGGCATCAATCTTAACCGTTGCGGTCGTTAAACCTAATGCTCTGTTTCTCTCTGAGCTTCATAGTGTAACTTAAAAGAAAATCATCCTCATTGAAAGCAACAGCTGACCTCCAACCACACCTAACAACACTGCAGCCTACAGGGCACACAATCAACCTGTAGCAAAAAAGCAACACGGTTCACCCATAACTCTGAATTTCCCACAAAAACCCAGCTCAGGATTTTATTCTGGTGCAGCTCTACTACCAAAATTATCACTGTCCATGCAAGGGTGTGTACTACTGCTGGAGGGAAAAGCTGCATGACTTGAAGCACACTGATGGTGATAGTGAACTCAAGAAGTGTCGGATGGAACGTGCTCAAAGCCTTCGCTCTCCCTCACCAACGCCCTCTCTAGGATTATCCGCCCCTCCTTGTAGCGCTGACTCTCCTCGGTGGCAAACTCGTACATCCAGCCGAGCTTGCTGTTGCAGTTCTTGCAGCTGACGTCTCGCACCATGTGTCTTCCCGTCAGCATGACTCTGTCCTGCACCTCACTGTGCTGCAGATTCACAACCTGAAGGGCAACAGTTATGCTTGTTGTCACTGGACTGTGAATGAGAAAATGTCTTACACCATTGAACTACATGTGAGTACCTAAAATCATATATGAAAAAACAGCTATTTATTCTTCTGAGTTCAACCTTTGACCCTGTGGATCATCGAGTGTTTATCCAAATACTAAAATGTTTGGGTGGGCCTATCTGGTCCTGCTCTGGATTGGTTTGTTTTTCCAGATTTCAACTAAATCAAATTTTACATACAACCATTTGTAACTTTTAAGCATCGAGTTCCACAGGGTTCTGTCCTTGTCCCCATTTTATTTGGCATATTTGCATCCCTTTTATTATCTTTTAAGGTCATTTATCTATAGTATACAGCTTTTTCTTACTGTTAAGTCCAAGTGCATCTCTAAAGTATCAGTTCTACAGCATTGTTTTAAACCTTTAAAATCCTGGGTGTTGGATAATTTCCTCCAGTTAAACAAAAACCAAACAGGATTTTATTTGTTCTCCAAATAGCTTTGTCCTCCAGAATGGTGGACACCTGGTTTCAACCTTCGATGGTAATTTATTGTTTAAATCATATGTCAAATAAGTTGCTCATTCTTGTTGTTTTTTTACACAGAACATTAGTGAACTGAGCACTCTTAATATCCAGTGCTGAAATAGAGATGGCTATTTATGTTTATCCCCACCCCTTGTATGAATTATTGTGATTGTATTTTTAACATGTTAAAAAACAACATCCATGGTTTGCCTCCAGCTTGTACAAACATGCAGCTGTTTTGCTTTTAAATAAATAAACCCTTCAATTGCTCCAATATTACACCTTTACTGATCTGTGTGGCTCCTTGTTCAATACAGCATATTGTTTTGCTTTCAGCATCTTGTAATTTGTTACTAAGCACAGTGATGTGCATAGGCACCTTATTAAAGAGGAAAGCCCTGCCAGTTGCTCCTGTAAAGCGTGTGGAGATGAGTTCAGCGCGGTTGGTCAGGATGGTGTCACAGTTGGCACAGGAGAAGAGCCGACTACCACCGATGTGATCCAGGAAGATGCGGCCCATTTTCTCAACCGGTGGGACAACAGCAACTTGTAGCGGGGAAGCAAAACTCAAGTTTAGATGACACTGAACTCAAGACAGGAAAACCCACCTATTTAAATGCAAGTGGTGTGGCACTGGCAGTATAACATCTGATTAAGATCCCAGATGCTTGTTTAAATAGAATCAACATGTGTACTTTACAAGTTAGTGCTTATCTGACTATGATTAGGAAATAACAGTGTCTTCTGCTCAAACTACCATTATCATTGTAGTTTGATCACTTTTTATGTTAAGGAGGAGGTTTTCTAGTAGCTTGTGTAGATTCTAATAATACTTAAAATAACACCAGATAAACTTAAACATATTGCTTCTTCTTGGCCTTAAAATTGGGATATTCTTAAATTGTTTCATGTTTTGGTTAGACTTAGAAAAACAGAAACATCTGAAAACATTGTAGGCTATCACAATTTACAGTCTGATTGATTACTAACAGAAAACTTCACAGGCTAGATTCCTTTACAAATGAAAAAGAAAACAAAAACGTGTCGGAAACTCTTTTCCCCTGAATTTATATTAATCACCTGAAGTCAACCTCAGGCCTGGTTTACTGTTTACTAGCTACATCACTGTTTTTCAGTTTCTTCTCGACGTTTGCGAATCTGTAGGTATTTAGAGAAATGAAACACAGAATAATAAACATTACCATTGGGCAATGCTTCATTATTTATCAGAAAACGGTCAAAAACAACGATCTTTGTACAGTTTAAGCTTATATGTAGCAGCTAAAGTTTACATCATAATACCAAACAGCCAACGCGTGACCTTATATCTTACCTCGTAACTTATAATGAAGACAATTTAAAAGTACTTTCAAGTCGAATTCTGTCACTTTTCGTCCTAATCCTTAAAAGAAAACTATAATTCGTCGTATTCTCTGCTTTGTTTTCGTGAAAACAGCGTCCCAAGTGACGGAAGTCAGTTCGCGAAGATGATGGTCACAGTTTCCGCTTGAGACCTTCAAAATAAATGTTGAGCAGTTCTATAAAGAAAATACATATAATTAACTTTCATTTACTTTAGATTTGTATTGATTATAATGCTCGATAATATATCTCTAAACGTAATCGTCTGTACTGCCTGTGCTTTTGTAAAATGGGTCTAGTAAAAACAGATATTTTATTTTGAAAGCCTAACATCCTCTTACTCAAATAACTTCACTTAATACATGGGCGTTCCCACCATATGACGTAAAAGCACCCCAGTCCACTCATTGGTCACAGAGAATATATAGATGTTGCAATTTTTGTTGATTTGACAGTTTTCTCTTTTCTTTTGTTTTTTGCCATTGATTGGAGTTAAAGTCCTTCAAGTAAATGGCCCAAGCAGTTTGTTGTTCATTGTCCTGAGTTCATTTTTGGGGGGGCGTTTTGGCTAGAATTAAGCAATCTAAATAAAATATAACTCGTAGTTTGAAAATTATTAATTTATCATTTGTATTATTCAGGAGAGAAAAGATGTGCAGCTGCAGGAGCTGAATTGACTATCAGCCAAGTGGAGAAAGTACATCAAAAATGTTTTTCACAGTCAGGACTTAATACAGGGTTAGATATTTATTTTATGCTTTTTTTCAAATAAATTTAATCTACAATAGATACTGTTATAGTTATGTAAAAAGTTGTTTTAGACCTTATATGATAAAAGTCATAAATTGTTCTTTTTATTCTGTTGGTGGTTTTACTTTATATAATATGAGTTGCAACATTTGATTTCCCTGTGGGAATCATAAAGTACTTTTTAATTGAAATTAAATGGAATTGAAGTTGATCCTAAATAACAGCTGTTTAAGGTAAATAAAGGAATCAACTGCATTATGTCACATTTGAAATATTCTCATGAAAAAAAATGGAGCAGCTTTTTGGTGTGGCTAACCCTCTCCTTCGTGGATACCTTTGTCTTGCCTACCTTTTTGTCCAACTCCCACAATCTAAACCTACAATGTCTCAAACAGTCTTTTGAAATGCAACTAGAAAAGTCCCACTTAGTCGGGATATTGACATACAACAGAGTACTTTGCAGAATAGCTGAGTTGATTGCTGTAATACTCATATGATGTCAAAATGTGTATTACATACAGGACATTGGCAAATATACCGACACATTCCAAATGTGTCCAGCTGATCTAAACATAGCTACGCAATACTTTAAACCTATCCCCACTCTGGGAAATAAATTAGTTAGTTATTGTACTCTTGAGACATAAATCATCTGTTTCGTTGGGTCCATTCTTTCATTGCATGGATTCATTTAATCACTTTATTAAACAAGATAAATATTTAAGAGCTATGGAGCTGCACTTAGCGTGCCAGTTAGGTATAATTCTAAATCACTTTGGAATCAATTAAAACAAGCCACACTTTCTACGCAGCTGTAAGCCCAAGACAGTCACACCTATCATGATGTCATACAATAAACCTTGCTCCTGAGCAATTGATTATCTTTCAAGATGAACAAAATCAAGATAGGTAGATTTATCTGAGAATCATTCAAGAATGTTAAGATCCACAACTGAAAGCACATTTAAAGTTCATAACTATTTGTTCCTGCTCAATCTCCAGCAGTTAGATGGTGGTGTACAAGCTTTTAATTAGATTTTTGTTCCAATTTCTGAGCTTTGCAGCTACTTAAATTTCCGTTATCTTTACCAGAGCTATATAACTGTGATTGTTTGGTGCAACATTGCCAAAGAAACAGCAATCAGCACCACCCATCAAGTAATCTGTCCATCTGATATTATCTGTAATGCCTGTCATGTCTGAGATTACTTTTTCTGATTACATCTCACTTGGTCCCGTCCTATGTGTGCAAATAGACTTTTCCTTTTTCTATGTATAAATTGATGTATCGTGCTGTCTTAATTTTGTTGTTTATAGCCAAATGTATACTACTACTACTACTACTACTACTACTACTACTACTACTACTACTACTACTACTACTACTACTACTACTACTACTACTACTACTACTACTACTACTACTACTACTACTACTACTACTACTACTACAACTACTACTAATAATAATAATAATAATAATAACAATAATAATACCTTTATTTATAAAGCACTTTACACATCCGAGGACAGACCAGTCAATGGAACACTCAATAAGTGTCCAAAGGAAATAAAGTAATAAAAAGAATCAGATAAACAACATACAATACAATTAGCTAAAAACACAATGCAGCTTTTATTGCAGTTTCTGATCTGCTGGAGTAGAAGGCCAATTTAAAAAGATGAGTATTTATAAGTGATTTAAAATCTTGTACTGAACTAGCCATCCTTATACCAAGACTTATAGTTATTTCAGAACCATATCAGAGATTTCTTCTTATACAGTAGACACATAAAACTGAACACATTCTCATAAGAGTAAAACATTTTTACCAATGCTATCTGAAATCCAAGGATTGCTGATAGTGTCAACGTCTCCAGAGATGATGGCATTATTTAGGCCAAACACACAAACATATACCCCATAAGAAAAAAGAAAGGTTTTGGAGAGGTTTTCATTGACTTTGCATCATACTTTTATACAATCCTCCAGCAGTACCTTATTATGAAGCTCTAAATGAACTGAAAACTTCTTATACAAAGTTATTATTCAGAGATGACATCATACAGTAAATGTCAACTCTAAACCATAATGCTCCACCAAGATAAGCAGAACGTCGCCTTAGGGATGTGTGCTTGGTCGTATGACGTCCTCTATACAACGTAACTGTGCAGCCATAGTCAGTACAATTTAGTGTTTGACGTTTTAGTTTAAAATCTTTATTTTTGCCAGATATTATATTGTTTTTGCCATGATGGTATTTTGGGGCAGTGGAATATTATCCGTGGCATCACATGTTGGATGGATGCAATAAGAAAGAATATTACGGAAAAATATTTTGCCTTGTTTACCAAAATGTTCAGTTTTTGTTCTTTTGAATTATATTTCTTTAATTGTTTCAAACACCCTGTAAAAATGACTTAAATATGAAAAAATGAAAACATATCCCCTCTCTTCATCCAAAGAAACATCTCAACATGGTAGTACAAAATCTCAGGACATTTGATCAAAGGACCATGTTTGTACGTTAAACTGTTGGAATCTGGGTCAAATTGTATATTTATTTTTTATATGAGTTTAGAACTAATATAAATGTTAGAAATAAACACAATTTTCATTTTTACATCTACATCTTTTCTCAATTTTTAGCATTTCTGTAATCTAAGTGCTTTTTTTCTGCACAAATGCCATATCGCTATCATTTATCTGTAGAGGTTTTGAAAAAATATCCTGAGATAAAGTGGAGTAGAGAGAGGATGGTGCTTTAATGGTGGATCAGTTACATCTGTTGCATAAATTATTTTCTGTTAAGGGCAACTCCAGAACATCCAAGACATCTTATCTGTGCACAGATTAGAAAGACTCAGATAAACAGCCCCTTGCTTCATCAGGGGTTCAGGCTGAGCCTATGTCCTTGACATAAGATAAGGGACTATAAAAGCGGTACAGTCTAACATCAGGATAAGATTCATTAAAACTAGAGTCAGTGTTCACAGTTCCGCATAGACCATTGATAATGTCTGCATTTTTAGGACAATTATAGGCTGTAAAAAAAGAAAGAATAAAAATCAGTTAAATCCATCTAACAAAAAACTAATTTGCTCTTACATCATGTTGTCCTTCACCTTTCCAACCAAAAGGCAGATAGGAGAGTTACTAGTTTTACAATGTTGAAGAATCATTGTTATATAAATGAAAAGTTAATTCTTGGCCGGTAGATACTGATGTTACAAATAAGAATATTAAAAGTGTCGTATATCCAATAAAGTAATTTTGATCTTTTATTATAAGCAAAACTGTGTAATAGTTTTGTTCCATTGTGTCATTCATTATACTATCTTTGAATTAATTTGTTTTTAACATTAAACTGCTGATTTAAATTACTGTCTTTTTCCTTTCTAGTATGGCCATATATACAGTACTTTCATTCTGTTTTGTAAAACAAATGATAAATACGAATAATGGAAGCCAACTGAATCTCACCTAAAATGATGTTATGGACTGATCCATCTGTGTATTGCCAAATATATCCAAAGTTAGAAATTATCTGAGGACGTCCAAGTTCATGAGGAAAAAAACTATTGTAAGAAAAAATCATAAATCGTCAGAGGGCTCAGGAACTACTAGGACTGTACAAAAGCCTTTATTCCTCTGCCATATTTGTTCCAAGGCTTGCTTGTAGTTGTCACAAAGTCACACGTTCTACCTATTTCTTTATTTGAATCTGTGGAAAATACCCCCCAAAATGGTTTGACAGATGAAAAATAGGATGTAGCACCAGCAAAACACACAGTAAAAGATGCACTCTCTTTTTCCCCCTGTTCTATTACATGCAAAGACAAAAAAAGTGTTCTATTTAAGATCAGTAATAAATGGGGCTGGGCTTTTTTTCCTCATGAAGGAAAAGGTTTACGTACCATTTGGATGTCTAATCTTTTATGTTTTGTTTGATGAATTTGGGTTAAATCACCATGCTCATTTAAATATGCATTCTTAAAGCTACAAGTTCCTGCATAATTGCAGGTAATATTTCAAACTTTAAGTGTGTGCTGAGTTTTAAAAGTTTTTGAAATCTAACTCTACAAATTGCCTCCTTTTGTTATATTTTCTTTAGTTGCAACATTTATGGGCTGCCCCGTGATGCGTTTGGTAACACTGTTGCCTTGTAGCAGGAAGGTTCTGGGTTCAAATTTCTGCATAGAGTTGCATGCTCTCTGGGTGGATTCCCTTTGGAAACTCCAGCTTCCTCTCAAAGTCCCAAAACATGACAGTTAGGTAGAATAGAAAAATAGAATAATCCTTTTTTGTCCCACAAAGGGGGAATTCAGCTGTAACAGCATCTAAGTGGCAGGTAGAAGCATTTAGATTCACACAAGAAAAATAGAAAACTACAAAAACAGAATTAAGAATGATATGTACATTAAGGAACAAAATTACAAAACATAGTTCTGTGCAGGTAGTTGGTCTCTTTAAACTGCCCTTAGGTATGAATGTGTATGTGCATGGTTGTTGGTCCTCTGTGATGGGCTGGCGACCTGTCCTCTTCCCAATGACCGTTGGAGATAGACACCAGCTCCCCCATGACCCTGCACAAACATGTGGGTATACATGATGAATAGATGCATCTTTTGTTTAACTGTGCAACATCAGAAAAATACATGAACATCATTACTTTATATCAAATTTACAGAATTCTTGATTGTCAAATCCATCAAAGTTTGGCATGAAATAGTGCACTGTTCCTGTAGCTATTTATTGCCCTGATCTCTGTGATACCAACAATCAAAAAACATAATCTTGATTTGCTACAAAACATGACAGTTTTTCATTCACAAATGATCTGTTCCATCATTTCAATGGAAAACCTCACAGCTGTGTCCTTTGAACAAATAAACAGTCCCCTCCCCTTTATGGAAGCTTATGATGCTTGACGTCTCAGGCTATAAGTGATAATGACAGTGAACTATAGCTAGAGAAGAGTGCAGTGAATGTAGAAAAGAAGGAGAGAAAACTGCAACAAAAATTGGAGAAGATGTTTCAGCTGCTGCTTCTGATCTCCTTGCTGGGTTTCACATGGGGAACAGGTATCTATTGGTTTTGCTACTTCATTATTGCATTCAGTTTGGTGTTTCAAGTTAAAAGATCTCATAGTAACTGATGATTAAGTTTAATTATTGATTGAGTTCAACTGTCTAAGGAGCAGGTACCATATATGTTTGTACAGAGCTGATTTTGATGGTTACCTCAGCACTTGTCAGAAATCTGCTGCACATTTGTGTCATTTACGATTTGTTTGTTTGATAATAGAAATTTATTGGCTGGACAGAAAGAAAATGCTCTAGAAACTAAAATGTCTACATAAAATAAAAATGTCTTATCATCTCCTTATCAGCTGGACTGCCTTGCACTCAGACATTTCCTTCCCAGCAGCCTCCATTAACGGGCAAGTCGAGATTTACATTCAAAATGTTTTAGTTACTCACAATAAAAAAAATATAATGTGATAGGAATAAAGTATGATATATTCAATAGTATTCAGTTATTTAAGACTTTAAGATGAGGAATGATGTCAATTTTTGCATGCATTTTTCAACATTTACACAACTCCACAATACTTTTTCTAACTTATGTAATTTAAAAAAATAGTCAAATATCTTTATATTTTCTTCTCAAGCTGACAGAGTCAGACCATCTGACATTGCAGTTCTTTCTTACATTGGACTTAATGAACAAAGGTAAGAACAAATCATTATTTTTAATACAGTAAAGTCTGTATGAAAAGATCTAAAATTCATCCTTTTGTCCTCCTCCACAGCACTGAGCTATCCAGAGTATTGTCAAAACTCACAGGTATGTTCGTTCTTTTGTTTTTTTCCTTTTTGTCATTACTTTGAAATTTAGTCACCCAGAATATCCTTGTTCATGTTTTCTTCCTACTCTTTAATGGAAGCCGAGGTAAAACTCCAGTTTATTCCTGCTCTGTCCGGTACATAAATAAAAAAAAAAACTCTTCTGAGATTGATCAGAGCTTTTATTGCACCACTTAGTACCTTAGTATCTTTACTACACTGACAATGGATGAGATAATATAAAACATTCATCCATCCATTGCCCATGCCTGCTCATGCTTGGTTGGTTGCGAGGGGTTGAGTGGCCTGTCTCAAACACAATTTAAGGAGACCAGTTGATTTAGCTGGCAGGTTTTTGGACTGTGGGAGGAAGGTAGAGCATCCTGAGGGAACCAATGCATGCACAGGGAGAATTTACAATCTCCATTCAGAAAGCATCCAGGCTAGGATTTGAACCCAGGACTTTTGCCATTTAATTTCCCCTGACTGAAATGTTGGCTGTGCTTATGAAATGTACTATATTTTCAATTCAATTCAATTCAGTATTATTTATATAGCGCCGATTCACAACAGATGTCATCTCAAGGCACTTAACAAGAAGTCATTTCAATACATTTATACAAACATTCCAATCAGTTAAAAATTTTCCTATTTAAGGAATCCCAGCAGATTGCGTCAGTCATTGGCATGAGATTGGGCCCCGTTGATATGTTATAATCCTTTAATATGCAGGGTAATTTTTTGCTAAAATTCTGAATTGTTGCATATTAGAGTTGTGATGTTAGCTCCTTTGCTAATCAGCCAACAATGTAAAGTTTCTGTGTTTTTACTCCATCCTTCATTCTTCTCCTGTTTTTCTTGAACAGAGCTGATGACTCTCTTCAATCCTGGACTAATGACTCCCACCTCAGATGAGAAAGGCATCCCTCAGTTTCTTCAGCACAGGTAGACATATTTTTTTCTGTCTCATATTTTTTTTTAAAATTGTAATTCTGAAGGCTTCAAGTTGAGTTTTGTTTATTATTGTATGTCTCTTACTGTTTACAGCACACTGGTGGACCAAGCAAAGGAAGTGTCCCTTTACTTACAGAATAATCAGGTAAAAACTCAAATTTTTCTTAAGGGATTCAACTTTAATTTGTGCCTTTTCAGTTTAATTCTGATCTTAAGACGTTTTCACTACAATGATTTCCCACCACAATGAGGAAAAGAAAGGTAGCACCTTTGTCAAAGAGGTAGATAAAAGAGTTGGATAAAAATACTTATTTTTAGAATTCATTCCAACAAAGTAAAAACACTACTTTAATTACAATGCATTGCAAAATTAATTATACCCCTTGAACTTCTTCACATGTCTTTGTTACAATTGAAAACTTTACTTCATTGGTATTATGTGTGATAGAACAACACAAATCAGTACATAATTGTGAAGTGGAAGGAAAATAATGCATGGAGTTCACAATTGTGTTTTTTTCTTTTTTACAATTTTGAGTCAATTCTTTTACTTTACCATCCCCTTTCACAACACTTGCAGATGTTAGACATATGAGATATGTCTCTACAAACTTTTCATATGTAGATGCTGAACACATTGACATTTTTTCTTTGCAAAATTGCTCAAGCTCAGTTATATTATATAGGGAGCATATGTGAGCATCCATCCATCCTTTATCTATACTGCTTATCCTTGCAGGGTTGCTGGGGAGCTAGTGTCTATCTCCAGCAGTCATTGGGCAAGAGGTAGGATACAGCCTGGACAGGTCGCCAGTCCATCGCAGAGCAGCATATATGAACACTAATTTTTAAATCTTGCCATAGATTCTTAGCAAGGTTTAGGCATGGAGATGGACTAACACATGGGGATGTTTTAATATAGATCATTCATTTGTGGCTCTGGGCTATATGTTTAAAGCTGTTGTCTTGCTAGAAGGTAGTCCTCCGCTCAAGTCCCTAGTCTTTTGCAGAATCTAATTGGTTTTCTTTACAATATTCCCCTTTATTTAGCTATCGTATATTCTTCTTCGCATCAACTCTGATCAAGTTCTCTGCCCTGCTGAAGACAAAGCATCCCCACAGCATGATGCTACCATTCCCATGTTCAGAGTGGGGATTGTAAATTTTACATGCAAGCCAGGAGTTTACATTTTGGTCTAATCTGAGTAAAGAACATTCTTTTACATGTTTAAAGAATCCTCTACATGGCTTATGGTAAATTGGACTTCTCGTTTGTTCTTTTTCTTTCTTATCACTCTTGCATAAAGCCCATATTTGTGGACTGCATGACAAATAGTTGTCCTATCAACAGATTCTCCCATCTTAGCTGTGAATCTCTGCAGCTCCCCCAGAGTTCACCTTGTTGCTGCCTCTCTGATAACGTTCTGATTGATTCTCCTCTTGACCAGTTTAGTTGGATAGCCATCTTCTTTGATTTCCCTTCACAATAATGCGTTATTTTATGATGATCTATCACAGGGACTCCTCAAATAATACATTGATGTTTGTGGTTGTGCACAAAATGTGAAATAGTTCAAGGGGCGTGAAGACACAGCAAAGCTCTCTATTTAAAAGCCAATTATAAAATTTTGTGGCTTCTAATCTAATCTAGTCTAGATTGGCTAATATCTGCTGAAATACGTACCGTGTCTGGAGGAAAAAACAACAGTTTTTCAAAATTTAAAGGCAAGCCTTTCTGATTTCGTAAAACGTATAAATTAATCTAATGTGATCTGATTCCCTCCAGCAGAAAACCATTGAGAATCGAGACTGGACGTTGGTGCTTCTCTTTGTTCAGTTGGATCAACTCTGTGCCTGTGAGCATCAGAAGCAGGTAAACAAAGTAGTTTGGATGAAAGGGATGATGAACAAAATAGCAATCTTCAGTGTTTAATACAAGCATTCCACAGTTCAAGCATGCAAAATGAAAGTTTGGAGAGTTCCAAATAACTGACTGACACTTTTACACCTCAGTTGATTTAGAGTACAACATGTTGTGCATGTTGTAATCCGTTTTGTACATGACTGTCGTCTGCACATAAATAATGTGTTGACAAAGAAAATATGTAAAGACTTCAAAGCATATACGGCTTAGTACCTGAGTCACCTACCACATAAACTAGAAACACAATTAGATATTCATGCGGAAGGATAAATTACAAACATGCCCCTATCAATTGTTTTGAGCCTGAGACTCAAAGGCCACTAATCAAAATCACTTGTTTATTAGTGTGTAAATAGATTGTAGCTTCAGAGGTGTAAAGTTCCAGAGTCCTGGTAATTTATCTTTATCACAATCCGACTCTGACTCCTGAACTTTCCTTGACATGATCTAATCACAGTAAGCATGTGATGAAAAAAAGTTATTTGTTGACAAAATTAATATTATATGCTATGCCCCATTTCACATTATTAGTGCTTGGTAGAAGCTTACTCATGTTTATTTAGTGGCTGAAAAAGGAACTTCTTATAAAACTTGCAGCTACAAAAACTTTTAAATATGCATCACACAATTTCTTAGGAATTGTGTCTGGATAAGGAAATTCTAGAGAGCTGGTCAAGAAATTGTGCACATAATAGTTATTGTATCTTTGTTGCAGATCTCGTCTCTTAAAAGAGTGGTTGAGGAGGTGGATGATGCTGTGCAATTGCTGCGCTCTCAGGTATATTGCAGATTAAAAACAATATAACAATTGTTCTTTTGCAGCAATTTAAGAGACAGTGATGATATGCTTAATGTACTTTACTTTTGTTGTAGCTGAGAAGGACCATCGTCAGCGTGGCATTGTGGGATGGAGGCCTGAACACTTTCCAGGAAAAGTAAGCAGCACTAAAAGAAAGAATCAATTAGGGATAATGTTGGGTTCAAAGTGAAAAGTGAAAAAAAATAGTCTGTTTTTAATAGATTGTTTTTAATAGAACAGCTGGACAAGATTTTGCTGAGTAAATTTGTATTGCTTTCAGGAAGTGCCCATGCGTACACACAATCAGCGACGGAGATCTCAAGCTTCAAAGAGCTATACTGACTCACACTCTGCAAGTATGTCTCTAATTCCCACCAAACAGTGATGCTTACTTTTTAACACAATGGATTTTGTTGTATGTATATGTGTGTGTGTGTGTGTGTATATATGTATGTGTTGTGCAGTTGTAAAAACAAGGGTTAGCTCGGGATGTCGTTCATCTGCTAAAAAACTGCTTAACAAAATGTGTCTTTTCCAGGAGTCCTTGGGTGAGCTGATGGTACAGAAACATTGGTACAGGGACAGAGATGACTTCACTGTCACTCTTCATGCAACTCCTCTCATCAGAGGCCTGTCATCTGTGAGTTTAAGCTACTGATATGAACATTTTACCTTTTTTCTTACTGTTTCCGTCACTGGCAGCATCCAATGTGCCTGCATATTTAGGAAGCAGAAGATTGATCATATTTTATATTGGTCTACCAAAATATGCAGAAATGGTTGGATGTATACAAATCTTTCTTCCTAACAGACTGGAAAGCCTATTGGAGAGTTTGAAGCATCTAAGCAGACTGATGAACTGATGCTGCAGTTGTGGAGAAACCTGGTGAGACCTGAAGTGACATTAACACTTATGTGTCTTTTAGTCTCTCCGAATGATGTTACATTTATTTTTCTTTTTTACAGCTTCAGCCCATGGTTGATCAAGACCATAACAAAAACATTATTACATTGCAATGCCCCACTAAGGTAAGTATAAATGCACAAAGTCCACACAAACAGTCTTACAAACATTTACAAGTGGCATTAAATTATTTTTTTTCCTTTTTTTCCTTCACCCCCTTTTGGATACTGTTCTTCATTCACAAGGACCGACCGTTCCTGAGGACAGAAGTTAACTCTCATTCAAGTCACCACAGCAACCCAGACTATCTCATTCAGACTGTGAGAATCCTTCACAACCAAACCAAATGGTTTGCCGAGCATTATATGTGAGTCATCTCATTCTGATTTTGTTCTATGTGTGTTTGATAATCAGCATACAGGCACAGAGTTGCCCTGTGAAGATCTCAGTCCTTCACCCTCCATTCCTACTTCAGGTAATTTTATGTATTAACATTATATATCATATTTTGTTTCAAATCAAATTTTGTTACTGACATTTTCAGACATTTTCATTAAAATGGTCATTAACATTGTAGTTGATATCCAACACAATGCAAGTGAATCCTAATCCAACAAGATTTTTTTTTCTTTTTTGGCTTTTAACATTCTTTAGTTTTGAACCATCAAAAATGGGGTTAAATCTTACATTTAAACATAGACTCCAATAAACCAAGCATTATTTTTTCATAATGACTTTCAAGTACAAGTTTTGAAGTATACTGTTTAGTGGCTTAATAATTATATTGTAAATGTAAAATCTGTTGCTATTGTGCAAAGACAGAGTAAGCTTGTTTTCACCACAACTTCATCGTCTGCATTATTTACTTTTTCCATACTGCCTGACAATTTTAGACTGATGGTACACTGCTCTATGCACAATCTGAGCTCCCAGAAGTAGTAAGACAGTTATTAGCTGAACTACTCAGAAATTAGCCTCAGCTCTTCTGCCATGTTAGCCCTTTTAAGCATTTAGCATGCTGAATTGGGTTATTGTTAAACAAAATCCAGACAGAGCGTGTGTATAACATACTGTGAGACAAAAAAGGTTATTATTTGGTCATTATTACAACATTTGTGAGTTTAAAAACATCTATGCCTTAAGTAATGCATACCACTAGCAGACTTAGGTTTAAAATAATCTTTTTACTTTGTCAACATGTTTCTTCAGATTTAAAATAGTATTAAAATCTTTCAGTGGCTCAGCCAGAATCCTAACAGATAGAGAATATGTGAAAGGAGCAAAGAAGTTATGGTAAAGAAGTCTTCCAACCTCAAAGACTTGGAGGTAGTCACCAAAGAAATGGTCTAAATACCAGTGGGAACTTACAAAAATTTGGTCAGCAAAGAAATGAGGGGTTGAACTCCAGCATCCTTCTCAGATCTAAGTTTTAACTTCAGAGGTAAAAAGCAGACACCACAAATATCCACCGGAAAGCTGTTATCTACTTCTGTTTAAACTGGGAGTTTCTGATGTGAGAAGCTTCTGATGGAGCAAAAATCAGTTAATTATTGAAATTAGAATTTACTCTGAGTACCACTTAGGGAAGCTATGGCTCTTGAAAAGTGATACAGTTGGGTATTAGTGTGACCAGAGGATAAACAGTATGTGTAACATTGTGTGGTTATCAGTGAAATCTAGAGTCACACAATCTGACATCACTTGACATTTTCTTTGTATTTCCTAGTTCATGAACTCCGGCCCGCAGATATCAAAGTTGTGGCGGCTGTGGGGGATTCTTTGACAGTGAGTCATTGTGGTTGTCAGACAGTAATTTTGGGCCATGCATTTTACTGAGGAACTTTCTCAATCTTTGTTCAAGGCAGGGAATGGTATTGCTTCCAGCCCAAATAACATCCTGGACGTCTTACGTCAGTATAGAGGTTTATCCTGGAGGTATGTCGAGGCTGTCTAATTTTATCATAATCTTCATCTTTCATCTGTTATTCTGATACTTTTTGAGATCAAAGTTAAATAAAGTTAATATCACTTGGTGAAAATAATTTACCATATTTGCTGCCAGTATTGGTGGAGATGAAAACCTCACGACTGTAACCACTTTACCCAGTAAGTATTTTTAAAGACGTTATTACGCAGTAATTTTTGAGAAATATCAAATTTGCACTCAAAACTTTCTTTTTTAATAATTTCTTGGTCTTTACAGACATTTTAAAACATTTTAACCAGAATGTAACGGGCTACTCACTTGGTGTTGGTAACCAGGACAGTCCACAAGCTTTCCTCAACCAGGCGGTGCCAGGTTCAAAGAGCAAGTAAGTCATATTGGTGTTTAAAACAAAAAATCTTGAGTGGGACTACATAGCTGCCCATTAGCAATAAGTGGTAATCATGTTTTGCATTTCTGTTCACAGAAATATACCATCACAAGTGCGTGCCCTGGTAACAAGGATGAAGAATGACGTTGTAGGTCTATGCTTATTTTTTCTAACCCTACAGTGTAACTAAAAGTTGTCAGGGTACTTTATCTTGCTTCATGTTATTTCTCCAGAATATCAACTTTGAATTAGACTGGAAGCTGATCACTGTTTTTATTGGGGGAAATGACCTTTGTGCACACTGTGAAAATAGTGTGAGTATCAAATTTGGAACCGAGAAGAAATAATTCAGAAGGATTTTCTGCTGGGATATGAAGGAACATGTTTTCTCCTTATTTACAGCTTCTTTTCTCAGTGGAAAATTACATAAGGTTTCTTCAGGAAAGCTTGGACTATCTCCATAAAGAGGTGATACTCATTTGGCATTTGGTGTTTCTAATTCATAATTGACTGTCTATTAGAATGAACAAAGCTGATCTCCTTCAGGTCCCCCGAGCTCTGGTGAACCTCGTGGAGCCTCTTTATATAACCCCGCTCAGAGAAATGCACCTGGACAAGTCACTGAAATGTCCAACATGGCTTGTAAAGTGAGTGTTTCATTGTATTATTTTCAAATATAAATTGTGGTCCGGGTATTATGAGGCATCTACTTATCATCCAACCACTTACACAGTGTTAATTCTTCTTTGGCAGTATTTTGTGCCCATGTGTTGTATTGCCAGAGCCGAACTCTGAAGCGCTTCAAGGTGTGGAGACCCTAAACAGAGAATACCAGGTACAATGAGATCAAAGAATGATCAGATTAAAAAATAGGTTATGACCATTGCTGCTGACGGTTATGATCATTGCTGTTGACGGTTATGATTGGTTCTTTTAACTTTCAGCGCTCGCTGCATGAGCTTGTTGAGTCCAGCCGGTATGATACGCACTCAAACTTCACTGTGGTCATTCAGCCATTCCTCAAAGACATCACCTTGCCTAGACTGCCAGTCAGTAATGGATTTGCTGTCTTTTAGACATAAACAATGTCTCATAATAAAGGTTCCCCCAAATTTGTTGTGAGATTATGTTACTGCAACAAAACATGTATTTAATTTTTTTTTGTTTTGTTTACAAAAAGTGTCAATAATTCTGGAAGGTTGTATATCTTTGACTCCGTTTAAAAAACAAATCGGCAACCTATATTGGAAAAAAGTCCAATCACTTTTACATATCGTAGTTTAAGAAATAAAAAGGAAATCAACACATGTGAAATTTGATTTGATTTAATACATATTGCTTAGGATGGCCATCCAGATCGTTCTTTCTTCAGCGCTGATTGCTTCCATCTTAGCCAAAAAGCCCAGACACTGATGGCTCGTTCCCTGTGGAGCAACATGGTAAATAAACCACAGATTTTTATACTTTTACTATATTTGATACATACCACATGTCATAATGTAGCACAGAGAAAAGATAAATACCCATGAATGATGCTCAGCTGTCTTTATTTTACTACAGCTGGAACCTCTGGGCGCCAAAACCTCCATCCAGGACTTTAATTCTCCTTTTGATCTGAAATGTCCGACAAATGTATGGAAGTTAATTTGTTTCATATAAATCCTTTGAAAATAGAAAAGCATTTTTGAACTAAATAGAGTTTTTTAAATATACTTAATGTTCTTGAAATTTTCATGAACAGTTTTCTCTTTCTCTTCAGGATTCACCTTTTATTCGAACCTATAAGAACAGTAATTACATGTACTCTGGACCTTCTCCAACACCTGAACCTATTACGGTAAGATTATAATGGTTCTTTATCAAAAATAAATTAAATCAGATATTTTCCAACTGAACAGAATTAAATTACTTCCAAAAGTTACAAATGGTCAACAAACAATGGTCAAACACATGGCTTTGTCCTCAGTACTTTGTAATTACTTAATTTCCACATCTGTTTTTATTGATTTTCACTTGAATATTTTTGTCATCCAGCTTTTTTCTCCTGAACTACAAATTAAATACTGGTTGATTTTGTGTGTCCTTTTCTTCAGAATTGGGGAAGTGATTTTTCCTGCAATAACTTTGCTTTATCTGGCAGTCAACCGACTTCAGGTGAGACGGACTGTAATGGCTTATATCAATTTCTTTGACTTTTTTCTTAATAGTGTAAAGATAGGCTTTCCAAACGGAATTTTCTTTTTAAAATTAGTGCCCTAAACAATATAATAATAAAAAAGAAAGAATAGAAATCACTGTAACTGATTTTTTTAAGTAGAAGCTGAAATTTCTCTGCCTTGCTATGGCTTAAAAAGAAAGTAACAAAAAAATGTTTGTGATTCTGCTTTAAGTTTACCAATTTAATCTGCATTTATCTTAAGTTCACACGCTGAGACCATCAGATATTCAAGTCGTGGCAGCCCTTGGAGACTCTTTAACAGTAAGTACTAAAACACTGAGATACACAAAATTCTACAATTAGAAAAGAAAAAACAGAAAGTGCTATTATCAGAATCTACATTTGACACTTTTCTTATCATTGCTGCACTTTTTAACTAGGCATTCAGTTTTTGATCAGTTGGACATCTTACAGTTTTCATCTCTGTTTTTAATATCTGATGTACCTGAGATCTTTATCCTTCTACACATGTTACTTCATTATCTGTATTCTCAACTCAACAGGCGGGAACTGGTGCAAAATCAAATAGCATACTCAATTTTAAAACAGAATACAAAGGAATATCATGGAGGTATATTTTCACTTTAATAAACTTTTCACATGCACAGTTTTCCAAATCACATTACATTTTTGTATTATTTCCTGCAGTATTGGAGGGGATCAGACTTTGGAGACTGTCACAACACTACCAAGTGAGTTTGTCATGACTGTCCTTTTCAGGCACAAGCTTTCAAACTAGTTTCAGTTTGCATCTTAGGACTTTTATGAGACAAAACTGAAATTTAAAGCACATTGAAGTTTTATATAACTGTAGTACAGCCATGATCTTGACTATATTCAGTAGACAGAAAATATCTTAATACTTGAAAAATTGGCTAATTATTTATGATTCTTTTGCCAATTTTTCACTTCATTTGTTGTGTCTTCCCAGATATTTTAAAGAAGTTCAACCCGGATTTAAAGGGTTTCTCCAAGGGTCAAGGGCAATTGCAAAAGGGCTTCAACTTGGCTGTTGCTGGAGCAAAGACCTCGTATGCATTTCTCTTTTTCTTGTTTCTCCAACTGAGTAAAGCTGTTAAATCTTGCTAATATCATCTGACGTCTCTTCTCTGTCCCAGAGAGCTTCCTGCACAAGTCCAAGCACTCATTAAGGCCATGAAAGGAAACAAGGTGAGACTTTCCTCAAACTGTTAAAATGTTCTGCAACCTAAACCTTTATTCTCATATGTGCTATGTTTGCAACACAGGAGGTACATTTTGAAAGTGACTGGAAACTTGTGACAATTTTCATTGGAACAACGGATCTTTGTAATTACTGCTTGGATCAAGTAAGTTTTTCATGTATAGTGACAAAAAAGTTCTTCTTTAAGATACCATAACACATTGTTCACCGTATTTCTTCCAGAATAATTTGTCGCCGAAGAATTATAGCAACAATCTCATGCTTAGTTTGGACATGCTTTACCAAGAGGTAGGGGTTAAAAACAAAAAAAATATGTGTAGTTAAGTGCCCACATACAATAAAGTAAGTTATGATTGTCTCCCCATTTTCTGCCTTGGGGTCTCTAGGTACCCAGGGTGTTGGTAAATCTGGTGGATATAATGCAGATGGATGTGTTTAAAAAAGTCAAAAAGGACACACTTGGCTGTTCACTACAGCAGAGGTTAGTTCTTACCTCTATAACTCATCTTTCTCACCAACCCACACTCAATAGATCACAGTTCTTTGAATAAAACAGACAGCCCATTTACAGTTGTCAATAAATTTCCCTCACGCTGACTGGCAGATTTACATATTGTTACAAAAATGGTCTATGAACTGTTATTCAAAGACAATAATTATTATTGTGATCTTCAGTGGTGGTTGACCAGCTGTAGAATTAATTTTCTTTTGTTACAAAAGAAACATATACATTTTTTTATATAGGTCGAGCTGTCACTGTGTCATCAATCCAGCAGACAACTCTCCAGAGATTGAGGAAATCAAACGAATCAATAGAAATTACCAGGTAATGGCAAAAAGCTTTGTTTTCTTAAAATTTTCATATTATAATATAGGGACAAACAAAAGAATTTTGGTTTTCCAGACTGAGATCGAGTATCTAATTTCTGGAAATCGTTATGACGGAAAAGAAGACTTTGCTGTTGTATTGCAACCCTTTTTCCATTATTCCTTCATCCCTCAAACTGGAGTAAGTCTCTGAACCAATACAATGTAACAAGTGAAATTAAAAAGCAACCAAAAAAGCAACTAATGCTGGACATAAATGATATTCACCAGGTGGGCGAGGTAGACACAAGTTTCTTCTCTGTCGACTGTTTCCACATGAGTGAACGGGCTCATGCAGAGATGGCCATCGCACTGTGGAACAACATGGTGAGCGTTGTGCATTCGTGAACTAAACATATGCAGAGTGCATTGACTCCAGTTTTTTAGGAGTAACAATTTGTTCCCCTGTTCCAGCTGGAGCCTGTTGGCAGGAAGCAGGCCTACAACAACTTCACACATGACCGCTCCAAGATTCACTGCCCCTCTGAGGTATTTATAAATGTTTCACAGATGTGTGCAGGAATCCCACTGCTAGTGAAAGTTTATTATTTAAGAAATATGTATAGGAAAATATATCCTGAATACTGTTAATAGGTCAGCTATGTTGTTTTAAAGCACTGGAAGGATATTAAAGCAACATAAAGGTTGCATAAAATTGTCATATTGTCCTTTTGTTATTGTGCATTTTGTGTTGGCAACTGTTCCAGTCAGATGTTTATACATCATTGGCATAAAAGTCATATAAGATTTTGGCCTACAATGATTCTTTTGGACTGTATTTTTGCCACAATTGTTAAAAGCAAAGAATAGGTGCACAAGTTTGAAGTTATTGTGGATTTTCTCTGATACACATCAGGCTCAAATATATACACACTCCCCCACTAATACTTGGATGAATATCCTGTTTATTTTATGTAGCCATCAAAAAGCTTCTTGCATACTTCTGAATGGATATCTGAACACTTGTTGGCTGAATTTATTTAAACAGTTTTGATTCCTGGGACAGCTTACTGTACCTTTTAACTAATTTTCAGCAGGTTTGAGCGTATGACTTTGCAATTTCAGAAGGTAAATGTTAGCCCGCCTTTTTAATCCAACCCAGTTCTAATGGGTTTTTGGGATCATTGCCCAGTCAGAATACTCAGCTGTGTCCAAGTTTTAACCACCCAGCTGTTGATTTGAGGCAAGAGGGAAGAAAAAATGGCAGTAAAAAAAACCCTCCACATTATCCTATAACCATCATGCTCAAAACTAGGTGACTCTACTAGACTCCAAACATATTTCTTGTCATTTTGTGGTCATGTAGCTCAATATTTTCTTTTCTTGCTCATCACCCTCTCATTTCATGTTAATGTTAGAATGATTTTAACCTAGACAGTAATACAGGAGTTCCAGAAGTTTCCATGTTATTACAGTCTTTCTGGTGGGTGGATCCCAGGTTGGTTCTGAACATAACTAACTTCTTTTGCTCTGACGGGAGCAGTTTGGATCCCTAAACACACATCAGAAGTAGTTTATGAATTTACTGGAACACCATTCCTATTACGCAGACTATACTTAAAAGCCAAGTCTGTGCCAGCAAACCAACCATTTTAAATGAACTCTATTCTACTCTCATTTATCCAGACAGAATTATGCCAAATGCTTGTTAATGGTAGCAAAATTGATGTGGTTGAGGATAACACACAAAGAGACCTTCATCTAAATGTAAGTGGGGATATTTGTAGATCTTTGTAGCTGTATTTTTGGACTAAAAGCCTGAAACTGATCATGCTGATGGACACTGTATACATTTCTAACTGAAACTGTGTACTTTGTGCTATACAAAAAATGCTGCGTTAGTATTCCTCAATGATATAGTTGCAGGATTTAACAATTTATATAGTTTTAATGTTACCAAATAAACAACTTAGATATACTTGATATTGATCGCTACAGCCACTCAAAACGTTTGCCTTGTGTTTTGGCTCAGATGTATTTTTCATCTAAGAAATTTAGATTTTATAATAATTTTACCTTTCTCTGCAGGCCTCCCGGTTTATCTTCACTAAACGTAACAGTCTACCAGCACCCCCTGAGACTACTGCTTATCCAACACTCGGCAGCATCACCACCCCCCTCAGTGCCACTATATTGCCAGGGCGTTCCTCCTACATTCCTGTGTGGGTGCCAGTGGTTGTGGGAATTGTGAGTTTACTGGCTGGCATCGTTATCTGCTGGCTCATTATGTCGATCGTTCAACGTAAAAAAAACAAGGAGGCTGCAAGAAAAGTTGAAAATACGGCAACTGGGTTTTAAAGCTGGGACATTGTTTGATTTAAAAAAAGGTATATCGATTTCCCATGGTGACCTTCAACATTCAACAACAAGATAGCAAGGGCCTCTTTGTTTTGCTGGGTGCCTTTCACCAGCAGTTATTAATCTACAGTTTGTTCCATCCGGTTGTTCAGTTTAGCTGAAGTTTGGTAACCAATTAATTTTTGCTTTTGCATATTGATGTAATTAGGCTGCATGGATGTACCCGTTTTGTATATTTCTCGATCTTCAAATTTATTTATTGATAAAATAAAAATGGACCAAAAAAAAAAAGTGTTGGATTTATTTCTATTTAATGATTTGAGTCCGAGTTGGTCTTAATAATAACTTTGTATTGAACATTTGAGTTAATGTAGAACCAAATAAATGGGCAAAGCAGATCCACATGCAAATAGTTCAAATAAACCTGAGAATTTACTGCAGTATATTTAATTATGGTTTGAATTTGATTTTAAAATTGGTTTTAATAATGTTTTGATTCTGAATATCTTTGTTAGTAAAAAAGGGAAAACAATCTTAACTTTTCCTTTCCTGAGTCGCATCAAGCTCTGAGTCTATTTTTTGTACTTATTGAAACAAGAAAATATACCAATAGCAAAAAAAGACGCAAAAAGAAGTGTTACTTTTCTGTTGAAATCAGTTTTTATTTGACATTTATAACACATAGGGAAAAAATGCAGTTTAAATTTGCTTACTGTTAAAAAGACATCAGAATTTTAAAAAATTCTAACATTTATTAGGTATTTTATTACCTCCTTATAGCTTATTGTTTTAGCTGATTAAAATACAAAATGTATTCCAAAAAGTAATCAAGTATTTGTCTATTTAACAGGTGTTATAAAAGGCTCACAATCGGATAACCTCTCAAAACAACTTTACAAAGAAGGCAACAATTAGGCTTTAAGGAGTTAATTTTGGCACAGGTCTGTTTATAATCTTGATCTCTCTCCCCTATACATTGCTCCGATTATTATAAAGATAATTTATTTGCAAAGCAGCCGTTGGTGACTATCTTTCTTACAGATGATAATGCCATCAGAATAAAAAACAAAAAAACAAGTATCACTTCCAGGGCCAAGTGAGTAGTCTGTGGTTCTAAGTGAAAGTTTCTATTGAAATCATATTAAGGGAAATAAGTTATCCAAACCAACCTTGGCCATTGCGATAAATTAAATGCTCTTGCATTTAAAGTCATGTATCAACAGTAATTAACCTCATTTTTTTAAAGTGCTGAGTTCAATTTAACTAGCATTACTCATATCCAATTACTGCAGGACCAGTAAAAAATAAATTAAAAAATTAAAAAATCCCTTTTTACGGAACCTGTTTGACATCATGAAGTAGGCTGAGAGATCTCAAAGAAGCAACAAGTCACACACTGGTATAAAAAAACTCAAGAACAAACAAATGTGAAACAAAGTCACTGACATCTATCAGGCTAGAAAGCATGACAAAGGCATTTTAAGGCATTGAGAATCCAGTGGACCAAAGTTGGAGGAGTTATCCACAAAAGGAGAAAACGTGAAATAGTGAACCTTCCCATCGGTGGTGAACCAAAAATGATTACTACAAGAGCGCATCAACTACTCATCCAAGAGGGCACAAAAGAACCCAGAACACCACCTAAAGCCCTGCAGGCCTCACTTGTCTAAGAAAGACACTGGGTAAAAACAGCATCCATAAGACAGTTGAAATGCCAAAACCACTGCTGATCAAAAACAACAAAGACCTGACTCACATTTACAAAAAAAAAAACCACAAAACATCATAATGACCCAAGAGACTTTTGCGAGAATATTCTGTGGAAACAAGAGAAAACAGAAGTTTTCAGAAGGTGTATGTCCAGTTATATCTGGCATAAAAATAACAGCATTTCAGAAAATGAACACCCTACCAACAGTTTTGATTCTTCAGGATCTGTGCGACTTGGTCTAATTGATGGATCCATAAATTTAGCTCTCTACAAGAAAATTCTGGGGCCAATATTATTCAAAGCAACTTTAAAAACTCCTTGCCTGGTTACTGCAAACTATAACGGAAGCTGTTGCTGCTATGGGTGGCACAACCAACTGTTAGGTTCATGGGCCAGCTACTTTTTCACTTAAGGTAAGGTTGGTTAGGATAGCTTTGTTTCCTTAATTGGTGTTTAAAAAATAATGTAATTATTCCAACAATAAAAAGTAATAAACAGTGTCATAACAATTCAATACAAAAAGGGAGACCAAGAATTCCTCTGCCCCTGAGCCAGATGAAGACAGACCTTAATCTGACTTGAGAGCCTGCAGCACAGACTGTGGAACTCTGCTGACGTAGTAATCATGGTTGCGAAGTGTAGCAAGAACCCCTGCAGAGTTCATGTGTTTCACATCTGCATTATAGCAGTAAGCATTCCCAAACATGTCAGTCAGTTTTCCTGCATGAAGAAAAAAACAGATTATAATATTTATCCTTAAGAATCAATTTTGCGTAAGATAAACCTTTTTGAATGCTTAAAATGTAAGAGTATTACCTCCGACGGCATGCAGGATTGCCTCAGGAGCACATGTATCCCATTTCTTGCAGCCTGGACTGGCAAACACATAAGCAGAAGCTTTCCCTTCAATAAGCTGGATTATCTGCAAAACAGTAGAGTCAATTACAAGGAGCTCTTTAAACATGCTCCAAGTCTATAACTTTTTAATATTTTTTTAGTGTGTAATGAAGTTCAAGTTAGTGATGTTATTTTCTTGCATGTCACTTTGTATGAGCTCTTTAGCTCCAAATCTACCTCACCTTGTTTCCGGCACCCCCTACTCTTATAACTTCTTGAGGCTCCATGGCGTTCACGCAGTCGGTTACTGTCTTGTTGCTATGGGAACGGGTGGTGGTGACAATTTGCTTGTCGGCTGGAACTTCCTGCAGGTGAAAGCCAAAGGCGCCCAATCCGAGCACTCCCCACATTGTTCTCCCTAAAGTCGCTCCGGCTCCGAGCTGGTGAGAAAACCTGTCAAAATGACTGACCGATGCGTCTTTAGAAGCAAAGCAGCAGATGATTCACAGTTTGGTTTGAACCTGGTAATTGTAGAATGGCTGGTTGATGACACCGGCAATTGCTCTGCCTCCGTATGCAATACCAATAAGCACTGTCACATTGTCCAGGAGCCCTAGGTCCAGAAACAAGAGATATGTTAGTTGAAGTAAATAAGATATATTACCACCCTTTCTCTCACTGAGAAATAATTCTGAAGAGGCCATTAAAAGTGCACAATCTACACTGCCATACAGAGAGTTGTGCCATGAGTCTTGTCCAACCCTTTGTGTGGTTTCTGGGCAACAGCTTGGAGATGGAGACACCTGGAGGCTGAAGGTAGCAAAGAGAGGAAGATAGAAGAAGACAGCAAGGATACACAAAGAACGAATGCAAATGCTATGAAAGTGACGGTGAAACAGTGAGGAAAGAGAAACAACACCCATCCAACAAACTGGTGCACCAAGACTAATCTACGACCAAAACTCGATTAACCGCATGCTGAGAGGTTAAGTTTAAGTGCAGTCAATACAAGCTGTGGGTACTATTTTTGTAATCGTTGGAGTTAAATTGTTGCCAGATGTATCATATTATTAGGAAAACTGAACAGCTCAAGTTGAGAGAATAGATTTTTTAGAGATATGCCTTACCTTCAGTATATTCCTTTGTGCCATCAAGAGGATCAACCCAAACAACTAGCTGAGATTCACACAAACACATTCTGATTTAGCATGTATACACTAAGAGAGAAGGCTATAAAATATATTTCCCTATTTACTCATTGTTACCTCTTCTTCTTTTAGTGCTCTATATTCTTCTGGACAGCTCTTCTGAAGGATTTCCTGTGCCTGGCCGTTCTCAATCAGATCCTCCTGGACATCCTCAGATGGAAGATCCTGCAAACAGCAGGTAACAGACAGGCACTTCCTTCTGCTGATTTAATTTGATCAGTGCAAGTTTTCTAAATGAAGCTTACCTCCTCTCCAATGATAGTGATCTTGGGGAAACGTCTGGAGAGTGAAGCACAAATGCTTTTCTGTGCTAGTCGGTCTGCGAGCGTCTGCAGATCGTTAGCTCCTGTCTGTGCAAAAGGTACAAATATATATTGAACATAAACGTTTCAAACGAGTTCATTTCTACTGATCTGACTTTACAAATAAACGGCGACAGGTCACACCTTTTCTACAATGCCAAGATCTCCGCTGTGAAGCACCTTCCTTACTATGGCCCCAGCCTTTTCAGCCACTGAATAGGCGGACGCCACCAGCCGCATAACTACAGCAGGATGCCCAGACATCTCTCAGAAGTTTATCGCTAGAAAATGGTAAGGAAACTGAGATGAGGCATATTAAGAATAGTGTTGCTTGACATTAAAATATTGTATTGGGAAATACAAAGGGTTTAACACATGTTCAAAGAAGCTAATTAATACCAGTAATGGCAAAGAAAGCAAGTGGCTAAATAAAAACAAACTACAGTTATTTATTTTTGAAACGGTCACCATACCTGCTAAACTTTGGATAATCTTTAATAAGTGGTTTATCTGGATCCGTATAGGTTACATTATGGCTGAGTGAGAACAACCAATAAAGAAGAAAATAAATCCATAATTGCTCCCAGACACTAGGTTTGCACATTTACCACTCCAGCACATGGGTGCACTGTTCAGATCCACTTGCACAAACCTAACCTGAACTTTAACTAACCTGCTTCTGTGTTTTTGTTTTGAGTGTGTATGCTCTGTATTCTCAAACCCTGCAGTCTGTCATGGCCGCTCACACTGAGCCAGGTTCTGTTGGAGGTTTCTTCCTCTTAAAGGGGAATTTTCCATCCTGCATGTAGCGACTGCAGTAAAGTCAATGACATGATGCAAGCGATTGTCCACTGTCGCTACATGCTCATTCAGGAGGAGTGAATGCTGCAACTCAGGGACTCAATGGAACCTGCTGGGCTTCCTAAGACAGAAAACTAAATTAAACTGAACTTGAGTGCAACCATGCACTTGCTTAGCATCTAAAGAATAGATCGATATTACAGATCAATAGTTTGTAAATTTGATCAATTTGGGCTATTCAAACACCACATAGCTACTCGTAATTATTTTCTCTATGGAACATTGATCAAGTGAATCATTAATGTCCTAATAAACCTTTATCTATAAAACAGCTTGATGTCTGAAGGCAATATATTGTTCTGGCACAATTACAGATACTCGGTTACCATCATCATTTTTAGACAATTCAAGAACTAGTGAAAGGAAAAAGAAAGACAATGATATTCCTCCACCTCACTTGCTTATCTAAAGTTATTAAAGACACATAATGTCACATAGATAACTAAATGATTCCGTATATTAGGACATAACCTGACTGAGCCTATTGCAGGTTGATGAACTTATCTTGTTAGTATAGTCCATTAAGATGAACACACACAACTCCACATGAGCTTCTTCAATACAGCACGACAAGTGGCTGCACAAACAGACAACAATCTGGATGGCTCCATATTAAGCAGGAGTGTTTTTCCATCATTATATGCAACGGTACGTTTTTACATGCTGGTTTTTCTTACCACCTCCAAATATGGGTGGTGCATACAGGGGTACAATAAGCTTTAAAAAGGTTTTAAAATCTTTTTTTGGTACGGAGCACATAATGTATTTACACATCAGCATACTAAGTTCTGAACATATTGAGCCTAACTGTTTGTAAATATACATATTGACAGTCAGGTCATTTGCACACACAAATAGAGAAAATTCAGGAAATGTTAGCTTCCAATTCTCTCTACTTCTTCTTATAATAAAAGTTATTAATTAGATTCATCTTCTTTGAATTATAAGTAACAAAATGCTAAACCATATTAGGAGCAGACCTGATTATAACTAGATCATACATATTGTGATTAATTAGGGTAACGCATCCTGTTCCACAGTCAGTTAACAGTGGGGGTTTATCATCTATGTAAGGTTTAAAGAGAAAAGAAAATGCTGCTTTTTTAACCCAATTATAAATGTTAAAATGGTCTAATATGTACACTGAATGATGATTGTACCAAAAATACAAAATCCTAACTAAAGATTTGGGAACCCTGAGATGTAAGTTACAAAATAAACTTTTTAATTATTTGCATGATGAGAAGCTTTAGAAGCACGATTAAAACGCATGAAAATGGTGGAATTAGGCATATTATGCAACTCTCCTGTTTCTGTGGTAATCTTTATGCATGACATCCTGAGCCAAAGCACAGCAAACAGGGATAGGGGAGAACCTGTAAGTTAAGTTCTGTCAAATTCTCAAGATAAGATCCCTTTCTTAGTACAAAAATAAGAAAAAAATCACTGCTTTAAATGTTTTTGAAAGACCCGGAGGTGCATTTTTTTCCACCTAGTTCACATCAAGGTTGTTGGTTCATGAAAAACATGTGCAGGAACTTGCATAGAAGCCAAAACTGTTCTAACCACACAAACACATAGGATTTTATTGTTTGCGTTTCTTTATGCATGCTCGACACAAAACTGCGTGCAATTTAGGTACACACGCAGTATCGGACAATTGTCATTATTGCCACCTTTACTTTACTTTGAGCCTCTTTTCAACAAACAGATAGACACCAAATTTTAAATATGTGGAATAAACAAAACAATGACAAAGGAGTGTATTTAAACTGATACTTACTGGTGAAAACAGAGGACTAGTCGCCGCGCCACAGTTCCGTGAATGTGTCAGACCTTTGATTGAAAACGGACAGTTATCTACACATCTACTTTGACATGGCCAACAATGCAACTGTCTAATGAAAACCACGTTGGACTACGTACCAACTCTTCAACACGAATAACGAAAACGTAAGGTATTGATCATGTGATTGTAACTACTTCTCTTTCAAATCTTATGGTGACACATTTTTAGGGTGAAAGGTAAAGATAGACCTGTCTAGCGGTGTTTGTTTGGATCAACGGGGAAGTAGACGGGAGTAAATTATTTTCTTCTTCTTCTTCTTCTTCTTCTTCTTCTTCTTTTTGTTTAAATGGCGGGTGGCATCCAACTTAAGGTGCATTACCGCCACCTACTGTGCAGGAGTGTGAGTCGAAGTGAGGAGTAAAACAAACAAACAAACAAAAAAAAAACCTAAATTCTATTAACTAACTTGCTTTTCCTAAGAAACTCTAACACTAATTTATAAATTTTATTATTTCCATTCAATACAGTTTTTAAATTCCAATCTCCATATCCTTTAATTTTTAACTTATCTTTTAATATTTCTCTAATTACTTTATACTTACTACAAAAACACAATACATGCTCTACAGTTTCCCTTTCTTTCCCACACTCACACAAACCTGTTTGATGTTTTCCCATAATATACAAAGTGCTATTTAATCCCGAATGTCCTATCCTTAGTCTTGATATTATTGTTTGCTCTCTATTATTAAACTCCTCTATCTTCATCTTACCCACTTCTTTCTGTATATTAAATACATGTCTTCCCTTTTTTTCTTTTATCCACTTTTCCTGCCATTCATTCATAATTTTTACCTTAATTATAGACTTCACTTCTTTTCTACTAAAAGGAATCTCTATTCCTGTTTCCAACTTTATCGCTTGATTTGCGTAATAATCTGCCATTTCATTTCCTTCTACCCCTCTGTGCGCTGGAACCCACATGAATCTTATTTCAATTCCTAATTTATTTAATCTAAATAGGCATTCAAATATTTCTATAATAATATCAACTCTGTTTTAATTTGTTCTTGAGTTAATTGTTAACAAAACTGATAATGAATCTGTACATATTATACTTTTTTAAACTCTATTTTGCTCAATCCAATCTAAACTAAAATAAATTGCCAACATTTCAACTGTAAAAACTGATATTCCATCTGGTGTTCTTATTTTTTTCCCTTTTCCTACCTCAGGAATATAAAAAGAAAAACCTGTTCTCCCACTTTGAGACTCTTTTGATCCATCTGTATATATTGGTATATAGTTTTTATGTATACTATTTAATCTATTATTTATAATATTATCCCAATTTCCTTTTCCCTTATTTATGTCTATCATATTTTTAATATAAAAGTCAATATAACACCTAGGAAAAATCCATTTAGGAGTCACTGAATATAAATATTTTTTTATAAATCTAATATCATTTATTTTATAAATTTCTGCTAATTTGTTTGCTTTTTCTAACATACTATCAAATTTTTCATTTTCCCTATATAAATACATATCGTTTTTGATCATATGTTCCTCCTTTGAACATCCTTTAATACTAACCCAATAATTTAATAAATTGTATTTAAATCTTAGTCCTATTGGCATTTCTCCCATTTCAACCTGTAAAGATACTATAGATGTTTTTATTGCTCCACAACATATTCTCAGTGCCTGATTTTGTATTCTTTCAATCCTCATTAATAATGTTTTACATGCAGAGCTATATACAATACTTCCATAATCTATTACTGATCTTATCATTGTTATATATATATGCTTTAATGCTTTTGCACTAGCCCCCCAATCATTACCCTTTAGACACCTCATTATATTTATTACTTTTTTACATCTTTCCTCAATTTTTATTATTTTTTCCTTCCAAGTTAACGTACTGTCAAAAATAACCCCCAAATATTTAAAACTCTTTACCTGTTCTATGTTCTCTCCATATAATTTAAGATTCATTTCCACATTTCTTTTCTTTGTAAACACCAAGCTTTTTGTTTTATCAACTGAGAATTTAAAACCCCAATCATGCGACCATTTTTCTACTTTTGATATTTCTTCTTGTAATTTCTTTTGCACATGTTTTATATTTCTTCCCCTTTCCACAATGCTCCATCATCCACAAATAATGCCCTTCCAAAATCATACCCTATATTTTCATATACATCATTTATCATAATAGTAAACAATATTGGACTAATTATACTGCCTTGAGGTGTTCCATTTTCTACTAAATAACTTTTTGATACTTTATCTCCTATCTTTACTTGAATATATCTACTGAATAAACTTTTTTTAACCCAATTATAAACTCTTCCTTTTATTCCCAATCTCTTTAATTTTATTAGTAACCCTTCCTTCCAAACCATATCATAAGCCTTTTCAATATCAAAAAATACTACAACTAAACTTTCTTTATTTTTCTGCGCATTTCTAATTTCATTTTCTAAATAAACAATTGGATCCATTGTACTTCTACCTTTTCTAAAACCACTTTGATATTTTGTAATCAATTTTTTACTTTCAAGATAATAATTTAATCTCTCTGTAATCATTCTTTCCATAATTTTTCCTATATGCGATGTAAGAGCTATTGGTCTATAATTTTCCGGATTAGTTGATTCTTTTCCTGGTTTCAATATAGGTATAATTATTGCCTCTTTCCAATTTTTGGGTATTATTCCCTCTATCCAAACTTTATTATATAAATTCAACAACCTCATTCTCATTTTATTCCCTAAATGTTTAATCATCCCATAAGTAATTTTATCATTACCTGGTGCCGTATTTTTACTTTTCCCTAAAGCTTCTTCTAACTCAATCATATTAAAAGGAATATCTAATACTGACATTTTACTACTTTCTTCATTCGCTACCTCATATTTTTTCCTAGTTTCCTCCCTTTTATTCCTTCTATCTTCTGATAAATTATTATTACTATTTATTCTAACAAATGTCTTAGCTAAAATTTCTGCTTTTACTTCATTTTTAACAATTATATCATCTTTTATTTTTAAAGCTGAATAACTCCTCTCTCTGTATATTCCTTTCATTTTCTTAATCATTCCCCAAACTTCACTTACTTGAGTTGTTCTTCCGATTTTATCACAAAAAGTTCTCCAACTTTTCCTTTTAGCATTTTTAATTGTTTTTCTTACCTCTGCTTGCAATCTTTTATATTTTATTAAATTTTCATAATTATGATTCTTTTTTAATTCTTTCATACTCTTATTTCTTTCTTTAATTACTTTTTCACATTCATCATTCCACCAAGGCACATTTTTCTTTTTCATATTCCCTTTACTTTTTGGAATTGTTTTATCTGCTGCTTCAATAATCATTTTTCTAAAAGTTTTTTTCTACCATTTCTACACTATTTTTCATATTTATTTTATCTTGATTCTTTTCACATATACTTTTAAATTTATCCCAATTTGCCTTTCTAAAAACCCACCTTTCATCTCTAACTTCAGTTTTTAAATCCCTAAATCCTACAATCCTAATCAAAATTGGATAATGATCACTGCCCATCAAATTTTCCTGAAACTCCCATTCACTTTTCCCAGCCAATTCACTTGAAGTCAACGTAATGTCTATTGCCGAAATGTATCCTGTATTAACATCTATTCTAGTTCCTTTTCCATCATTCAAACATACCAAATTTATTTCATCCATTATTTCTTCAATTACCTCACCATTTAAATCTGTTTTTATTCCTCCCCATACTGTATTATGTGCATTAAAATCACCACATATCAATACATTTTTACAATTATTTTCTAACCTCATTTTTATTTTATTTATTTCTAATTTCTTACATGGATTATAATAATTTACTATATATAAATTTCCACTATCTGTATATATTTCTATTCCTATAAATTCTTCTTCCTTCCCTATTTTGACAACTCTATAATTTAAATTATTCTTAATAAAAGTTGCACATCCTCCTCCTTTACCATTTTCTCTATCTTTTCTAATTATATTGTATGATAATAATTTAAAATCTAATTTTTTATTTAACCATGTCTCCTTAATACATATTATTTCTGGTTTTTCTATTTGATCTTCTACCCATCTTTTTAATTCCTGTCCGTTAGCTATTAAACTTCTTGCATTCCATTGCAGTATTAAAACCGTTTATCCTGATCCTCCACCTTCTTGATTTGACTGAGTACTTAAGTTTTGTCTGATTTCCTCCCATGATAACTCGCTCAAGTCTAAATGATTTGCTGCTGCTTTTACAATAATTTGGATTCTTTCAGTTTTAGATCTTGTCTCCATCGTAGCGTTAATAACTCCTGCAATGAAAGTTACAAGTTTTTTCAAATCTATCCAAACTTTTCCCTCTGCTTCTTTTCTCATTTCTTTCTTTTTTTCTTCCGTTATGATCTCCTGTTTTTTCCCTCCATTTCTTCCAACCATTTTCACTGCCTCTGCATATGAAATCTTATTTTGAACTTTTGTCTGTTGAATATTAATCTCTGTTTTCATTCTTAGACAACCAGCATAAGCAGCACTATGCTCACCTCCACAATTACAACATTTGGGTTTTAATTTATTACCACATTCCTCAAATCCGTGATTTTCTCCACATCTTGGACATCTCTTTCTTCCTTTACAAACATTTGCTGTATGCCCAAATCTTTGGCAGTTGTAGCATCTGATTGGCTTTGGTAGGAACTCCCTCACTGAATACGACAAACAACCCAAGAAGACTCGATATGGCTATTTTCTTCTTCCTCTTGTTGTGGCTTTATGTCGCACTTGGCAAATAACAATATGATATGATGATTTACCGCCACCAACTGGTAAGGAGAGGGAACGTCAACAAGAGACAAATCTAATCAAACTTTATTTACAAAGCGCTTTTCAAACCACAACAAAGCTTCTCAAAGTGCTTTACAGATTAAAAATGACCCACAATCCCCCCTCTTTCCCAAAACCCAAAAATAGAAAATAAAAAACATCACCACAGCTATGCCCCCCCCCCCCCCACAGGAAACCACATCATGGGAGAAAAGCTGTGGAAATCTGCATTGTTCTTTAGATTGTCTGGGAGCCCATTCCATTCTTTAATGGCTTTGTAGGAAAAGGCTGATTGGGAGAAAGCAGAGTTTCTCTTAGGAACATTGCAGTCTCCCCTGTACACAGATCTTTATGCTCTGTTGGTTAGCTGTGAGCGAAGCTGTACATATGTTTTTAAGGGGGGTGGGGCAGTATCATTAAGGATCTTATGAAGACCAAAATAAGTTAAAATATTAAAATTAAAACAAGACATGATCAAATAAAAATGCAAAGCAGATAAACAATAACTGATAAATAGCCAGCTAAAAGCTAAACCAAAAAGAATTCAATCAAATAAAACATGCAGAGCAATTAAACAGACTATAATAAATAACAATCATTTAAAAGCTAGGTTAGAAAGGTGAGTCTTGAGCCTGCTCTTAAAAACATGAACGTTCTCTGCGGCCCTGAGGTTCTCTGGCAGCCTGTTCCAGAGGTGAGGGCCATAATAATGGAAAGACGCCTCACCATGAGTGTGTGTCCTCACTTTAGGGATGACAAGGAGACGGCTGCCAGAGGAGCGCAGAGACCGCGAAGGTTCATACGGTAAAAGCAATTCTGAAAGATAAGAAGGCCCAAGACCATTAAGACACTTAAAAATTATTAAAAGAACCTTAAAATCGATCCTAAAACATACGGGGAGCCAATGCAGTGATTCTAAGACTGGTGTAATGTGTTCCTGCCTCCTGGTCTTCGTCAGGACACGTGGTGCTGAATTTTGTAAAAGCTGTAAACCTGATATACTCTTTTTGGGAAGACGAGAAAGCAGGGCATTACAGTAATCAATTCTACTGGTGATAAAAGCATGCATCAGCGTCTCCGTATTGGCTAGAGAGAGAATGGGGCGGACTCTGGCGATGTTCTTTAAGTGATAAAAACTTATTTTAGTAATAGTTTTAATGTGAGGGATAAAAGTCAGCTCAGAGTCAAAAATCACGCCCAGATTCTTCACTTGTAAAGAAGGATTAAAAGACAGTGATTGTAGTTTTGGAAAAAGTTTCTCTCTCTGAGCCTCAGGACCAATGACTAAACTTCAGTTTTGTCCTGGTTGAGCTGGAGAAAGTTTTCTGCCATCCAGGATTTAATGTCTAAAATGCAGTTAAAAAGTGCATCCATTGGTCGTGTGTCATCAGGAGGCATGGAGATGTACAGCTGTGTATCATCAGCATAACTGTGAAAGTTGACTCCATGTCTTCTGATGACACTGCCAAGAGGGAGCATATACAGGTTAAAAAGCACTGGGCCTAAAATCGAACTCTGGGGCACACCACATGTAACCCTATGGACCTTAGAGGAGCAGGTATCTAAACTTACCATAAAACTCCTGTCTGTGAGATAGGATTTAAACCATTTATGAACAGCACCAGAGAGGCCGATCTGTTTTAGACAGGTTAAAAGAATAATGTGGTCTACTGTATCGAAGGCAGCGCTTAGATCCAGTAGAACCAGCACTGTCACCTTCTGAGCATCATAATTTAATCTAAAATCATTTAAAATCTTTAGAAGGACTGTCTCTGTGCTGTGGTTCACCCTAAAACCAGACTGAAAATTATCTAGGACATTATGAGCGTTAATCAAATCATTAAGTTGAATTAAAACAAGTTTTTCTAAAACTTTGCTTAAAAATGGTAAGTTAGATACCGGTTGGAAGTTGTTTAAATCATTCAAATCTAAATTGCTCTTCTTCAGCATGGGCCTCACCACCGCCCCTTTAAAGGCGGCAGGAAAGACCCCCGTCTGAAGGGAGCAATTAATCATGGTTAAAATCTCGTCTTTAAAAGATTAATAAAATTGCTTAAAAAACCGTGTAGGAATCGGGTCCAGGGCACTTGTAGCGGGCCTCACTGAGGAGAAAAATTTATCAAGGGTACCAGCTTCTACCAGGACAAAACTGTCCAGTATTTCCACTGGTAAAGACACTCTCAGATTTGTCTAAAACCATGTTACTTTGAGAGGATAAAATCTTACATCTGATGGTGTCTACCTTCCCTCTGAAGTGGTCTGCGAACCTCTCACACAGTGTGTTTGAGGGGGTTTTCTGAAGTGCAGTAGAGGTATGATTAAGAATGAATAAAAATGACCACAAACGTACAACACTTATCAGCTGCATTAAAGTGAATTAAGTTCATGTTTTGGTTTATTAATATTTTTCTCTGTTGTTGACAAAACTTTAGGTTGTTTTCCTTCATTCAAATTGAAGAGAAAATCCCATTAAGGTCAAATAACAGAACATTTAATTATTTACTCATACTATGTTCAGAATGTGAATCCAGCATCAAGTAATGTTAAAAGGCTTTAAACTCACTGATCTTTTTTCAACCACTTTCAGTGTGCATGAAACGTGACCCCAGTATAGATCAATATGATCTGTTAATTGGTGTATTGTCAACATGTAATGGAGTCGTTTAGGGATTCCTGGGACACAGGGGGCCTACAGCAGTCACAAAGTCCTGACTAAACCACACTAAGCTTAATAAAAATTTTGGATGAGCCAAACATGTACTCTGTTTTATCTTCTTGTTCCAAACATTATTAAACAGAAATATGCTTCCAATAGAGTGGTAAAGAGTAAGGTTTTATTTTTGCAACTGCAAAGCCCATTTTAGAAATCTATAACATCTCAAATCTGGACTTTAATGCAGATTCTTTAAAGCACAACATGGAATCTTTCATATGTTTACTATGCAGTTTTAATGTTGCAGTTTAATGGCACATTTTAAAACCCTCACATTACAACAAGGTCCAGAGGCAAAAACAGTTAAATTACTCTTTTTTATTTATTCAGAATGCATTTATATGTGGGTTCTCAGTTTGTTATAAAAAGACCCAAAAAAATAACTTCGGATAAAAAAATTGAGCCAGGGCAATAAACAGTAAAGGATGTTATTAAATTACATGTTCCCCATAAATTTGGGTAAAAAAAATTAGTTACCTCTTCACAGGAAATTGAAGCCACATTGTTACTTCTTCTAAAAAGATAACCACATGCCATATTCTTTAAAAATCTCTAACAAATATATCGCAGTAAAAATTAAGCCACAATAGAAATTGAAAAAAATATATATATTACTTACTTGGCAACAGTGTATAAATCTGTGTTTTAAAAAAACAACAAACTCATTACTTTTTAGAAGTTAATTTTCGTTCGTCTTAAAGATGATAGAATAAGCTATAAAGTCTGGAAACTAAAACATTTTTCTATACTTTTTTATGACTGTAAAGCATCACTGACTGGGTACAGCAGTTTAACGTTTGCATAATGCTTATTTAAGCATTATAGCATAAGGAGGAGCGGTTAAGCATAAGCACAACTGGCCAGAGTGCCCAGTTCAATACCATGAATAATTGCACTGATTCCATCTCGTCTTCTTTTATAAAAAGTGTCCATACACATATCATATTTAGGAAAACACAACAAAAAACATTTACTTTACACCAAATATGACATATTGACATTTAAGATGTTTGTACATTGAGACCAAAGTGGAATTTAAGTCAAATTCCTTGTTTGGTGCACAAATCTGGTAAATAAAGCTGATTCTAAATTAAAGCAAACAGTACTAAAAAAATTGCTGGTCCAAAAGAAAGTAGTCTCCAATTTATCCCTAAAATTTTGGAAATTCTTCAGCAATCAAGGTAATTCAGGTTTTAATGGCAAGCAGTGAGATTTTGAAGGCCAATGTAGATAAAAGTTTTATCTACATCCAAATCTGAGCTTACTGCTAAAAAATTTTGCAGCACAAACGGGAAAAAAACAGTAAGTATGCCAGCTTTAATTTAATGTGCAACACATACATAAGAAACACAGTTCATAACCATTTTCAAACAACAAGGACTTTGAATAATGCCCTTTAGTTGTGCAAGTGACAAGCGCTTTATCTGTTAGCCAGAGGTCTGTAGCCCATCTCCCCCTCCAGCTGCTCTGCAGTGAGTGAGCCGAGAAGAGGCTGACAGTCCGGGTTGAAGACAGAATAAGCACTCAGTTCTCCTGGCTTTCTGGGCTCTGGGCTGCGAAGTCCTTCATAGATCCAGTAGAACAGGGAGATAATGAAGAAGGGCAGGCCAAATTCAAGTTCAACAAAAAGACCCAGCAGAACCAGCCACAGCAGCACTTTGAGCAGCATAATGTTGGAGAGGACCAGCTGTCTTGAAGTAAGCCATCTTCCCAGAGCACTGTCTAGCAGCCAGTCCCTACAGTCCTGCAGGACACATGACAGAAGGTCAGCAGCTCTCAAGGTTATAAATTACATTTACAGGATGATTGAAAACATTGTAGGAAAAGATTTTAGCACAATATTTGTTTTGCTTGTCAAAACTAAAAAAAACGGCTAAAAAAAAACTTACATTGACTTCTAAAAAATGTAAAACCTTAGCAGCAGCTACAAAAAAAAGATAGTTTTTTTTTCCTCCATTAATTTAAAAGTGAAGTCAAAATCAATTTTATAGAACACAAATTTTCAATGCACCTAATTTAGCTAAACCTCTGCATGACTTGCTGTCTCCAATCTGCAGAAAGGAGTCATGGGTCACTAATACACTGATGATATACAGCTTAACCTAATGTAAATCATTCTTTGTTATGTTTGAGCTCTAACTGGAGTTACTAGTCCAGAATATTTAGCTGAGAGCTAGATTAAAAAGTGTATTCAAATACCAATACCAGACAGACATATGTCACATTCAGTGCTCTGTATTTATACCTTTGAAGTTTTTCTCATGAAGTCACATTACAATCACAATATGGTTGGCATTTTATATTCTAGACCAACACAAAGTTGCTTAATTGTGCCAAAAGTGCATAAATGTGAAGAGGCAAGGAAATGATGCATTAGAATCTGGGCTGACACTTTAAAGTTGATATTTACATAACCTGACTGAGCTTAAGCTAGTTTCCTAAGAAGAAAAAGCAACAACTTCAGTCTTTGGACATGTGAAGCTAGTAGACATTCCACCTGAGTCATGACTTTGTAGAATGTAGGTTGAATACAAATGCACACCACACTTTTCAGATTTTTATGTGGATTAAAGTTTTGAAAACCATGTTAAATATTCCTTCCACTTCAGTATTATGTACTAATGTGTGCTTGCGTATTACATAAGATCCCAATAATAATAATAATAATAATAATAAAAAATCTATGTTCATAACATGACAAAATATGAAACACTTGAAGCAGCATGAACACTTATGCAAGGCAATACAGTTAAAAATGGGTTCAGGTTTTTAAAAAGCAGACTTTGGTGTGACTTTTTTATGACTATTTTATATTTAATTTCTTTATACAGATTTACAGTAATACTTTTTACATATTTACTTGCATTTGCAGAAATCATTACATATAGCAATGCAAATCGTCTATTAACGTACAATTCGAATTGAGTTACCCATTTGATTTTAACATCTTATTTAAATCTAATTCGCCTGGGCTGACTTTAGATGTTTAAACTGTGTAAGGATCTCTTGCCCTGCTTTGAGAGCTGCTCGTCGCAGTTGGGTTGGTTTGTGGCTCCTCTGGTTGTTGACTGGTTTCGGACTGAACAGCAGGATCTCCTTCTCTCTGTTCTCTGGACTGACGAGCAGCAGGTTCGCACTTGTTCATGCCTTTTTCCGCCTGTCGTCGGGCTCTAAACTCTGCGAGCTTCTGCTCCATAGATGCGTAAACTCAAAAGAGTTCGACCTGTAAACGCAGCTCCTACAGACGTGATGAATGTCACCGGGTCTTGTCGCTAAATTAACAATAATAAAAAAAACAGGCAAAAAATAATAATAAATAATAAACTCATACGCGTCACTGTCTTTCACGTCAACTTTCAGGTACTTTTTGTGGAAATTGCACCAACTTACTAGCTTATCGAGGTATGTTTACCTATTACGTCGATATCTATCATAAAACGGAGGTTCTGTCGCCAACTGTCGTAAATTAGTTGGTTTACGTCAATTTACGACATCTCCTTTGGCTTGTTTGATGCCAGGTTTCAGGGTTGGTGTCTTCATCACTGGTGAGAGCATTAACATTAAATGTTTCATATTTTAGGTTATTGTACCTTGAGGACATATATTTTGTTGTTTTTCTGTTGCCGTTGTTCGAGACACTGTTAGATGAGTTAATATTATAACTTAGAAATCCTGTCGATTCATGCAAACATATTCTTTATCTGTTGTATCTTTTTACGTGTTTTTTCATAGTGTTTGTACATTAGCCTCGTTTTCTTTATTATAATGGTTAAGAGACGCTACATTTAGCTCTGTGTGTTGCCAGTTCGGGACAGAGATTAAAATACTTGTAATAACCTGGTTGCTATTGTGTAAATAGTGTATTGTCCTTTTTCCACTGCAGACATCATGGCCTCAGCTCCAGCACAACAACCCACCCTGACTGTTGAACAGACCAGAGGTGAGAGGAACATGTTCCTCCTTGTTTTACTTTTTCCACCAACATATCAAACATAATAGCTAAATAAAAGCTAGATGAGCACTCACAGCTATCTTTAGTAACCCATTCTGTCATTTTCTCTAAGCTTTCAGATGGTTGAATTGTTTGTAACTTGACCAATCGTTAGGTTATTGAATCCAAAACGTTACATTTTTGCATGTTCTACAGTGCCTATAAAACGTATTCACCTCATTCGATGTTTTACATTTTATTGCTTTTACATGTTTTACATTTTATTGCTTTTACAAATCAATCATGATCAAGAATATTTGGGTTTTTTGACAAAAAAAATTCTATTATATCAGTTATAACAAGTGAAAAAAATGACAAAAATATGTATTATAAACTGAGTGAGTGGAAAAATATTAATCCCTTTCAACACAGTATTTATAAGGTGCACCTTATGTAGATTGGTCTAAATGAGGCTTACACACATCTGAGCACTTCATCTTTACTCCATTCTTCCTTGCACAACTGGGGGCATCGACTGGGATGGTGCTCCCAGTGGCTGAACATCCACTGTGTCCTGTTATCAACTATTTACTTTCTGTAACATAGAAAGTTCTCTTATATCAGATCTTCTGTTCCTTCAGTTTCTCTGCTCTGTCTTCTCAAACCCCCAGACGGTCGTGGCAGATGGCCGCTCCTACTGAGCCTGGTTCTGCTGGAGGTTTCTTCCTGTTAAAGGGGAGTTTTTCCTCTCCACCGTCGCTACATGCTTGCTCAGTATGAGGGATTGCTGAAGGATTGCTGTGGTTGGAAAGTCTGCCCAACCTCACGCCAATGACTGACGCAATCTGCTGGGATTCCTTAAATAGGAAACTTTTTAACTGATTGAAATGACTTCTTGTTAAGTGCCTTGAGATGACATCTGTTGTGAATTAGCGCTATATAAACTGAATTGAAAAACTGAATTGTTCAAGGCTTCCAGCTTACCTTTGTTGCTCCTCATAGTTTGGTTGAGACATATTCAGTCCATGTGAATACCATTATACCTACAGTTCTCCTTTACATTTTCCCACATTATGGACAAAGCAGTCAGCTTTATAACATCCATTTGTTCATTTTCCACACTTGCTTAATTCTTGCAGAAGGGTTGCTGGGGTGCTATTGTCTAGTTCAAGCAGTCAGTAGGCGAGAGGCAGGGTACACTCAAGACTGAATACATGTCCATCCCAGGACAACAGAACCTCTTTTTTGTCATAATTACATGATAAACATGCAACTAACCCCACCTTTTTATATCCATTTTCCATTCAGATCATACTAGCAAGATAACACAGCTATTAATTTCTTCAGAACATGCAACAAAAGGATTATGGCTTTGGTGTGTTTCGAGCATTTCCCTTATTCTCACCAATATCTGGCTTGGCTTTGTTTCATGTTCCTTTTGCACAAATGCATTAAGTGTCAAACAAGCAAAAATGTTGAGCACGGAGCTGAATATCTGAATCAGATTCTTCTGAACAAAATATTCCTCAGATTCGACAGACACTGGAGTTTCTGCTGCAGTGTGTGCACTTGTGAACTGGTCTGGTGGTGCCGTCTTTCCTTTGTCTTTTCACAAATTCACTCATAAATTGCAGTCTGTAAGGTAGTTACTGATCCAGTTAGTTGTGAAGGCTTTCACTTGTACTTTTAAAAGCGTGCCAAACAACCACAGATGCTTGTTTTGTTCTGCAGTGGTGTTGAGTGAGGTGATCCAGGCCTTTTCAGTGCCAGAGAATGCTGCACGAATGGAGGAGGCTCGGGAGAGTGCCTGCAACGACATGGGAAAGATGCTGCAGCTTGTGCTTCCTGTGGCCACACAGATTCAACAGGAGGTAATCAAAGCGTATGGATTCAACAATGAGGGAGAAGGTAATATTGATTACTTCAAATGCTAAACAGTTTCTTGGGAACTTTATAAAAACTGAGGAACAATAAGCAGTTTGTTTTGTGACCGTGCTAATTTCTTTGAGGTGAAATTTTACCCAGATGAAAATATGGCTCAGCAGATTCAAACGTACTATATATATTATAGAGAAAATGTTAATATATTAACAATACACTTATGAACATACCTTCAATGTAAAAATGAAAGCTCACGAAAAGTTCAGAGGGAAAGTTTTGAATAAATGTTTTAAATTTGCCATCTGCTCTCCCTCACAGGTGTCCTTAAATTTGCGAGACTGGTGAAGATGTATGAAACCCAGGACCCTGAAATTGCAGCCATGTCTGCAAAACTGAAGTCTCTCCTCCTGCCACCGTTGTCAACACCTCCTATAGGAGGCGCCATTCCAGCTTCATAGAACTTATTGACTAGGTCAAATGCAAGGGTGCTTTCTTTTCATGCTTTGGATTTCTGTATGGCCATCATGTATTTAAGGTCCTTTTTTTGTTGTTAAGTCCAAGTTTTATATATTACTGTAAAAAAAAAAAAAAAAACGTCAATGGCTTTACAACACTCTTGCAAATCCTTGATTTATTCTTTTTGCCTTGTATTTATTACTTGTATAACTACAACCACTTTATTCCACTGAAACATTTACTTTGCCTAGTAAAAAAATTATTTTGTTTACCGTCAGATTTTTTTTTCTGTAAAATTAATGTATTCTCTTTATTTGTGTTATTTATACAAAGTGGGGGAAACCATTCATGATATTGATACTTTATTAATGCATTAAGTCTTAAAATCATAATCATTAAAAAAAAAAACAGGTACATTTACATTTCAGACAGTGGCATGAGTTCTTGGTAAAAACATTTTCTAGAATAAAAATTGTACTACATGTCTGCTCCCACTCTGAATAGATCCATAGTTATTAGACAAGATGTGCATAATAAACAGGCAAGATAAAGTGACCCAGACTCCAGTATATTCCTCCTAAAATGCTACATTGTCATCTAGTGTTGTAATAAAGTGCTCCTTACAATAAGTGCATACAGTGCAGAAATCATTGTACCCAGTGATCTGACTAAAACAGAAGTACCTGATGAGCAGGTGATCATCCTGCTGCACTTATTTTGTGTCTTAGTTCTTATTCCCCAGATCCAGTATAGTTGCTGTGCAAGGAGAAAAATAAAAAGTGCTCCACAAGTGAAACGCTGTATGATTTCTTCCACAGGGAACCAGCAAGCACCTGCTTCTGAGTGAAGGATATTGTATTTGACACAAAAGAAAAAAAGCCACAGAGTTGAACAGAACACATTTTAAATCCTGATGGATGAGTTCATTGTGTGCATTGCTCAGTCTTCCGGTGAGCACTGATTCACCAGTTCAGCTCCCAACTAACAAAAAGGAAAATGGGAGGGAGCATGTCACTGGATCCTAGCTTCACATCTCAAAGTGACGAAAAATGCTTTCGACATATGCCAGCACTCTCTGCCAGTCTGGCCCATCTGCCTTCATCATCTCCACCACTGTCTGTCACAAAGTTATTGGGAAAGGACATTGCAGTCAAACTTAAAGAGCCTCTACTTTTTAATTTGTTACAACTTAAAAGAGCTTCAATATCATGCAAAAACTAAAATATAATGCACATTTTCTTCATAATATTTATTGTAGCCCATTTTTGGAGTAGTTTTCATCCCCCTCTCCTGTGATGTCCAGTCTGTCATAATTAGTATTTTTGTAAAGACTTAGCAAATGAGCTACAAGATAGACATTTACATGATTCCTGTCAAGAAAAAAAGTTACTCTATAGTTGATGCATATTAAGCAGATAAGGAGCAGCTTATCATTTGAAAGTAGCTTTTCAGGCAATTTAGTTATAAAAAAAACAAAAAAAACACTACAAGACACTGATAGAACAAACCCCTTCCAGAGCAATAAACAGCTAGGGGATTAAACCCAAAGATGCATAAATATGTGCACTGAATATCGGAAGTGAAGTTTGAAAGAAAATGTCTCACCAGTGTGGCTGGGATTCCCACGTTCTCTCCTGTCCTGAACGCAAGGTCAAGATTTCCCTCCTGCCCAAACAACAGTGCAAATGTTATATTCAGAATAGGTATTGGCTTTTTCTATCAACTTGCCAATTTATCATTCTCAGAACACAAAACTATCACTTCTTAAAAAAAAAAGTGATAGTATACATGGTAATATGCACTTTACTGCAACTCTTAAGCTAGGTCAGACCTTTGGTGATGTTTTTTAGCAAATACTTCATAAAAACATTTTATGAAACTTGTCCATTTTCATGAAGTTGCAGGTGCAGATCTAGATAATTTTCCTGAAAAGCAGTCTGTTTGACCATTAAAAGACTAGATGGTTTGTGCCTCAGTTCACCACAAAGCCTTAATTTTGTTAGTTGTAGTGTTACCTTGTCAGCTGGAGTGAGGCTGTCATATGGGATATGAGTTGGTAAGTAGGTGTGATAAACGGCACAGAATGCCAACCCATCTTCCCAGCAGGTACTGAAATTGGTGATCTCAATATTCTGTTGCAGACCAAAAAACTAGTCATCTTAACACAACTTAAAAGACATTTCATTTTCTGTTGGACCTACATTCACTATATCCAGTATTATACATAAGCCTCTAACCTTGTAACCTTGGGTACGACTTTGGCACCACCGCAGCAGAGAGTTCCTTCTGGAGCCACCATGACGCCTCAGCAAAGCACTGAAACCATCCTGAGGTCTATTCAAGACCAGAAAGTAAAACGGTAAAAAAGAAAAGAATGATTTTTATGCTAATGTTTATATCAAAATGCAAAGCTAGCTCATTAAATCAGAATATTGCTGAAAAGTTATTTCAGTAATTTAATTACAGAGAACCATGATAATGCTTTAAAAATTCAAATTCTCAGAAAACCATTGTAAAGAAAACAGACTTCTAATGCAAAAATGGAAGCCTACTGAAAATGATTCCCATACACTGTACAAGGTATGCACTCAGTCCTCTTTTTGGCATGAATTACTGCATCGATGCAACATGACATGGAAGGCAATCAGCTTGCTGAGCTGTTACGGAAGCTCAGATTAATACTGGCTTCCAGCTCATATGCAATGCTCGGTCTGTCATCTTCCCCTTAATAGAGTTTTGATCTGGTGTGTTTTCAAGCAAACATGGAGAAGCAGCTTTCAGTTTCTATGCTCCTCTAATCTGGAACAAACTTCCAGACAACTGCAAAGCTGCTGAAAAAGAGTTCTTTTAAATCACAACTAAAAACATATCTGTTTAGAGCTGCCTTTGAGTAATGTTTTCATGCATCATATGTTTTGTGTATGCTTCTTGCTTTATTACTGTTTTTTTACTTCATATGCTTTGTAATGCCTTGATGTATCCGTGTGTGCTTCTTGCTTCATTGCCGTTTTTACTTTATATGCTTTGTCTGTGTTTTACTGCCATTTTAATTTTACCCCTTAATCATGTAAAGCACCTTGAATTACCTTGTTGTTGAAAGTGTGCTATACAAATAAAATAGCCTTGCCTTTTAGTCCATAAAAGATGGTACTGGCATTGCCTCTGGTGTAGAGGGAAAACGACATTTGAAGCTCATGTCCTGGAATAAGCCCTGCTTCATTATCATCTGAAGGCCACAGCTGTTCTTGTTACTTTTTTACTCTTTTAAACTACATGTTTTCCTTCCACTCAACTTTTTATTAGAACTGCAAAATATATTGAATCAATCATTTTTGCAATGTCATTGTGTGCAATCCAATCACAAAGGACTGCTTGGGTCCAATATTTGGTAGGCTATAATGTTTCATATAAGAAGTGCATGAATTCTGAAACTTTTAGAGAGTAGATAGGACAAGGTGATAATGGAAAAGAAAGATGAGTAAGGAAAGTGTGGGCTAATTACAGTTATTGTTATTGCAATATAGAACAGTAATATTCCAATTCTTTTCTCATATTGTGAAGCCTTACTTCCCATAAATATGTTGGAAAATAAACACTCTTGATAGGTAGATTTATTAGTGTGGGATTTGAACCCCAGAGTCCCAGGTGAGAGTCATGCGCGTTTACCAGTCAGCCGAAGGGATATCCCTGTGGCCAAGCAGCCAGGGCGCATTATCAACCGGAGACACAGTGATAGGACCCCACACTGTCTCATCTCTCCCCCTCTTTTTTTCCCCAAGCTCCACACAGGATGCCACCAATTACAAATCCATGGACTTATCAGAATCACATGGACCCTGCCAGCAACGCCAAATGTGGCAAGGTGCACGATGAGGGCCCCGGTGGGATTTGATCTCCAGAGCCCTGGATGAGAGTCAGGCGTGCTTATCAGTCAGCCAAAGGGATATCCCTGTGGCCAAGTAGCCAGGGCGCATGATCAATCAGAGACACAGTGACAGGACCCCACACTGTCACATCAGCAATTACTTTTTGGGACTATTCTTCCTTGAGGAGGTTGTCACTGACTGTCTGCTCCACTTTCCTATAATTGTGTAGGCCATAAGATGACAATAACTTATTTTTGTACATCGGCTTTGTGGAATATTCAAAATCTTTAGATAGAAATTACAGAAATAAACTACACTGCTCACAAAAATTAAAGGAACACTTTTTTATTTGGGCCTGGCATGAAATCAATTAAACCGGTCTGATAATTTTCTTGTTGGCTAAGCAGCTGAGGGCATTGTTAATCACTTTCAGCTGTATTGGTGTTCATGGACTTAACAACAGGTGCACTACAGTGGCAACAATTAGAAAACCCTCAAAACAGGTATGGTTTTACATGTGGAAGTCATTTCAAGTTTCTCCCTCTTGATCTTTTTTGGCTGGTTTTCCACTCGTGCTGGTTTTGGCTTGAGTAATTATCTCTACTGGCAGTATGAGGCGATTCTTTAACCCTACAGAAGTTGCACAGGTTGTCCAACTTCTCCAGGATGGCACATCCACACGTGCTGCAGCAAGAAGGTTTAATGTGTATCCCAGCACAATCTCCAGAACATGGAGGAGATTTCAGGAGAAAGGTTATTCTCGGAGAGCTGGACAGGGCAGTAGAAGGTCCTCAACCCATCAGCAGGACCGATACCTGCTCCTTTGTGGAAGGCGGAACAGGCTGAGCACTGCTCGTGCCCTACAGAATGATCTCCAGAGGGCCACTGGTGTGAATGTTTCTACCCAAACAATCAGGAACAGACTTCATGAAGATGGCCTGAGGGCCCGACGTCCTGTTGTGGGCCCTGTGCTCACTGCCCAGCACCGTGGAGCTCGACTGGCATTTGCTCAAGAACACCAGAATTGGCAAGTCCGCAACTGGTGCCTTGTACTTTTTACAGACGAGAGCAGGTTCACCCTGAGCACCTGTGATAGACGTGAAAGAGTCTGGAGAAGACAAGGAGAACGTTATGCTGCCTGCAACGTCGTTCAACATGACAGGTTTGGTGGTGGGTCAGTGATGGTCTGGGGAGGCATATCCATATATGCACAGACCTCTACAGCCTAGGAAATGGTGCTCTGACTGCCATAAGGTATTGAGATGAAATCCTTGAACCCATTGTCAGACCCTACGCTGGTGCAGTAGGTCCTGGTTTCCTCCTAATGCACAACAATGCCCGGCCTCATGTGGCAAGAGTATGCAGGCAGTACCTGGAGGATGAAGGAATTGAAACCATTGAATGGCCTTCACGATCCCCTGACTTAAACCCAATAGAACATCTGTGGGACATTATGTTTCGGTCCATTAGGCGCTGCCAGGTTGCTCCTCAGACTGTACAACAGCTCAGGGATGCCCTCACACAGATCTGGGAGGAAATGCCACAAGACACCATCCATCGTCTCATTGGGAGTATGCCCAGACATTGTCAAGCATGCATACAAGCTCGTGGGGGCCACACAAGATACTGAAAAGCATTTTGTGTTGCAGAAATTACGTTGTTTTTTTTTAAATGGACTAGCCTGCCACATCTTCATTTCACTCTGATTTTAGGGTGTCTACACAATTGGGCCCTCTGTAGGCTGAAAACTTTTATTTCCATTTAAAGACTTGGCATCCTTTTGTTCCTAAGACATTGCCCTGTCGTTATTTGTATAGATATCCAACTTCATATTGAGATCTGATGTATCTAATGTGGTTGTTTAAAGTGCTCCTTTAATTTTTGTGAGCAGTGTATATTCTAATTTACTTGGTCCACCTTAGTATACACATCAAAACTTACTGTTCTTTAAGCTTTACGTTTAGTGATATTTGATAACAAAATTTTTTTAAATGAACAGCAGCTTACTTCACTGAATCAGAGGTTTGATCCTCTTGTTTTCCTGTGAGACAAAGATTCATCAACAATCAGACAAATCCACAGCAAGTGCAAAATATATTAAAACTGATTAGCTAGGTTTATATGGAACTCTGCCGGTGACAGCTGAGAAAATAAGCCAGAACTCAGGGGAAATCTTTTCAGCAAAAAAATAAAACTTCTCTCTGGTAGAGAACAGGTAATAGAGCATTTTTGGTTCTTAGTTTTGCACGTATATGCTTGATCTAATAGTGTAGTTCGAAGTCAAGACGATTTTCGTCAATAACAATTAACCCGTATAGTAGCCTCCACTAGTTACATGGAGTTCAAGTATTTTGCTGTTAATGGAATCAAGATGTGATCTGTGCTACCTTTGACAGAATCAAGTTTACAAACCTCAAAACAGTTTGCAAAAAACTAAACACAAAGCTCAAAAATCAAGAAAAAAATTACAATGAACTCTTTTCTTCCTCATCATGCATTAGCTACTGTGCGATTATCCTGACCTGTTTGAAAGTTAGACCAACTATCCTGCCTCTGCAAAATTCGCTCCGTTCTTCTCCCTTTTGTTGGCTCTTCTTTCTAGATGGATTGAATGGAAAAACCCAAGTAATTTAACACAGAAAATAGTTTTAAAAAATCCTTCCAATCCCAGTGGTGACACCCACTGAGAATTCTTTACCTTGCACAAGGGTAATGTTGCACTTGTGTTTTTTGAAGTCCCATCCTGACTTAGACAATCACTTTGAAGTGGAAGACCAGACAGGCTCCTAAAGAACACAAGTTATATTTTAATGGTAAGATGTAGCTGAGGAAAGACAGTCGCTATGTGAATCATCATGTAGACTCACCAAGACCTTTCAGACAACATCACTATCTTCCTTGGATCTCTCTGTCCACATCCTCCTCCTTTCTTTTTCTCCAGAGCAGCCAAACTGCGAATGTACCCCTCAGCTACTCCCTTTCCAGTCAGCTCAACATCTTCTGATCCATTTGTCTTCTCAGGATGATGTGTTTCACCATCATCATCATCTCCACCATCTTTAATTTTTGTTTCTGCTTCAGCTTTGTTTTGAAGTGCATTTCCATCCTCTCTGTCTGTTAATTCATCTTTCAGCCTGCAAACATTTCTCAGAACATCCAGCTCCGCTTGATCCTGCTGCTGCTGCACAATGACTTCATTTAGTTTGTGGCAAACGTTTTTGTGCTCGTCTCTCAGGCTCTCCAGGGCTCGCTCGGTCTCCTGCTGCCTGCTGAGTGTCTGAGACAGCTGCTCCTCCAGAATTCTGTGGTTCTCTTGGAGCAAACCCAGAGCGTGATCCGACTCCAGCCGCAGTCTGTCGGCCACGGTCACAGCGGTCTGCAAGTCCCACTGGAACTGCTGCCACTCCAACCTCTCTGTCTGGGAGCAAAATAAACAGTCATCTAAAAAAAGGTTGAATGTTTTTGATGTGAATTAAGGATCACTACTTCTGACCTTTCTGTTTCTCTAAAGCAATCCTTAATGCACTTTTATGCAAAAAATTAATATTTGAAATACTGACTGTTTTAAATTAGTCTTGAGAAATACTAACAACAACAATAATAACATTGTACACTTGGCCATTTTTTTTAAGTGTGGAGAAAAACAAAGCCAATCCCTCTTGTATGAAGTGATTATGAAACCATGCAGTAACCAGCTGCTGCTCAACAACATTATTAATTAACTGATCATGCACAAGGGTGAGCACTTTGGTAGTTGAAGTCATGACAAGTCGATGGTGTGGAGCATTTTAACCCAATGCTGAAGTCAGCACAGATTATATAAAAATATCTATTTTTGCTGCCCATCAATCTTGGAAGCATTACAAGGTCATTTCAAAACAAATTAGCGTCCATCGTTCAAAACATCTAATGCAACCCTGATTCTTCCCAGAAGCCAATTATCCAGTAAGTTCACCTTGAGGGCAGACTTTCATTTACTCATTAAAACCTACTAAAGAGTTATATTTCCTATGCAGGACTGTAAAGACCTCATTTGGCATACTCAAGTTTGAAAAAAATTGACTAAACAAGCATGTCTTGTTTACAAGGAGAATGGATATTTTCTTCAAGAGATAATGGCATAACTTTGCGATGGAAGAGTATTGTATTCACCCTTTTCTGAATTAAATAGATACGTTTTACAAATAAATATCAACTTAGAGCTGTACATAAGTTAGAAAATTAAAGAATGAAAAGACAAAATAAATAAAAAACATGTGCCTAAGCTTAATGTATAGAGACCAGATTTTTTTTTATCATGCAATGATATGGAATACTAAAAGAGCATAGTTTATTTGAGTGTAAGTAGCGGACAGGGTATACAGCAGGTCCAGCAGAGCTTACCCTAAGTGTCTCCTTTAGCATGTCCAGCTCTTTGACCAGATCTTCCTTTTCTGTTATTAAGTGTCTCAGCATCTCTGGAAAGGTGAAAGAAACAAGTTGGACAAAAACAGATTCTCAGGGGTGGCAAATTGTGAAGGTAAAGAATCTGCTGGTGGTATCCGAAATCTAGCTTCCCCTATTCCAGTAAAAAAATTCTTCGCGCTTTTGGCTTAGACATTAGAAGAGGTACTGATTCTGAATATTTTCTGTCGGTTTCCCAAATCAATGACCTCTATGTAGCCTACTTCCCAAAAAATAGTTTTATTATTCTAATTTATCCTTCCAGAGGACTTGGTTGAAATTAGAGTATGCAATCTAAAAATTGGTGATTGCTGATTAATTGTTTTCTAAAGCTCATAAGAGATGTGTTTTTTCTTCTGATTACTCTTCTATGAAGGTCATACTGGTTCGGGTGTTACCCCTTTTACAGTCTGCAGCTTCAGCATATTTATTGAATCTACTTGCAAGTTGTTGCAGTTAAACAGGTCAGCTAATAGGGATGTGCATTGGCAAAAATCTGGCGATACGATATGTATCGTGAAACAGGGGAGACGATACATCGCGATACTATGAGTAAGACGATATATTGTGATTTTTAAAACTAAATTTAACAGTAGGAAAACTGTCACAGCATTCTAAACACTCCAACCTGTATCATACTTTAACACATCCAGTTTTATTATTAGCTCTAGGTGATCCACTGGAACGAAGAAGGTGAAAACCACCACAAACTACCAGTCATGCTTTTAATTCTTACTACAATAATTACTGTCCTCAATAATGGTTACATTCAAATCCTAAAAAAAAAAAAAAAAACTATACTTTTATTTTTGAAAATCGACAATATCGGGAAATAAAATATTGCGATATATCGGTGTATCGATATTTTCTTACATCCCTATCAGCTAATATTTAATTTCAGCTATTTTTCCTCATTTTAGGAAGCCATGGTAAGAACTACATTTTTAGGTTAATCATGAACTGCAGAAACATTTTCAGATCTGATTACTTGTAGCTTTCAAAAACAGGAAAACCAGGGCCTACCTACTGCTCCTGTGGCAATATCAGGGTTGGGGGTTAGACCCAGTGAGGATCTGTAGTGCTCCATCAGACTGAGTAAAACCAGGGTCATCTCCTCTCCGGCTCTCTCGGTTGGTGCCTGCGACTCCATCCCACTGTCTCTTTCCTGCCAGCTCTGCTCTGAAGGCGATCCTCTGGGCAAAGGTAGTGGAATCGGTACGTGCAAACTGTTAACGACCTTCTCCTGTCTGGCTGCTGCATCACTCGAGTTAGTCTGCAGAGAGTTGATGCTCTCCACGCTGATCACTGCCCACTCCGAGGGAGCCGAGCGCTTCTGTTTCCAGTCTGCAGCTGGGGAGGGAGAGGAGGGCGTGGTGCTGGCGACTGGTGATGAAGTTTGCATCTTATCAGTCGAAGCTGCAGAGGGTAAGGCTATGGCAGCCAGCTCTGCCTCAGAGGGTGAGGTAGGTGGTGTGTGGTAAAAGTCTAAAGGGGAACCTGATGAGAGAGAATAAACAGAAAAACACCCTCAGGTTTAAAAAAAATGTATCATAAGTTGGAAAAATTTGCTAAGCCCTTTTCTCTCGATGCAGATGCGAGCAATGTGCACACAACTGTTTACTGTCCTGGGCTGAATGATGCAGCAAAATGCATCTCCTGCCAATAACCTGGCAGGCAAACACATATTGTTCTCCCATGGGGCAAGATATAGGATACAAGATTCTCCCCGAGAAGCAGAAACTCTCACAGGAACTAACAGGTATTCACATTATCATAATAACTAGAGCTAACAATTTCAAGGAGCTCCTTGTTTGCAAAAATAAATTCATTTTATAACTATCATTGATTTTACCATGTCATTTTGATCCTGAAACCTTTGTATATCATTGACTGTTTAATATGATGTTCAGGTTTAATTTGTTTGCATGATGCACGTCTCATCTTGTTTCTATGGTACAGATTTTGGGAGTCTGCAGGGATCTCATTATTTCCCCCCATCTTCCTGTTTTTGTGTTGCAAGATTCTGCAGACTCATCCTTTCCCTGGCTGGAAACAGTGTGATATACTGTAGTCTGCTCAGTTGCAAGAGGAGAGCTATTCTCTTGTAGCTGGAGCAAACTACCTGCATATTGACAGCTGAGAAAGGAAAACAAGCTGAGGAAACGTAAACAGCTGTAAGTCCGGGAAGTAACAGTGAACTGCCAATCAAATATCCTTCACTGGAGAAGACGTTTCTAAAGTGCAACGGCACCATTTTGTGCCGTTGTAGCCAAATGACACTGAGGCTGTTTTGACTTGAGAACAAAGTATCTGTGGAAAAACAGTCACAGCACAGGTTTTTGAATACAGCAAATATTTCTTTAAAATTCCCAAATTTAGCATTTTTAAATCCCTAAAAAATATATGTATTGGATCATAGAGCTACCAGTGACCAAAAATTGAATGGATCAATTCACATCCAAGCACGATTTGGAGAAATATGTTAAGTGGCTGGCAGTTTTCCTTTTTTTTTTTTTTTTTGGGTTGGGGGGGGGGGGCTGAATACAAAATAATTACAAACTTTAAAAGGGGCTATATGCAATTTTCTGAAATTTAAACTCGTGACTAACCCCTGTGACAAAAAAACGGAACTGGTCTTCCTTTCTGCTCGCTCTCGCAGCGCGCACTCGTACGCCGGTCGCTCTCAATCTTCGACCTTTTTCAGGCACTTGTCAGGGGTTTAACTTTTTTAGTCTTATGTGGAGTTACTTTTAGGGTCAGAGTTGTCCTTGGTCTCTTCTGTGTATTTGCACAATCCATTGAACTGCTTGGGAGTGCTGAATAACGGTGGTGGCAGAGTGATCTAACACATTTAACATGAACGCGATTGACGTCACATCCGCAGACAGCGCGGGAAAATCCGACCCGACAGAAAATAGAAAAAATTGGATACAGGCTTATAGGTGCACCCACTGTGAGCTGACAAGGTGTCAGTATGCTCATCAGTATATGTTTGAATCATAAATGGTCAAATAAAAAGGCTATTGTTACATTTATTTTAGAGAAAAAGTTGCATATAGCCTCTTTAAGGCCTATCACACTGATTACTTTATTTTCTTCTTTTGCACTACATCAATCAGTCAAAATGTAGTTATACTCTTCTACATGCTTCTCTGCCAAAGAATGAACCTTAGTGTTCTCAGGACCAGAACCAAACAAAAGGAGGAACCATTTTGTTTTCATTGTCCTCAGCTCTGGTACCGACAACCTCCATTCAATCAGGGCTAAAAACATTATCTTCTGGAGCTACAGCAATTATGTCATGTTTGATTGCATTTGTGTCATGCTTTGGGTTTTTCTGAGTTATGCATAAGCTGTTTTATTATACAGTGAGGAACATAAGTATTTGAACACCCTGCGATTTTGCAAGTTCTCCTACTTAGAAATTATGGAAGGAAATTCACATAATAGGTGCATTTCCACTGTGAGAGACAGCAATAAAATAAAATCATGAAATCACACCGTCTGATAAAAAAAAATCTATTTGTATTTTATTGCTGCCATAAGTATTTGAACACCTAGCAATCAGCAAGAATTCTGGCTCTCAAAGACCTGTTACTCTGCCTTTAAAAAGTCCACCTCTACTCCACTTATTAATCTAAATTAGTAGCACCTGTCTGAGCTCGTTAAAGACACCTGTCCACCCACAGTCAGTCTGACTCCAACTACTATCATGGGCAAGACCAAAGAGCTGTCAAAAGACACCAGAGACAAAATTGTAGACATCCACAAGGCTGGAAAGGGCTACAGGGCAATTACCAAGCAGCTTGGTGAAAATATTTGTTGTTAGAGAATTGAAGAGGCTAAAGATGACTGTCAGTCTTCCTCGGACTGGAGCTCCATGCAAGATCTCACCTGGTGGGGTATCACTGATGATAAGAATGGTGAGGAATCCGCCCAGAACTACACAGGGGGAGCTGGTCAATGACATGAAGAGAGCTGGGACCACAGTTTCAAAGGTTACTGTCGGTAGAACACTACGCCATCATGGTTTAAAATCATGTATTGCACAGAAGGTTCCCCTGCTCAAGTTATCACACATCCATACCCGTCTGAAGTTTGCTAATGACCATCTAGATGATCCAGAGGAGACATGGGAGAAAGTCATGTGGTCAGATGAGACCAAAATAGAACTTTTTGGTCTAAACTTCACTCGCCGTGTTTGGGGAAAAAAAGAAGGATGAGTTGCATCCCAAGAACACCATCCCTACTGTGAAGCATAGGCATGGAAACATCATGCTTTGGGGTGCTTTTTGCGAAGGGGACAGGGCGACTGCACTGTATTAAGGAGAAGATGATTGGGGCCAAGTATTTTTAGATTTTGAGCAACAAACTGCTTCCCTCAGTCAGAGCATTGAAGATGGGTCGTGGCTGGGTCTTCCAACATTACAATGATCCGAAGCACACAGGCAGGATAACCAAGGAGTGGCTCTGTAAGAAGCATAGCAAGGTCCTGGAGTATCCTAGCCAGTCTCCCGACCTAAATCCAATAGAAAATCTTTGGAGGGAGCTGAAACTCCTTGTTACTCAGCGACAGCCCCGAAACCTGACAGATCTAGAGAAGATCTGTGTGAAGGAGTGGGCCAAAACCCTTGTTCTAGTGTGTGGAAACCAGCTCAAGAACTACAGGAAACGTTTGACCTCTGTAATTGCAAGCAAAGGCTTCTGTATTAAATATTAACACTGATTTTCTCAGGTGTTCCAATACTTATGTGCAGCAGTAATACAAATTCATTTTTTTAAAGTCGGACAATGTGATTTCCTGATTTAAAAAAATGCTGTCTCTCTCAGTGGAAATGCACCTACAATGTGAATTTTAGACCCCTCCATAATTTCTAAGTGGGAGAACTTGCAAAATCGCAGGGTGTTCAAATACTTATGTTCATCATTGTATTGGTTACTGTCTTTTTCACACCAAGCACTTTGAATTACTCTACTTATGAATGATGCTAAACAAATAAACTTGTGTTGACTAATGTCACAAAAAACATGAAATTTCAAAGATCGATCTATTTAATGCAAGTCTTCTAATGCTTTCGCTTTTTATATGTATCCTGGATGTATTAATATAATGCAACAGAGTAGCAAAGAGGGCTGAGACTAATGTTTTAAGGTACCTGCTAAAATCAGGTTGAAATGAAAACGCCTGTTTTTGATCTGTATGCAAATCAGAATTTTCTACTTTGACACAGATGAGACAAATGTAAGAATGAGAAAAAAACAGTCTACAAATAGTTGATGTGAAATGATGCGACTTTGTTCTCAACTAGCAGCCTAAATTATAGAGCAAAAAGAAAAAAAATGGCTTTTTCCAACAGCATTTCAAAACTAAATGCATGTTAATCCACCCACTTTCACCAAGAACCCAGAATCTTACTTCTTCTCAGTGGGGTTTGTAAACATTAAAAGCAAACAGGCTTAAAGTAGATTGCATTGAATTCTTATTATTCAGGACAAATAACATTTGAGACTGATCTTAAAAATGAAACGGATTATCAACCAGCATAATGAGCACCTATTTCTCTTGAACAAACCAGATGTTGAGCAGAATTCACTGACATTTTTCTTGTTGTTGTATAAGACATGTTTCATATTGAATATATTTCAGTCTTGGTTTTCATTTCATTTAGTAAAATTGTCTGTCTTAAATAGAAAGCACACATCTACAAAGTATAAAATGATCTTTATTATATAAAAGTTTTTAGTCTTGAGGCAGAACAGAGATCAGAACCAGCCAACTTATCCATACACACACACAAAATTCCCCTACTTATTAAATGCATCAGAACTATTTTTCAGCAACTCACCACTGCTTCTTTAATCTTTTTTACTTTAATACTATTGTAGATTTTTAATGCATGTGTGATTATGTGTTGCATCACTGGTTATCAGAGCTACTACTGTGGGCTGTTGAACCACGTATAGTGCTCATATCATGAAAAATAAATAAAAATAATTGAGACTTACCGGTACCTGTTGGGCTGTAGCTTTCTTTGCCATTATGGTTACCCATCATTCAGCTGGACGTCTGCAGAGGGAATCAAACACTGTTCTGTACTTTCCCAGGTGGCTTGTGAATTCTTGCTGCAGTGTGCGAAAAACACACTTCTGTCAAAGCCCATACATCAAAGGTAAACTTCGCAATATTACTAATCAGAAACATAAAAGTCAAGAAAACAGTATGATTATACTAGTTTTTACTTCATCTAAGAGCTCTCTAATGCCACAAGAAAACAGTAAATACCTTTAGTTGTCACAAAAAGATTGTATTTCATACTAAATCTCTGTTCAGTGTAGAGTTTAAGCTTAAGTTTCAGGTCTGATCAGTCAAAAATATTTATGATTTTAAGCTAAAATTGTCTCATTTTTGTCCATCACCGTTCCCTTTTGTGTACAGGCTTATTTTCTTGCAGTCCTCACAGTGCACGACACTTTAGGATGTGTCCACTTTTTTCCACCATTTTTTGTTGTGCCCTGCATTGGTTCCCTAGCTTTCCCACCCTGGGCAGAGTGCCTTAAAATAAAAAAACAGCGACTGTCTGGAAAAGACAACGCTTTAAATATGGCGAGAATTGTGACTCTGGGGACTTAATCAGATTTATTCAAGCCAACGAAGAACAAAGTAGTTTTGTTTTCAATGGCTAAGAGACATGGCTTTAATGGCTATTATTCCATGCTGGACACATCGAGATAACTGTATAACCCCAAATTGTTAGGACCGTTTCAAAATACGAACAGATTTATGAATTTTTATGTCTATTTTTGTTCTGGTTTTTTTCAGTCCCGTGAAATGTTTAACTCTTTCATGGTGACTAAAGTTTAAGGTCAACCTTTCTCAAAGATGTGCAGTCTTTTGAAATAAATCTTAGTTGCTTAGAGCCATTGCAGATGCTGAATCTGTACAGCTACTTTTGCACACAGCATGAAGCCTTTTAGTTTCATTCATCGTACCTGCTCGGCTCAGCCTGACAGCTGGAAGCAGTCCACTTTGTTCTCAGGCTGTCCTGCGCGTTTTCTCTCCGAGCCTCTCAGCCTTTTTTCCTCTGTCCCGTGTCCCGAATTTTCCCGGAGGACAGTTAATTCCATCCATAAAAACACATGCGACTCAGAAGGACAAAAAAACCGTGTAAGATTTGAATCCAGTTTAAGATATTATCCAACTCCAGTGCTTCGTCTTTAAATCCAATGCGGCAAAATAGGAAGGGGGCAGAAAGAAACTGGTTGCGCAGCAGCTACTCGCCGCATAAACTGCAGGAATGATGAATGACAAGATTTAAAGCGATACTTAAAAAAAAGGACAGCGGAATAAATACTAAAACACCAAAAATAAAGCAGGGTTGTGATTAAAATGCAACGTGGAAAGCAGGTCAGAAAAGCAGTCACACCGGCTGTATGGAGTCTAATTATCCTCTGTGAAAACCAGGTGTGGTGGCACGCGAGGAACAAGTTCTGCTGTCACGCGGCCTGCAGGTAGATCCTGTCACATAGCTTAAAACCAGAAGCACCCAAACAAGTAATCTTTAATCGACAGAACCCTGCTTATCCAGCCATGAAAGCCCCGATACTGATGTATTAACCAGTGAGCCGGCTGCAAGACGAGGCACAAACTAAAAATAACACGACTGAATATTTGCTTAAGGAGTGGAAGACGATTTTTTCCCAAGCGACCCACGTGACTGTTTTTGTTATACCTTTTGTGTAGACGTCTTGTCTCTAATCTTATATAGCCAGATAGAAAAAAAGGAGTGACAATTCTTGTCACGTTTATTTCATCTCTGGAAAAGAAAGCGATTTAACTACTCTTCAAAAACAAACATATTTACCATGTTTTTTGGAGTTTATTTATTTATCTATTTTTACATTAAAGCAAATATATCTACAAAATGCTTTTTTTTAAGCAGAGGATTAAGTTAAGACATCTATTCCCCAGAATATGTAGTGTTACTTTCTTTCACCCTACATCCTCTTAATAATAATAATAATAATATTTACTATTATTAGTAGTAGTAGTAGTAGTAGTAGTAGTAGTATGTGGTGTTTTTTATTTGTTCTGTATTATTTTAGTGGGTACTAGTTGCAAGATACAGTGGTGCAAAAAAGCAACCGGTTGTGCAAGTTGTCCGACTTAAGAAGATGAGAGCTCTGTAATTTTCATCATAGGTACACTTCAACTGTAAGACAGAATGTAAAAAAAATCCAGGAAATCAAATTGTATGGTTTAAAAAAAAGAAGATTTGTATGAAGGTGCAGAAAATATTTAGCACCTACAAACAAGCAACAATTCTGACCCTAACAGACCTGTTACTTCTCCTTTTAAGAAGCTCTTCAATCCTCATTACCTGTAATAATGGCACCTGTTTGAACTCGTTATCTGTTCAAAAGACACCTGTTCACACCTTCAAACAGTCAGACTCCAACCACCACCACGGCCAAGAGGAGAGAGCTGTCTGAGGACACTAGGGACAAGATTGTACACCTGCAAAAGACTGGGTTGGGCCAATCTACACTAGGCAAGCAGCTTGGTCAGAAGAGATCAACTGTTAGAGCAATTATAAGTAAATGGAATGAATATAAGATAAATGACAATCTCCCTTGATTTGGGGCCATATGCAAGATTTCACCTCATGGGGTACACATGATTTTGAGAATGGTGAGGAAACAGCCCAGAACTATTCGGGGGGAACTGGTCAATGACCTGAAGAGAGCTGGATCCTCAGTAAAATGTACTATTAGTAACCCACTACGTTGTCGTGGATTACAATTTTGCAGCCCTTGGAGGGTCCCCCCTTTTAAGCCAGCACATGTCCAGACCAGTCTAAGTTTCGGAAGAGACCATCTGAATGATCCATAGGAGGATTGGGAGAATGTCATGTGGTCCGATGAGACCAACATAGAACTCTTTGTTACTAATGTCACTTATCGTAAGATTGCTGAGTTTCACCTCAAGAACACCATACCCACTGTGAAGCATGGGGGTGGAAACATTATGCTTTGGGTCTGCTTTTCTGCAAAGGAGACAGGACGACTGAGCCATATTAAGGAAAGGATGAATGGGGCCATGTATCGTAAGATTTTGGGCAAAAACCTCCTTCCATTAGTGAGAGCATTGAAGATGAAACATGGCTGGTTCTACTCGCATGACAATGATCCCAAACACACTGTCTTGGCGATGAAGGAGTGGCTAGGTAAAAAGGATTTCAAGGTTCTGAAGTGGCCTAGCCAGTCTCCAGACCTCAATCCAAAAGAGAATCTGTGGAGGGAGTTGAAAGTCTGTTTTGCCAGGCAAAAGCCCCAAAACATCACAGCTCTGTATTGAAGAATGGGCCAAAATACCAGCTACAGTGTGTGCATACCTGCTGAAGACCTACAGGAAATATTTGGCCTTTGTCATTGCCAACAAATGCTATTTTACAAAGGATTAGGGTGAACTTTTGTTATTGGCCAAATACTTATTTTCTGCACCATCATGCAAATAAATTCTTTAAAAATCATACAATTTGATATCCTGGATTTTTTTTACATTCTGTCTCTCACTGTTGAAATATACCTATGATGAAAATTACTGAGCCCTCTCATCTTTTTTAATTGGGAGACCTTGCACAATTGGTGGCTGGCAAGTAGTTTTTTTGCCCCATTGTAAAATCTTGTCACCAAAGTTGTATTTTTCAGCACCATGGACAGAGCACCATAAACTAAGTCAGCTTTTGCGCCCTCTTGTGTTTACATTTTCTAACAACAGGAGTCATTAGTATTTGGTTACATAGAAGTTAAAATTTTTGAAGCACCTTTCAAGTTATATATACTAACATTAGTACAGGTTAAGCAGCATGGAACAATTTTATGCACAATAATTTTCAAATCACTGCACTGGTTGAATCAATTTATTATCTATACCGTCTATCACATGTAGGGTTGAGGTGGTCCCTATCTCCAGCAGTCATCGGGCGAGAAGTTGGGTACATCCTGGACAGGTCGCCAATCCATTGCAGGCACTGGTTGAATGTCTTATCAAAATAAATGTCAAGCTGTTAAAGCCCCAACAGGAGACACATATACAATGTTATTTACCTACAAAAATGTTCTTGATCTTCACCTTGGATGCAAAATAAACAAAGCAAATAAAAGAACAAAAAAACATTGTTAAACTTGATCCCGACATGCCAAATCAGCACCTGCACTGAGAATATTTCACCCACCAAGCAAGATCAGGTACTGTCCGAAATATAAATATAGTAAAATATAGTGAGTAGCTGGATAAATGGGATAATAATTGTGGTACAAGAGAAATACTTCAAAGTAGTATAAAGCAGACCAAATGACAGATGAAGGAAATATTTATTACTTATGTAGATGCCATCCAGTCAAATCACAAGCTAAAGCAACATAGCTTAAGGTTCTCTGTGAATTTCCTGGAAAGTTCACTTCTTTGAAACAGTTGGTTGAGTGTACAGATATTCAATTAAGTTAATTTCCACAGTTAAGATATGGAACTACATAGGTTTTTTCTGCCTTTCTCCCATTCTCCTCGTGCATATTTGATTAGTGGTTGATTTTAATTTGGTGAGTGAGCGAGTGAGTGAGTGAGTGAGTGAGTGAGTAAGTGAGTGAGTGAGTGACTGAGTGAGTGAGTGAGTGAGTGAGCGAGTGAGTGAACGAGTGAGTGAGCGAGTGAGTGAGCGAGTGAGTGAGGGAGGGAGGGAGGGAGGGATTGAGGGAGCTAGCACATTTTTGTCTTGATTATGTCTGCATTGGCTCTGGGAAGGACTGGCAGCCTGTGTAAGGAAGACCTTTTCGGTAATACTAGATCCATGACAGTGAGAAGGAGAAAGAAAAACAAAAATGAGTGGGATCTTTTGTTCATAACTGCACAAAAGCTTAATTTTTTTAAAATCTTTTAAAGTGTTTTGTGTGTATCAAAACTGAGACAACATATTTTCATAAACCCTGTTGCAGAAGAAAAGCTAGATTTTAAAGTATCTGTGCCACACTAATGAGACAAACAGTCTCAGTCTGGCCATCCCTGTGAGTGCTGTCTTACTGTGGTGTTGCCTGAGGTAACCTGGGCCAAGTGTTTATTTCCTGTTAATGCTGCTAATTAAGAATGATTCAGAATGTGAACCGCTAAGTAAAAATCTCCTGATCTATGCAGTGTGAATTCTCTGAATAAAGATATGCAGCTGTTTTCAGCTCTCGGCTGCTTTAAACTCTGCACCCACATGATTCCTCAGTGACCTAAACATCTATTTGAATTGTCTTCTCACTTTAAACCCACTCACTTTTATTACCATAAACATGGTCACGAAGCTTCTTAAAATACAAATTTATTCTTCTACATAACTATGAAAGGAGCTAAGAGAAACAGAAGTTGATGAATCTTAGTCTCAGGAAATGTTATAGTTAAGAATTTGAAATACAGTTAAGTCAGTTACAAAGAAAGCAGTAAAACACTTTCTTTAAATGAACAGTTAATATCTTTAAACAATCCGGATAATCTATTTTTCTACCTCAATGTGCGTATTTTATCTTGGAGAAAAAAAAAGAGGAAAATAATGAATAATTTGTTAAAAATTTTAACTGTAGATGATATATTCACAAGCAATTTTATTAGTACACCTATTCGATTGCATGTTAACATAAATAGTAAATCAGCCATACAAGTGGCAGCAACTCAATGGATAAACGGATATAGATGTGGTAAAGCTGACTTGCAGAAGTTGAAAGAGCACATCAGAATGAGGAAGCAAGGGGATTTAGGGGATATTTGCATGGTTGTTGGTGTCAGATGTGCTGGTCTGAATATTTTAGCAATTTCTATTCTGCAGGATTTTGCATGTGTATCTAATGAGGGATGGCTGTATGGACAGAAATGTCCTGTTGATGTCAGAGGTCAGGAGAGGATGGTCAGACAGGTTCAAGATGATAGAAAGATGTCAAACCATGAAGCAGATGGCCTGTAGCAGAAGACCCCACCAGGTAAGCTAAGAAGAGGAAACTGAGGCAACTATTTGTCAGACTCAACCAAAATTGGAAAGCAACTAAAAAAACATTTCCTTGTCCGAGTAATCTTTAGAAGCAAGATTAGGATTAGAAGATTAAACATGAAAGTGTGGATGCATCTTGCCATGTGTAAGGAGTTCCGGTCAGTGGGGGTATTATGGTGTGGGGTATATTTTCTTGTTACACTTTGGGCACTTAAGTACCAGTTGAGCATAAGAATCTGGCGACCTGTCACAACCTTCACAGTCGCCAGATCCCAATCCAAAAGTGCACCTTTTGAAAGAGGTCTGATTACAGAATGAAATCATGGATGTGTATGGGTGACAAAGCTGCAACGCTGCGTTATGCTATCATGCTAATGGGGATTAAAATCTCTGGGGAATGTTTCTGAATGTTTCTGACATCTTGTGAATATGTGGCATGAAGAATTAAGCCAGTTATAAAGGCAAATACAATTCCAATTTATTACTAGCAAGGTGTTCCTAAGAAAGTGAGTTTCATGAAAAAATAAATGCACCTTGAGCTTTCCGAGTGAGTAGACCTTATTAAAAGGTACATATGCTGAACTGAGCAAAAATGTTTGAGTTGGGTTTATATTACTGACATATAAAACATGTTATCAATCTGAGCTAAAATCTGAACATAAATGAATGTATGCCCTTATGTTGAGATAAATGTGGGATTAAAATAGCATTTTAAGTGGCTTTCAATGGGGTGGTTTCTAGTACAACTTTATTACAACGCTATTTTAAGCAAATCTAAGGAGAGAATATATAATAAAATAAAATAAAATCTATCTTAAAATATTCTGTTTTCTTCTATTCTTTTAAGTCTCGAATTCGTTTTTATTTTATTCTTTTTTTACCTTGCACCAATAGCTTGAACACATTATTGTTTTTTTAATCCAGCAGTTTCACTTTAAATCCTGAATCTTCTGAATGTCCCCTTGCTCTTACGTCAATTACGCTATTACAAATTTGTCATTTTGTCAAATTGTTCCGTTGTTTCCGGTGAGAACTTCGGTGTAACATTACATCTGTTGACGTTAGATCAATACTTGACCACTATAGGCGAAGACTTTGTGAAAATGGCGTCTGATGCATGTTGCCCAAAGAACAGCAGCGGGGCTCTTAGTGACCAAAACAACATCAGTGTTTTGTAAGTCATCTCTCCAAGGCATGAAGTCTGCCGTTGCGTCGAGAGTTGCGTCGGACAGGGAGGCGCACACCAACCGCCTTCATCATTATCAACAACATGGGAATCTACGGCCGCAATGCTGCACAGCTCTCTAACCAACATGAATGTCTTTACGCGTTCCAGGGGACATGATCGCCCTTCGCTCGTTTATCGCCCATTTACGATCGAAGAAGAAGTGACCTTCTCTGACACGGAGGATGTCAGCTCTGAAAAAGGTGAGAAAAACAGGGGGGCGCAGAAGTAAGAAGACAGGCGGTGTGTTTGTTTGTTTGTGCACGGACCGAGCCTATGACGCGGCTTGTTTTTCTTCTTCTTATTGAGTTAAAATCCAGGTGCATCTCCCCTGACGTATAGAAGAGGTTTTTAAATATTGACCATCTGATTCAACGCAGCCACGCACAGCCGCGGACTAAAAGCGCACGTCTCAAGAAAAAGCCAGAAGTTCTGCAAAGCCACAATGAGTCACTCAGTGACTGATTTTCACTTTGTCATTGATCAATGAGCATGATGAGCATTGAGCATGATGTGTGGGTGAAGTGTTGGGAGCGTTGTTAATGATGAGGAAGGGGAAGGGGGAGCCCACACATGTTTTCTCAGAGTTCTTTCTGCTTATTATTGCCCACATGTTCCCATTGTGTTGTTTCCCACCATTCAGTCAATCTGTTTGTATATATGTGTGTGTGGTGACTCAGCTGTACTATATCTGTCATCCATCTTTTCATCTGTCACAGGTGTTACCATGGCTACTACAGACTCACTGCTGTCTTTTCTTTGAGAAGGACTCAGGTAAGCCGTGGGAAGGGTGACTCATTCACCTTTGATGGGGACATGCTCACTTTAATAGACAGTTTATCTCTTTACATCTTGTAACTGGTTTGGCAGTAGCACTGATTTGCTTGAATGAGACATTTGGGGGGGGGCATTAACAGTCAGAAGAAAAGGCTGTGGGAAAAATGTAATTTCTCTTCCATTTTCGCCAGGGGAGCCAGATTTTCTTGTAATCTTTTTACAGTGGTTTTTTTTGTTCTTCTGGCTTTTTGAAGGTCTTTCAAAGCCTTTCTTTGGATTTTGGCTGCTGTTTTATTTAGTCTCGCAACAGTCCCTATTCCTGCACATATTGTGCAGTGTTTGATTAAAAATAAAGTGGACAGGGACAAAAGGAAGAAAAAAGGGGAAAACATCAGACCCAGATCTGACACAGGACCCGAGAGATGCGTCAACCTTGAACTGATACCGCGGTGCCTTTGAACAAGTTTTCACACCCCTTTAACTTTCTCACATTTTCTCACGTTACAACCAAACTTCATGATACATAATTTGTATTTTAAGACAAAGACCAGCCCAGAGTAGCACATAATTGTTAAGGGGAAAGAAAATAATACATTATTTTATCTTTTATTTTATTTGTGAATACAAATCTGAAAGGTCTGGTGTTCATTTGTATTCAGTCCTGTTTAATCTATTACCCACAAATGAAATCTAGTAAAACCAGTTGGAAAAAGGTCATTTAGTAAATAGTCCACCTGTGTGCATTTTTTTTGGCTAAATCTCACACTGCACATCACCCAAAACACACTATCCTTATAGTGAAACATGGCAGAGGCAGCTTTGTGCTGCAGAGATGCTTTCCTTCAGCACGGATAGTGGATGGTAACATGAGTGTAGCTAAACACAAGACAATCCTGGGAGAAAACCTGTTAGAGGTTGCAAACACCTGATACTGGGGCACTACTTTATGTTGCGCTGCCATGTAAAATGTCAACAAAATACATAGAAATTTTGGTTGTAATGTGACAAAATGCAAAAAACCTTAAGGGATTAAGCATCCTTTATCATTTTTCATACTCTGAAATCATCTTGTATGATGTTGGTAAAAGAGAAATTAAAAGAAACATAAATGTCAAAAGAATTAAAAACTTTGATGCACCTTTAGAAAGCAGAACTATTGACCAGCAGCATATCTTTTAAACTACAATAAGAGTCAGGCGTCATGGAAGCTACCACTAAATGTAAAGACTCTTTCATGGTTGTAAAAAGATTTGATTATCTCCCAGGATGAAATTGTTTCATTAAATTCAATTCAAAAATACTTTATTGATCCCAGAAGTAAACTAGTATTGTTTTAGCACCTCATGCTATTCAATTTCTTCAAGGAGTTGTTGTAAACGTTGATGGCTGTGGACAGGAAGGTTATGCTATTTGACTCAGAAATATTATTACTTATGTAAGAGTCTGGTAAGTTTAGAGAATTCTTCTAGCCATCCAACCATACAGATCAGACTGATTAATTTTTCAAACCTCTATGTTTTGGTTTTTAAACGTTTTTGTCTTGGTAGTTGGATTAAGCTTGTTTTGCCTGAATAACTCTGGCATGCAAAACCATGTGGTGTTTAACCTCAAACGTTGTTTAAGTAATTTCCTAAATGTGTAAACTTTAGTCTTTATATTTATAAATATAACCATTCCCCATATCTATGCGTGTATTTGGTGTAGCTGCTGCATACCTTCTTCTTTCAAGCTCTGCTAAATTGCTGTGAATCTGTTCAGTACACACTGTAATCTCAAAATACATTGCAAATCAACATTAAGCAAATACTTAAGAGTGATGAGACATTGTTGCTTGTTTTTATTAAACATCTCTGTTACGTTGCACTAAAACCAGGTTTATACCAAGACTTTCATGATGAAAAGAAAGTGAGCAAATGTGAGATGGTGGTGATGTTGTCATGTGTACAGTAAACAAGCACAGGAGTAAAATGTAGCAAGTCTAATTAATATTAGTTACACTCTGCATGACTCCTTCTCTCAGCAGAGGTCAGAGCTCAGAGAAACATCCGAGTAAAAAACAACCACAGGGGTCCACTGACTTTCTCCTGGCATTTTTTGGGTATTGATGTTGATCAAATGCTGCTTCATGGAAACACTAAGCTCGGATAGTCCCTTGATGCTTTTGAAGCCAAAGGCCAAGATGAAATCACCAAATATTAATCTAATTTATTATTTTGCCTTGAAATTATGTTTCCTCTACACGGCACACAAATGAAGGACACATTAAGGAATGAAGACACAGTCATAGTAATGTTAATCTTAATAACATTTCTCTATGTTTTCCTTCTAAAGGAGCCAGTCTCTTTTAATTAGAGTTGTAAAGATCCAAAATTTGTGGTAGATTTTCAGTCTCTGTTTTTTGTGTGTGTGTGTTTTTGTTGTAAAGCCTTGACCTGCCAATGCTGATTTTCACCAATTATAATTTCTCTTTAAGAAAATATAATTAAACATTGTTCACAGTATTTCTTTCTAGCCTTCCTGCCCTGAACGGGAATTAATCATTTATGGATAGAAGCATATACAATATTTCACTTTGTGTGCCAGAGAATAGCCACTGTAAAAAAGGTTCTACTGTTTTAAAAGAGACAAAATTGTCATGGAGTTCACATTTTAGACTTCCTTTACACTCTTATGTTAGCGATTGGTACAATTATTGAGGTTAGCTTTAGTAAAATAGCACCTTTTGCGTTTATTCTTAGAGAATCTAGAATAAGTCTGAGATTTCCAAAAGGCTGCCAACATTTCCAAATTAATTATGAAACAGCCAAAACTGAAAAGTAGTGATTGGTGCAGGAATGAAATAAGCCCCCGCCAAAATCTAGTAGTTCTCTGTTGAAGTAGCCTTAATCCTTGGCCTACATTCCTCAATTGAGAATACACTTTATTTCAGCACATTCTGCATTTTGTGACTTCAAACTGATATTGAAAATAGATAAATGTTTACTCTTCTTTTCACAGCAATAACTGTGAAGAGTTAAAATTACCTGGTAGGGGTTAGGTTTACTGATATGAATTTTTTTTTTGATTTACTGAAATCTGGACCTATCTGTTTAATTTTTAAGACTTGCTTTCATACCAATTTAAATGCAATAACTCTCTATTTTCAAAGTGTTATTCATTTTTTGTTTAACCACTTAAGTCTGACTAAAAATGATTTAAGAATGCAGTGATTCATAAATTCAGTGATTGAAGTAGTGTTGTGTCACACATACATAATTAGTTCACTTTTTTTTAGCTGAATCTATAAACAAAATAAAGGATGATGGGTCTCTCAGTTTCAGTTTCAGGTGTTGAATAGACTTTTTCAATTTTTTAACGACTTAAATTTCAGATGGTGTTCATCTGCTTGACCTTTAGATATCCCCAGCACTATCTCTGAGCTTTAGCATCTTGATCATTAAATTGTATCTCAGGTTAGAGGGGTCCAGGGCTTGGAAAATTAATGTAACTGGGCAAATACATTTCTGGGTTGCAGAAATCCGGAAAGATACAAGGTCTAGGATGAAAAAGCTTGTAAAGGCCTTCTGCAAGATGGAAGAAATTTAGGTCCAGACCACTTACATTGGTCAATAATAATATTGATAAAAAGATCAGATTTGGCTCATTTTACTGAGACAGTAGCTACCTTTTTCTGCTGTTTGATAATTCATCATGTTGATTTCGCATGTCATTGTTAGTTTGCTTTTCATGTTTAATATTTAAATGTTCTCGCAGTTAAAAAACGATCAGATGTCAAGTCTAACAGCATTTGTTGGACTTGGACAAATGGTCATGTGTGATAATCACATTGTGAAAATGTCTTTTTTGTGTTACAAATGAGCTGACAGTGGCGATTCAGCCCACCTACCCATAGAGAGATTATCTGTGAGTTAATCATGTGTAGTGTCCCGCTGTGACTTTACAGCCTTTGTCAGCAGGAAAACTTTTGCTGAAGGGAGGATAGATAGCGGAACATCGTTGCTTATTTGATGTGCACAACCTAAGGAATTGTTAAGGGTTTTATCGGCTTCATCAACCACACACAGAAGCTGCTCTTGATCACATCTTAGTCATCATTTTCTCAAGGTTGAAGAAGAATGTTAATGACTATGTAAAGCAGATAGTTTTAAGGAATACAAACCACAAATTACATGCTGCTTTTTCAGAATTTTCTTTTTTATTAGAGATTAATCTTGAACTTTAAAGATGAGGATCTGAGGCATTTGAAATCTCTGTTTGTGAGGGTTAAAATTTTTTTAAACATTATAACACCACTAGATGGGACTGTTTCATAACTCACATGACTTGAACTTAATGGTGATTCTCCAAACCTGATCATTTGTACAATGTAATACAAGCTGTGAGTTGCTGCATTGGCCAAACCTTGATGGGGTTGCTTTTTTTCGCTCAACAGTTTCTAAGGTGGGGTACTGAATAGGTTTTAAGGCTTTATGCAACTAAATTAGACCCATGTTTATGAGGAATTTCTGAAACATTCTATATATTTCTGTGGATATAATCATTGTAGTACCTGCTTTTATGTTCTAACTAAGAAACTGGGGAGACAATATAACACATTTGAAAAAGTACTAAGCACATTTTTTAAAATCAGATTCATCAAGGCTTTTTTAAACTTCATACTACCTACAGTTTGGCCAGTTTTGCATACCACAGTTTCTGACTGAAATCTACATTTCCAGTCAAAACTGACATAGCTTTACGAACAGCATGAGCTCCATAACAACTTTTCGGTTTAATGATTTGAACCATATTTTTTACTTGCTGGATTAATACTTAGACACACAACTGTTCATTATTTTAAAAACAAGCAAGTTTGATTTAATTGTCATTAGGTAATAGTGTGTTTGTGCATGGTTGTTTGTCCTGTGTGTCTCTATGTTGCCCTGAGACAGACTGGAGACCTGTCCAGGGTGTACCCCACCTCTTATCCAATGACTGCTGGAGATAGGCACCATCACCCCATGACCCTGCAAGGAGAAGTAGGTATAGACGATGGATGGGTGGTTGGTTTACTAGTAGGCACAGCTTTTAAGCATAGTGTATACGTTTTTGATAGGATTAACATTAGGGCAGTTCCAGAAGTTTAATTAAGTCAGTTTGATCTAATATGAAATCAGGATTGGCATGTGTCTGGAATCATTACCTTGTGTCCACACCGTGTCCAAGTTTGAAACATCTAGCGGTTGATATGAGGTGAAATCAAAGAATTTAGAGATGGTTCTCCTTCATTGTTTCATCCGATGTGCAAGTAACATTTTGCAGTGAAACAGATTCAGAGTATGAGTCTGCCACCACCGTGCTTGACAGTTGGTACATTACTCCTTGGTTTGAAACCCTCACATTGACTCCTGATTCTTTTTATCATTGTGGTTGAGTAGCAAAGTTTTTGACAGTAAAAAAAAAAATCTTCAGAAAGTATTGGGCTTGTCCGCGTGTGGACTCAATGGAGTTCAAGTTGTTCAGTTTAAAAATCAGCAGCTCTTTCAACATTGGCAGCATCTCAGCATAAACCAGTTTAAAGTGAACAGTGTCACAGATGTTCCATCAATTTATAGATTATATTTGGCTTCAGTTTTGGTGGTTTTGATTTCCTTTCTACCATTCTAAACAATTATCGTTCATCTGAGGTTGATAAAGCAGACTGGGATTAAACCAACCCTTCAAAAATATGGACTATGCTTAAAATCAATGGCAATGCCAGAATAAGAACTAATTGTAATGAACTTGAAAAGTAATCAACTACAGGTCCTTCTCAAAAAATTAGCATATTGTGATAAAGTTCATTCTTTTCCATAATGTAATGATAAAAATTAAACTTTCATATATTTTAGATTCATTGCACACCAACTGAAATATTTCAGGTCTTTTATTGTTTTTAAACTGATGATTTTGGCATACAGCTCATGAAAACCCAAAATTCCTATCTCAAAAAATTAGCATATTTCATCCGACCAATAAAAGAAAAGTGTTTTTAATATAAAAAAAGTTAACCTTCAAATAATTATGTTCAGTTATGCACTCAATACTTGGTTGGGAATCCTTTTGCAGAAATGACTGCTTCAGTGCGGCGTGGCATGGAGGCAATCAGCCCGTGGCACTGCTGAGGTGTTATGGAGGCCCAGGATGCTTCGATAGCGGTCTTAAGCTCATCCAGAGTGTTGGGTCTTGCGTCTCTCAACTTCCTCTTCACAATATCCCACAGATTCTCTATGGGGTTCAGGTCAGGAGAGTTGGCAGGCCAATTAAACACAGTAATACCATGGTCAGTAAACCATTTATCAGTGGTTTTGGCACTGTGAGCAGGTGCCAGGTCGTGCTGAAAAATTAAATCTTCATCTCCATAAAGCTTTTCAGCAGATGGAAGCATGAAGTGCTCCAAAATCTCCTGATAGCTAGCTGCATTGACCCTGCCCTTGGTAAAACACAGTGGACCAACACCAGCAGCTGACATGGCACCCCAGACCATCACTGACTGTGGGTACTTGACACTGGACTTCAGGCATTTTGGCATTTCCTTCTCCCCAGTCTTCCTCCAGACTCTGCCACCTTGATTTCCGAATGACATGCAAAATTTGCTTTCATCTGAAAAAAGTACTTTGGACCACTGAGCAACAGTCCAGTGCTGCTTCTCTGTAGCCCAGGTCAGGCGCTTCTGCCGCTGTTTCTGGTTCAAAAGTGGATTGACCTGGGGAATGCGGCACCTGTAGCCCATTTCCTGCACACGCCTGTGCACGGTGGCTCTGGATGTTTCTACTCCAGACTCAGTCCACTGCTTCCACAGGTCCCCCAAGGTCTGGAATCGGTCCTTCTCCACAATCTTCCTCAGGGTCCGGTCACCTCTTCTCGTTGTGCAGCGTTTTCTGCCACACTTTTTCCTTCCCACAGACTTCCCACTGAGGTGCCTTGATACAGCACTCTGGGAACAGCCTATTCATTCAGAAATGTCTTTCTGTGTCTTACCCTCTTGCTTGAGGGTGTCCAGTGATGGCCTTCTGGGCAGCAGTCAGGTCGGCAGTCTTACCCATGATTGCGGTTTTGAGTAATGAACCAGGCTGGGAGTTTTTAAAAGCCTCAGGAATCTTTTGCAGGTGTTTAGAGTTAATTAGTTGATTCAGATGATTAGGTTAATAGCTCGTTTAGAGAACCTTTTCATGATATGCAAATTTTTTGAGATAGGAATTTTGGGTTTTCATGAGCTGTATGCCAAAATCATCAGTTTTAAAACAATAAAAGACCTGAAATATTTCAGTTGGTGTGCAATGAATCTAAAATATATGAAAGTTTAATTTTTATCATTACATTATGGAAAAGAATGAACTTTATCACAATATGCTAATTTTTTTAGAAGGACCTCTATTCATCTGGAATTACAAAAACCTACAAAAATTCTAAAGTTTTTTACCCAATTTTTGTCCTTCTGAATAACTGGAGAAAATTATAATTTATTATTAGCCAAAAATTATTAGGAGATCATTGCCTGTGATAATTGGGGGTAATCTCCTGAACACAACTGCAGCCCACAGTTACCAAATAACTATGTGTAGCTTTCATTTACTGCCAATTTAAGGAAGTAAAGAAAACCATTGTCACAACTCTCTGAGATCATATACGCACAGACCTCTATGTATTTGTTTTATTAATCTTTTGTATCAGTATCATCTGTTGCTTACACATCATTTTCATCTTGAGCAGATAAGTATTCTTCTCCCACTGAATTTGTGCTGCTCAGAATACAAATGCTGCTTACATTAGCCCTAAAATCAATAGGATCCTTTCGCAATCTGTATTAATTCCTCTCTCAGATTGTCTCTCAACCTTTGAAGCTGTGTTTTTGCTGCAGAACGAAGAAGAGGCTGTTGAAGGAGGAAAGGACGTGAGGGGAATGTGAGGGCATTTAAACTTTAAGATCAAGTGTTCTGCTTGATGGGTGAAATTTGTGGTTCTGTTTTGGATAAAAGGACCTCTCAGACCTTTAAATGCCTACTGCTGTGATGAGGTTAGAGGTGCTGCACTAAAAGGGAACCACTGGTTTTGGCTTTCTGGTCGGTCATGATTAAGTTTCTCAATGGACTGTGTGCCATTAAAACACCTGGAGGTGGAACACAAAACACGGCTGATCTCTGTGATGCAAGCAGGATGCTTACAAGAGCATGAAATAAGCAATTTGTTTCTGGCCAGAACATGATGTCATTGCAGAGAGTGGGTTAGATTTGAGGAGCTTTCATTTCATAATTAACAGCGGCACATACATGAATACATGCACAATTTGGAGAGCATGAAAACGGAGCTGAATTATGAGCTACACATTTCAGTGGTACTGCAGCCTCTATGAGGACAAGAGTGTAAAGAAAATGCATAAAAATTGAGAAATGCAAATACAAGAAACAAGCATGAGTGTGCATGCTGATTTGGATGAGAGCGTGTGGAGCCGCTGAGCTGCAGAGCTCCCGAATCCAGCAGATGGTAAAGTCCATGTCCTGGCTTTTCGATGATCCGTGGGAGCAACATGCAACTCGCGCCGCTGCCTCGCACTGCTGCAGTGGAGGAGTAAATGCGGAGCCCGACACTGCTCCAGGTGATCCACAGCAGCCTAGCAGACTGCTCCCTCCTCAGCCTTCCCTCTCCTCTTCTTCCTCCTTCTCCTTCTTTACCTCCACCTCCTCCTCCACCTCCTCTTCCTCCTCCACCTCCTCCTCCTCTTCTCCTATGTCAGTGCCTCATCCCTCTGTGGGCTTTAGAAAAGATAAGAAAGGAACAGAAAAAAACCCACAGAGGAGGATTCTTGCTTCCCCCCACTGTTCTCAAATGAGGCACACCTCTGCATGACTATTACCCGCTTCCCTGTCATCGTGTGAAGACGCGCCGCATATGTGCTCCAATGTCTCTGGAACATAGAGCCGCTGCAAGGTAGGAAGACTGAGATTGATCCAGGGAAATGCTTCAACACTTCTTTTTTTCTGTTTACTCCTAAAAGAAACTGTGCATCTGTTTCAGCCTTGCATGCATTTGAATTTAACAGGTAGAAGACAAGTTGCCATAGCAGATTAGGTATTCCTTGCAATTGATGGGAATCACAGAAAGCTGTCAGAGGCACATACATTTGTCTCTACTTTTAGGCAGAGCGATTTGCAAGTCTTGTGTGTATGTGAATGTAGGCGTGTGAAACAGAATCAAGCAGAATGAGAAGAATTCATCCAGGCTTGACGATTGAAAAACCAGATTCTTTTTTATCTTGACAGAGTGGCCAGAAAGCTTCCCATTGGTCTTCTTATTTGCCCTACAAGTTGGCAGAATGGTTGCCTTTAAAATACCGGACACTGTGTCTTCTTTTGTGGCAGCAGTAGTTATGTAATCCGTTTTATGAATTCAGTTTGGCTCAATGAAGAAAAAAACCCCAAACATAATCGGTCAAATTTTGTTCATTCATGCAGTTTTAGGTTTGGGAATTTAACATTCAAAGTAGGGAGAATAAGGAGAAGGAGGTGAGGTTGCGGGACAACTTATTCCTTTGCTCTTTGATTTGGAGAAACCCACTGGGCAAAAGCTGAAAGCATTCGAATCACACGCCGGGTCTGATAGCACATACCCTCAACCTGTAAGTGACTCTAATAAGGAGTTCCTTGCCTTCATCCTCCAAAGACACACTCCTTATAATGACATTATTAGACATAAAGACTAGCCAGTGCTGCAGTGATATTCACATCTTGCATTTCTGCTGTTTGATTTTGATCATGGCCATCCATCAGGTGGCCATGATGTTGAGCAGAGAATGATGAACTTAGATTTATAGTTCTATACACTGTCCCTGACTAAAACTCCAACCTACAGCAAATGTAGGGACACAGACATGGTCAAACAGCTGTGCAGACTGAACCAGCTTTGCTTTTCCTGTGCAGCAAGGTGTCTGGCTGGTCGTTTGTCATGCGTGGCATTGGGATGCAGGAGAAGATCTCAAAGGAGCAGAGTCGCAGCTCTTCGTAGCTCCCAGGCGGCTTTTTCAGTCTTTGATTCTCCAGCAGATACACCACTGTTCTGAAATGCTTCATTTAGCTGGAATGAGAGAGGAAAGCCCTTCGAGGGCACAGCCTGCATTACTATGGGAAAACAGATTTTTTTCATTGATATGACTGATTTCTACATACAGATTTGACTTTGAAAGGAATATTTTGACACATGATCTGTCCATGGTGTCTCCCACCTCTTGTTCATTGACTGCTGGAGATCCATCATCCCTCACAACCTTAAGCAGGTATAGGAAATAAATGGACAGATGGATGGATGGGTGGGAAAACATCTTTTTAACTTCTGATTTCCTTTGATTATATCAGTATTTAATCAAATTTAAAAAGCGCTTCAGGTGTTTTGATATATGCACAACAAAATAAGTTTCTCCTGATTGTCACATTGGCAGACCAGAGAGCAGAATTTCCATCACATTATTACAAATCTGTCGTGTTTCTATAAAGATTCCTAGCATTAAGCATTGCCCATTACGTACCTTATAAAGGATCTCAAGATAATCTGGGCTGCCACAGATTAGATTGGACATTACTTAACATGAGCATTGCAATTTAGAGATACTTCAGTACAATATATCCCAAATATGCTCCACTGCTGTGAAAGTGTGACGCAAATGTTACAGTAAACAACTGACCTGTGGCTCAGTCCTGCTCAACCCTGCCCCCCAAACGCAAACAAACCAATAGCATTCAACTACCAGTTTCCTGCAAATAAACAGACATGGACAACTCACTCCATAGAGATTAATAGGACCTGCAACAGTTTTGTGATTTTCAGGGATATATTTGTGTTTTAAGGCACAAATATGGTTAAACAATGTGCCTGGGGCACTTGCAAAACTGATACACGATGTTCCGAGAGGATAAGCAATGGAGTTTATTTTATTCTGTTTCCCAAACTGGAAAAGAACATGGACAAATGTGTCTGTTGGATAAAGTTGTGTGGCAGACCACACAGTCAACTCAATGTGACAACTATAAACAAGGATGTCTACGTTTGTTTGAAGGTAAGGCAATGGTCTTGTATAATCTTAGCAATCAGACCATATAAGTTAATATCAATTACATAAAGCCTAGCGGTTATGAGCTTTCTTAAACTAGCCACCCAGCAGGCTATTGTTAACTGATGGTAAATGAATTGAACACATTGTCAAGGACGGTTGATGCCAGATGAGGCTTGTCCCTCTTGCTTTGAGGGCGGAAGATCCGTGCCTCTAATTTCAGTTTATTCTCATCTAATTCTACTTTGAAATTTGGTATATAGCCCTCAAAGGCATAATGCCTATCTTTCAGAAGGCTCCATGAAGATATTAATTGTTGTTGGCTTTAAAAGTTGTCAAGAGCCTCTTGAGAAATTATTTCAGCATTGAGAAAAACCATCAAGTCAGAAGTCAAAATGGGAAGTAAGTTAGGCATTCTTCCACTTGGACAAGAAGAAGCAGAAAGGACAAAGGAATGGTTGTATCGAGTTCACCTTTATTTCTTTTTTTGGTATCTGGAAAAGTCCTACCACACAGCTTATCCTCAACGGCATGGGGGATGATCATTTTCCCAGATGAATCTAGGATCTAGGACGTCTTGCCATCATCAAACATCCAGGGACATCCCAGGACATACACCATTGACATGGGAAAACCCCCCAGCCTGTATACAATAAAAGTATTGTTGCATACAGCAGTAAAATTGAATCTACACACATGTATTAATCCAAAATTCTAACACTATAAAACGTATTGAATATCAGTATGTAAAACAAAAGTAATTCAAATAATTCTTTTTCTTCAGTTTTTATCCTCAATGAAAGGAATAGTAGGTTATTAATCATTAATATCATTTTAACTGAAAAAAAATCTAATTTCTTTTCAGTTGTAAAATTAATTCCATTTACCATGATTTTTAGTATTTATCAGTAAAATACATGTATAGCTTGAAAAACATTTATTGACCACTTTAAATGCACATTTTAAACAAGGTTTAACACAATTCTTTTTAGTACACCTTGGGCACACTTTAAGTAACTACTCCACATATCACCATTTGCAACAACCTTGGCAGTTAATTAATAAAGTGAGTGAAACCTGCAACTTTTGCTGCGTATAGCGAAGAAGAAGAAAATGCTACTTCCGTCAGCCTCCGGGGCGGGATCTATTTCCCCCATCCAGTCAGATAAATATATCCATACTTTCAACCAATAAAGTGAACAAATAGCAAATAGTTTTTGGATAAATATAAAATAACCACACAGAAAAGTTTAACAAATGGGAGAAATTATCATCTAAGAAAGTAAGCAAAAGGAAAAGAAATAAAATATAAATTAAGAAGCTCAGTTCCACTGGGTTACATAAACATGCAGTAAGCTGCAACGGCTTGCAACAGTAACTAAGGTAGGTTGGGGCTTAGCAGGACTGGGCAACAGGTCAATTATCTCATGCCACCCTATGCAGGCGCTTTGTGTGCACCAATAAAATAAATAAAGATTCTCACCTTTGCATGCCAATTCCTGAAAGTGGTGCACAGGGGACTTGGCCCTATCTCTAGATTAATTAAACTTGTAGTTATTTAGCCCAAGATGGTATTCAACAAAGAATGCTCTGGGGGACACTGTAAATTTTATGGCGTTTATCTTAATAAATACAAAACAAACAGGACAGGGTGCATCATAAATTACACAAATACTTTATAATCATGAATGGACTTGATGTTTCATAAAGTTGACTCCATTAATTTATGTTTATGCCGACTTGTAGATGCCCTTTTAGATTCACCATAATATGTGGCATAAATTGAAATACCAAGGAGAAAGATTTAAATTTAGCCTGGGGCTGGCCAGAGGTTTTTCCTAGAGTGCCTAATTTAATAATTAGAAATTGCACATGGAGGACCATTCTTCCCCAGCGTCCTTTTCAATCATAAAAGTCACTTAATATGATCAATTCTACAGTGGGTCTTAAATAACTTACAATAAGATGTGATTTGCATGCTGTTGAAAAGCAAATTTGTTTAGACAAGTCTGATTTAGATTAATTTTCTGAAAATATTTAACAGAACAGGAAAAGTTAAAGGAAAATACAAAAAATAGTGAAACATATTAATCAAAAAGTGAAAAATACATTAGTGTGGTTGTTGCATGCTCAAACTAGGCTTGTGTGGGTTTTCTCTGGGTACTTCAGCTTCCTCCCACCATTCAAAAGCACGTGTTTTAGGTTATCTGGAGACCCTAAATTGCCCTTAGGTCTGACCACATGCATGGAGTGTTAATTTTCACACCACATTTTAATTTGGTTTTAGTCACAGTTTAGTCATCAATGGTCATTTTAGTTTTAGTCTAGCTTTAGTCAACTAAATCTTTCTACATTTTATATAGAAATACCCTGTTAAGGCTTAATCTTACAGTATTTCTAAAAAATAATCATTTGAAACTGAATTAAAGTTCTGTTTTGCAAGACACAGACACAATTTACCTTTTTCTATTTGGAACCACTTTATTGAATTAGATTTTTCACAAAAGGCTCAAATACCCCAAATCCTAAGAAATAGGGGTATAACAGTACACCAAAAATCCCAGTTCGGTACGTACCTTGCTTCCATATTCACAGAACATTTTATTTTTGGTACAATCAGGGGGGAAAAAGTGGAAGAAAAGTTTTTGTGTGATGACAATTAAAATCAAATTGTACTTGCAGTAAATTTTCCAACAAAATGTTCCCAGATAACATCAAAATATATATAATAATATGTAAAATTAAAAAAATATATATTACAGTTTAAATGTTTTCTTTTTAGGAAACTGCAATAATACTTTGGCTTTCTGCCAATGTCAAGACAATCTGGGATATGAAATGTGTATTTTAGACTGCCTTACAGCCTGTGTCAACAGTGATAAGTTAATCGGGGGTTAAGCTGTTACCTGAGCCAGCTCACAGGAGGCAAGTTATACAGGTGAGGTGGGAGGCATTACAGTGCACTGCTAGTCTTATGGTTGAATCACAGCTGCAGGGTTCCTTTTCCCCCCGAGGAGCCACGGTTTCTAACACCAGATTTTCTCTTTGTTTCATGTGTTCTATTTTTATTTGACATTTTATACCCTTTTGTATCTATGTTAACTGAAAACAAATGATGCTATTGGATAAATAACTTTGTTTTAGTATTTATGTGAGCCACTGTGACAGGGTATATGCTGCTTCCGTTCAGCTTCCAGCAGCTGTTGTTGCAAAACAATGCAAATGCCACTGACTAATTTCTGGAAGAAACATTTTTAACACACATCATTATAGTCACATGCTTATAAACTCAGCAAAAAAAGAAACGTCCCTTTTTCAGGACTGTGCATTTCAACAATAATGTTGTAAAAATCCAAATAACTTTACAGATCTTCATTGTAAAAGGTTTAAACAATGTTTTCCATGCATGTTCAATTAACCATAATCAATTAATTAACATGCACCTGTGGAATGGTCGTTAAGACCTTAACAGCTTACAGAAAGTAGGCATTTAAGGTCACAGTTCTAAAAACGCAGGACACTAAAGAGACTTGTCTACCGACTGTGAAAAACACCCAAAGAAAGATGCCCAGGGTCCCTGCTCATCTGTGTGAACGTGCATGAGGCATGCTGCAGGGAGGCATGAGGACTGCTGATGTGGCTAGGGCAATAAATTGCCAAGTCCGCACTGTGAGACGCCTAAGACAGCGCTACAGGGAGACAGGAAGGACAGCTGATCATCCTTGCAGTGGAAGACCACGTGTAACAACACCTGCACAGGATCGGTACATCCGAATATCACACCTGCATGACAGGTACAGGATGGGGACAACAACTGCCCGAGTCACACCAGGAACACACAATCCCTCCATCAGTGCTCAGACTGTCCGCAATAGGCTGAGAGAGGCTGGACTGAGGGCTTGTCCTTACCAGACATCACCAGCAACAACACCGCTTATGGGGACAAACCCACCTTCGCTGGTCCAGACAGGAGTGGCAAAAAGTGCTCTTCACTGATGAGTCACGGTTTTGTCTCACCAGGGGTGATGGACGGATTCGTGTTTATCGTTGAAGGAATGAGCGTTACACCGAGGCCTGTACCCTGGAGCGGAATCGATTTGGAGGTGGGGGATCCGTCATGGTCTGGGGCGGTATATCACATCACCATCGGACTGAGCTTGTTGTCACTGCAGGCAATCTCAATGCCTTGCGGTACAGGGAAGACATCCTCCTCCCTCATGTGGTACCTTTTATGCATGCTCATCCGGACATGATCCTCCAGCAGGACAATGCCACCAGCCATACTGCTCGTTCTGTGCGTGAGTTTCTGCATGACAGCAATGTCAGTGTTCTGCCATGGCCAGCGAAGAGCCTGGATCTCAATCCCATTGAGCACGTCTGGTACCTGTTGGCTCGCAGGGTGAGGGCTAGGGCCATTCCCCCCAGAAATGTCCAGGAACTTGCAAGTGCCTTGGTGGAAGAGTGGGGTAACATTTCACAGCAAGAACTGACAAATCTGGTCCAGTCCATGAGGAGGAGATGCACTGCAGTACTTCAAGCAGCTGGTGGCCACACCAGATTCTGACTGGTACTTTTGATTTTGAGCCTCCCTTCATTCAAGGACACATTATTCTATTTCTGTTAGTCACATGTCTGTGAAACATTTTTAGTTTATGTCTTATGGTGTTGACTATTTTAGTGTTCATACAAATATTTACACACATTAAGTTTACTGAAAGTAAAAACAGTTGAAAGTCAGAGGACCTTTCTTTTTTTGCTGAGTTTACTTTACTGCCACTTTAAAGCTGCAGGAGGTAACTCAGAGAGGAGAGCAGACTTTGGTTGAAAATTTAAACCCAAACAAGCTTTACATCACTCCCCCTCCCTCTCCGATGCACTCGAGCCCCGCCTCCAATGCCCTCCTCCCTCCTTCGGCTGCGCTACTGGCGTAACAACTGCCAAAGATAATCAGCTGACGCGACTTAGAAAACTAACTTTCGTGAATATTTCCTAACAGTAAACCACATATGACAACATTAGCTGTGAGTGCACGGATGATCTCACGCGCTGCGGAGGTTTACTGTAATACCACCACCAAAACCCCCCCTCAAAAAACCCAAAACAAATATTAATCAAGCAAGGGTAATTACCAGTCAAGCAGAAACATCGCCAACTTGGAATCGGTTTTAAACTCTTTCAGGTCCCGTAGCTCCCTCCATCTCTCAAAGGCTACGCCAATATTTACCCTCGTTTTATCTCGGGCTCGGTCAACGTCTTTCTTCTTAGCTTTTTTGTCCTCCTCAGTCATCTTCTTTTTTGTTATCTTAGCCGTATATGCTGTTGTTGGCAGCGGCGGTACGGGCAGTTTCTCTTTAGGTGGCTGTTGCAGCCGGTTGCGTAGAGGAGTGAGGGGCAGGTCACGGTGTGTGTGTGAGGAATGATAGACAGATGTCAGACACTCCATCAGACGCTGCTCTGGCTCTGATTGGGTGTTTTCTACCAGGCGCGGTGGATTCTTGTAAATCGCAGTAGGGGCTCTAGGCGTGACCAATTGAGCTGCTTCTTTTAACAGATTATAAATCTCATTTCCTACTTTCAGGACATATGGACAGTTTTAGGAAATATCACAAAAAGTTTCTTTTATTCAAGTTACCCACTGCAGCTTTAAGTGAATAACACCAACAATGGCAGCTGAGTGATGTACTCTGGCTCGGTAACATCTGTGGTAGTTAACGGCAACCACTTACGCTAATGGAAGTTGGTAACTACTTAACATGGATACACATTGTTCTGTAACACCAGGAACCAAATTGTTCCCAAACAGGGGGCTTTAAAGTGCAACTCACCCCCAAATCAACATTGTTTTGCTGATAAACTGTATAAGCGAGTGTCTATTAGTGCTGTCTGCATGTCTAGTAAAAATATTAATTTTCTACGATAAACACCAGGGTGGCGCCCTCTTCAGGTTAAAACTCTACACTGCACTTGAATTTGAATCGGGCATTGCTATTCGCTCTGCGGAGATGACTGGCGTCAGCCTGTGATGGCTAACGACAGCCATCCTGTTGCTGTGGGGTATAAAACAAGCCGAGTCTCGTGTTGGAGTCAGAATAGAAAGGAAGTGTTGACGCCACCCAGCCCTCTCTCTCTTCTCTACACCGGCTGAGATATATTTGGCGACTTTCTCTGTTATCTAATTAAAACAACTTTTAACTATAAGAAAGGTATGGTGGAAAGTTTTTGCAGTTCTGAAACCAAAGCTGTCGAAACCTTAATATACCTTTACCAACACATGATAGCTGTCTTGTATGTTACTCTTTTTAGTTTCTATCTCTTGACTGACTGAATTAGGTGCTTCTGTCTCCAAGCAGTTGCCCTAAGCTTTAAACATGTATTTCTTTCCCAAAGAGTCCCTACAATGTCCAGATATTACTTTGCACTCTTTAGATCTTAAGTTTTGTAATCCACTCTTGCTTAAAGCAGTCACCAACAGAAGCTCTTTGTCAGCTAAGCTACCCTGTAGCTTGCTTCTAAACATTTTCCAATTAACTGTACTTCATTAAAAGGTTGGTTTCAGAAAGTGGGAATTGCAAACTAATTCATAACATTTTGCAGCTTTTAACTGCCTGTGTTAGTCACATGGCTCAAATGTTAAAATCTGAATCAGGTGTTTAGAATAACCTGTAATATGTTGTTCTTGAAAATAACAAAATCACAGTTTGACCTTACATGAATAGTTCCCAAAACTCTGCACATCATTGTTGCCGTTTTAATCTTTTTTTAAGAATTAGCAAAGATTTGTTTATAAAATGGCTAATCTGCTTCTGTTCCCTGTTTGTCTACTTATAGTGTACGAGTTGTTTTAGGATTAAGCTGCACTGGATCTGACTGTTAATTGAATCTTTGTTTTTCTGCTGAGGTTTGGGGGTCAGGAAGAAAGGATTAACTTCCCGTTATCGAACAGGCTGATTCATTACCTTGTGCAGACTAAGACAATTCATAAAAATGCAAGATAATTGTGTTACAATGCACAATACTGGTGGGCACACAATTATTTTAAACTTTACTCTGATGTTGTCTTATTCCTTTGGGTGCATCCTGATCTGGAGAAACCTTGAAAGTAAAAGTGGGATATCTATGCCCAGCTCTTCTTTTTATTCTGCAGAGCAAGGTTGATGTTTTCTTTGTGGTACAATTTCCTCTTTACATTTTGGCCCATGCTGGCCAAGACTGAATGCAGTCATTGGTATCTACAGATGGTAATAACTCTAATCTGCAAGCATAAATCAGTTAATCTTGGTTTTAACTTTCCGTTCATCTTCTTTTGCATGATTGCATTAAAAAAGCCTAATTAGTTGAAATTTCCTGAAGCTCCAAGATGAGACAGCACTGATGACAGGCGTGTCAAGTAATGACACATTCCTGGGATTCCACAGTTAACTTTCCTCATCATGAAGGATTGTGTGTTTGTGTGTGTGTGTTTTCCTCCAATGTAGATACCACCAGAGTGTTGTAATTTTACATCATTTCTCTGTCTTGTCACTTGCCTTCCATCATGGCACGTATTAATTATTTTCCCTGCATCTCAGTTTATCAACTTGCAGCTTGCATCACATCAGATCACAAAGCACTTACAGACACTCAGAGCATCTCATCTTAGCAACTTATAATTAGAGAACTGCAATCAGAAAATACCTTGGAGCAGTGCTTCTCATTTTTTAGAACAAGCACCACCTCAGCAAATACCAAGATTTCCATTTACCACCATCTTCTTGACAGGCCTTAAAAAAAGAGATGTACAAATTGGTTACATAAAAACAAAGGAAACGCACAAAAGACTAGTTGAAAGATAATTGTTATGTTATGTTTTCTATTTTTCTTTGAACTAAAGCCTAGTTTAGACTTCTACGTCTATGTCGGAACAGATAGACGCAACGACATTATCCGTCGACGCAAGGTCTCCCCGTAACTTACGCAACGACGCACGGAGTAGAGCCCTATTTTTTAACTAATGGAGAGCCTGTAATTGGTCAGCTCAACATCAGCCCAGGATCATTTCACCAGAGCGGTGCTCTATAGTTGATGTAATAAGTAGTCATTGCAGCTTTAAAGCACTAGATGCTTTACATTGCAAAGTTCATCTAATATGGTCTTTTGGTGATTTTGAACAACAGGAGGTGTAGAGAACAGAAAAGCAGAGCGCTGTGTTTGTTTGTTTCTATGTGTTTTTTGAGTATTCTGAGCTGAACTTATATTTAAAAGCTTTCCAGCTCAATCAAAACTTGCTCTCTGTCGGCCATTGCTCCTTGAGTGAATGTGCGTTTACAAGCTGAAATACATAAACTTTCTTCGACCAGAGATGTCACTGCAATGGTAGGCAGACCTGCCAGAAAAGGTCTGCCCCCCCTGCTGTCCTGGTGGAGAATTGCTTTGCAACACTGACACACAGACGGAGACGGAGTATTAACGGAAAATGTCTCAGTTAATACGTCTGCGTGTGGGTCCAAACTTGCTGACGAAGAAGTATAATCCAGGCTTAAGCATTGGTTGGTATGAGATACTTCCAGTGTGAAAACCTAAATTAAAATGATCATGGTTTTACAGTATTTACACATTTAAAACCAAAATGTATAAGATGATAAAACAGCTTTTATAAAAACAACCAAATTAACAGCTGTTCCTTTTGGTGTTTTAATGCTATTTATCTTGACTCTGATCCCTAAAAAAATGAAAAAACAGAATAAAAACTTACCAAATTTAGTTTAATTTTGCAATATGGCTGGTTTGCATATACATTTGTTTGTTTTATTATATATATTACACAGTACTATAAAACCACTCTACTAATAAAGTTTGCTAGGATTTTTTTATGGTATTTCTTGTGTGTTGAATTAGATTCAACTAGAGTTTACTTTATTCCAAACTTTATTATCTTAGCAGAGCACAGTCACATGTCAGCAACAGTACATCTTCTTCGCTTCTTTCTGCATCTATACAAGACCTTATACTGGCCTAGTGGTAACAGAAAACAACAGTATTACATTGTTAATATTTGTATTGGTAATTGTAGTTGCCGTGTTTTGACTGATTTATGAACTTATAACTGGAAAACAGTTACCAAAATTAAAAGGGACATCACAGAGGTGACCACTAGCAAATGTTCCTGGTTCGTGGTTGTCTGTTTCAGTTCATACTGGGAGTACTTAAAATGTTCACACCTCTCTTTTGGGAAGTTTTTGATAAAGTCTCATGCTTTAACAATTCATCTTTTTGTCTGTTGGTCCCCATTAGTTGATCAATGTGATAAAAACAACCAAATTAAAAACTATCAATGTGATAAGCTAATGGGGCTAACTTGAACCACCTTAATAGTGTCTGTGTGGTCACTCTGTTATTCTTTTCATAAAGGCAAATTATTCTAAAGCAAATGCAGAAATCCTAAACTGGTTAGGCATTACCTTATGGCCACCTGACTGTTAATGTTTTAGTTGAAGCCTCTAGAGCTGTAAAGGTGTGCCGAGGTACCTTCAGTGTTAGGAATGTTACTTTAAAAAAGTAATTAGTAATAGTTACCCACTACTTGTTCCAAAAAGTAACTAAGTTAGTCAGTGAGTTACTCTATAATAAAACTAACTAGTTGCCAAGGAAAGTGACTGTTTGTGTTACTTTGAAAAACAGTTGCTATATATCAAAGAAATTTTATCTTTTCAGAGCAGTTTTCAGGAGTCAGTTGAAATGAGTAGAAGAGACAGGTACCCTACTTGTATATAACTTTCTATATTTTACATTAACAGACAGAAATAAGTTTATCCTGCACCTCAAGTATTATCTTTGTGACAAAATTAAATAGTTGAACAATACAATGTGTGCTCAACTCTATAGCAAGTTAAATGAAACTCTCACTACTGGTCAAGTAAACAACCTGTACTTCCAAGTATTAAGTTCACAACAAAAGTAAATAGTTGAACAATATAATGTGTTTAATTCTGTAGTTCAGGGGTCACATTAACTGAATAGTTTCTATATTTGACGTTTGTTTTTAAACGGTAACAGCTTAGGAAGCTGAAATACCTAAGCACAATACTACTTGACATGCTACTGACGTGCTGTTGCAAAGCAACCAGTCCTGGAGCGTTACCTTGTGTGGTAGTACCAAGACAGTTTCCACTGTGTGTATTACTGTGAATTAATGTATGTTTTGGTGTTTGAACTATTAAATTTGGAAGTTATGGGCTTTTTTAGAGGAGGTCTGAGGTACGTGAGGATTTTAGCTATTTACCGCCAGCTGTGGTCCCTAACCATGTGAATACTAGGGGTCCGGTGCCTTAAACTGATTAGAATGTTTATATTGAAATTACTTTCTTATTAAGTGCCTTGAGATGACATATGTTGTGAATCGGTGCTATATAAATAAACTGAATTGAATTGAATAAGTTCTCAACATAGGTACACTTCAACTGTGAGGGACAGAATGTGAAAAAAAAATCCAGGAAATAACATTGTATGATTTTTATTTGTATAATGGTGCAGAAAATAAGTATTTGGTCATTAACAAAAGTTCACTTCAATACTTTGTAATGTAACCTTGGTTGGCAATGACAGAGGTCTTCAATAAGTTTGCACACACACAGATCTTCTCTAGAGCTGTGACATTTTGGGGCTGTCGCTGGGCAACACAGACTTTCAACTCCCTCCACAGATTCTCTATTGGCTTGAGGTCTGTAAACTGGCTTGGCCACTCCAGAACCTTGAAATGTTTTTTATGTAGCCACCCCTTGATTGCTCCTTTTTATTTATTCGATTTTCAAATAACTGCTCCAACAGTTGATCTCTTCTCACCAAGCTGCTTGCCTATTGTAGATTGGCTCATCCCAGTCATGTGTAGGTGTACAATATTGCCCTGGTGTCCTTAGCTAGCTTTCTGGTATTGGCCATTGTGGAAGTTGGAGTCTGACTGTTTGAATGTGTGGACAGGTGTCTTTTATACAGATAAGTTCAAACAGGTGCCATTAATAAAGGTAACGAGTGAAGGATAGAAGAGCTTCTTAAAGAAGAAAAAACAGGTCTGTTAGAGCCCGAATTCTTGCTTGTTTGTGGGTGTTAAATATTTATTTTCTGCACCATTATACAACTAAATTCAATAATTCAATGTAATTTTCTGGATTTTTTTTTTACATTCTGTCTCTCACAATTGATGTGCACCTATAATGAAAATAAGACCTCTCTCATCTTTGTAAGTGGGACAACTTGCACAATCGGTTGCTGCCAAATACTTTTTTTTGCCCCACTGTTTATTCCTCCCACTAACAAGCACCATGATGAAGATGAGTGTTAGTTACTTCACCCCTCAGGGATCATGCCATCCCTAAACATGCATTTTAAATGCAGTACAATAATCAATAAATGTAACAACCAATGTAAGAACCTTTTAGAAGAAATTTTTTTCTAACTCTTCTTTTTTGACACTATACAGGTTAAAAACCACATTTCTCTTAAAAATCTAAATCTTTACCCGCAAAACCATTAGGCTATGATTTTCTTTGTTCCTTTAGAGTTTTTCTCGTTTGTATTATGTGAAGTACTTTTATATTCATTTGCAGCTGCAGATAGCTTTGTACCTGTATAGTGATTTTAAAATAATCTGCTCTTTCATCACCTTTCCCTGATATCAGATTTTTTGTCCTGCAGGCAAACAGTAAGAACCTGGATGGAAATAACCTGAATTCCAGCTCCCTGTTTTAATCCCTCCAAGTATAGTACCATTTTTGGTAGCAAGTGAAGCTGTGTGGGGGTGTATGAGTGAGTACAAGAGTGAGTACAAGAGTGAACAAAGAGTGCGTTTAGAGGATTGAGCTAGATATGGTCATCAGAGAGAAACACTATCATACAGTGCTAGAAACATAAGGAAAATGGTCCTTTCTTGGCAAATTTTTATAGTAGCAAAAATGTTGTCTCTTATAAAGTAAAGAATGTAGACCATAATGTGAAGCCACTCCGATATCAGTCCTATAGCTCAAGTGGTTTACAGCTCCTCGAATGTAAAAATTGAAACTCGTTGTAGCTCTTTGGGTGAAACTTGTTTTTTTTCTCAGTCTTTTATTTTAAAATGTTGCCTTTCTTAATGTCAAGCTCAAGCCTAATTCTGTAATAGCCTACTGAGATCTGCAATGCATTTTATTGTGCAAGACCAAGAGTGTCACTTTTATCTACACTCCAGCTTTTTAGTGTTGAAACAGTGTTGAGAGAACATTTTATAGAGTTTACTTGAATACAATCCCCTGCTTTTCTGTATTCCTTTCTGCGTTGATCTGATCCAAAATATATCCCTTTCCCGATGCGGTACTGTTTGTGTAAAATTTATATATATATATATATATATATATATATATATATATATATGTGTGTGTGTGGCCACAACCCATTGACAAAATCAGTCCTAGGGGTGAAATCTACAGTTGTCTTTCTTTTTTCTTTTTTTAGATTTTGTTGAAATGTTATTTTATTTTATTAGACAGGAAGTACGGGAGAGAGAAGGGGGAAGACATGCGGTACATGTTCCGAAGCTGGGAATTGATCCCCGGACAGCCATGCCAAGGACCATAGCCACTGCATATGGGGCGCCTGCTCTACCGCCGTGCCACGACCCCTACTGTTATCTTTCAAACTGTTTTTGCATACAATTGGACAGCACTAGGACCAATCAGAGCAACGAAGAACGTGATGTGTCATAGCGAAGGAAATCAGTCAACGGGGCAGTCTGCTGTTCTGTATGTTTTGCATTCGGTCGGTTCATGGGTGGGTTTGATTGACCTTGGTTGGATGCTTGATCTTGGAGCTTTGCGATTGAGATCCGGGAGCTGGGTGAGCTTGGTATCCAGGTGCTGGCTGGTCTTGGCCTGGGGATGCCGTCCATTGGTGTGGTGCCCCGATATAGGACTGGGGGAGCATTGGGATGTCAGCTCTGAGGATTGCCCCAGGGTGGTGGCAGCGCAAATCGGCCGGTTCCCCATTGCCTGCTCTCCCGTCGGCTGGTCCCTGGTCAGGTTGCTGCTGGGGCATGGAGTGCCTTTGGCTAGATCCGCCCTGGCGTAGCCGGTTGCCATCAGAGCCCGTGGGCCCCCAGGATCTTCTCCCGGGGCTCTTCTCTGCTCCTCTCTTGGGGGGTGCGGTCAGCCCTGCGCTTGTCTGCCTGGGGCTCCTGTGGTCTGGGGGTCCTTTGGATGTCTATGGCTCCGATCTCCTTTGTGTCCATTCCTGGGAGGCTGATCGATGGCTCCTCACACCAGCTTTTGAACACTCGTATGGAGAAACCATATATATATATATATATATATATATATATATGTGTGTGTGTGTGTGTGTGTGTGTGTTTGTATATATATATATATATATATATATATACACACACACACACACACACACACACACACACACACACACACACACAGTGGGGATTCCGATGTTAACAGATGCAATCTTGGGCTTAGGTTACTATAACTAAATCTTGTAATAATCAGTACTATAAACTGTTTAGTGACACTGTTATTGTATTTATATATATATCTATTTGTGGGTTGTGGTTGTTTAGTTCTTGGTTTACATTGATTTGTTTTGTCTTTGTTGTTTTTTTTTCACGTCCTGCGGGTGTGGAGGTGGACTGGGATGTTTTCTTGCGTTTTCTTTGTTCCCCTTCCTCTCTTGTATCTTCAACTTACCTTCTCCCTCTTAACTTTTCTTCCTACCTCTCTTCATCTTCTCTCTTTCTTCCCCTTTATTTTCCGTCTCCTTGTCCATAATATCAGAAAAAAACAGAAAGAAAAAGAAAAAATGAAGAAGAACGGGGCGTCCAACAACAACATTAACATCAATGACTGTGGTTTTTGTCAGGAAAACATGAGAATATCTGGTGTACTGACAACAGACCCATACTGAGCCGCTTTGTTGTCTTTACTGTTTTGCTCCATCACTTATTGTAAAAAAAATAATTAAAAAGCTCTGCCGTAATAGTGCTAAGCCCCGCTCAATGTCTCTCTACACACATAGAGCGCTGTGATTGACCAGGCTTACACTTAGCCGAACCGGTGGTAGACCCGCTGAGGCTACAATAGAGTTTGACTAGACCACCCTGCAAAGCAAAATCTTTGCTACTGCTCACAGTTTGTCTAGATTTCTAGGCTAGTAGAAACTAAAGTAAAAGTAAATCTAAAACTGATTCGATAAAATTTTACAATACAAACTGAACTGCAGGAGGCGAGAATTCAGAATTTATGTCCTATATGTTATCTGGAACGCACAACCCTTTGAGCTTTAGGAAATCCCTCTTCCAGGTGTGTTCATGTGCATATTTTGGGATTGAAAATGGTGTTGCAATTAATAATAGAATCAGCCGCCTTGTGTGTGGTGTGGTTTGGCTTCCCTAATGAGGACTGGATTCATCCTCTATTCTCTGACAGTATGCTGAACGGATATGCTGCTCTCCAGCTTGTTTCCATGGAGATACTGAGGAGGTGTAGCTGCCCCCCCTTCCCCTCCTCCCACCCCTTTTCTTTTCTGCTGTACATTCCTCCAAACAGTGCTTCTTCATAGGATGGATCTGGGCCAGAGTGTGCCTGTGTGTGTGTGTAAAGGAGGATTAACAGTGTGTTAACGGGTGTACCGATACTTTGGGAGTCATTGACTGATGTTGGTGTACAATTGTAGTAAAAGCGATTGTACTGTGACTACACAGTATGGTATTGTGTGTCGGTGTGTGTTGTACAGCTTACTTGTGTTCTTTCTACTAGTGGCTAATCTTAAAGCCCTACTGTAGCAAATGTACAATGATTGGAGTGCATTATAGAGGCTAAATTAACAAACATATGTGTGTGTGAGAGAGCATGAGATACACTGGTGAATCAGAGCGACTAAGAGAGTCAGTGAGTCCAGTGAGAGAGAATTTAGTAGTACAGAGACAAAAAATAAGAAACAGAAGCTAAAGAAGAAAAGATAATCCAGAAATGAATATTCAATTCTACATTTTAGACACAGGAAACAGATCCTTCTCCTTTCTCTCAGTTACAAATTCCTTTAACTAGTATTCATGCCCATTAAACGTTTTTGCAGCTTAGCACACAACAACCAACAACAACTTCCGTGAATTTAAATAGGATTTCGTAAGATAGACCAAGACAAAGTACAGTGGACCCCCAATAGTCCAAAGAATCAGGGCCCACAACCACCCATGAATAGCTAAAATCAAAATCCACAAATACTTGAGACCACAACTAAAAATGCTTATAAATGTACTGTAATCGTTCACACATTCCAATATACCTTCACATAGATTAATGCGCACAGTGGACACCATCTTAGCAGTAGCTCCAACACAGAAGCTAATACCTACAGTAGTAGTAGTAGTAGTAGTAGTAGTAGTAGTAGTAGTAGTAAAGTAGTACTTTATCTCTTCTCTTGGGGATACAGCTAATCAGCGGCAACACAAATAAATGCCACCAGTGGATTGGCTACTTTGCAAACACCAGCCAATAGTGTGTCAAGTAGCACTATGTGTAGATGCGTATTTCTACTTTCCAAGCTGCATTTTCTTTAAATGTTTTAGATAAGTTCAATGAAATCCCTGAATATGCAGGTTTTCCTTGAATAATTTGGGGTCACGTACCACAAAAAAATCAGAGAATAGATGAATCTTCAAATAGGCAGGGGTCTATATTTTTACTGTACCACTGTCCAGATTTATAAAGAGGAAGGGAAATGATACATGGTTTTCAATACTTTTTACAGCTGAAAATATGAAAATTATGATGAGTATTTGTTTATTCATTCATTTATTCAGGCCCTTTTACTTTTACCCCTAAATTAAATCCAGTGCAAACAAGTGCCTTTAAAGGTCAGTTAGTACAATCCACCTGTATGAACTTTAACCTTGCTGTAAATACATCTCTTTGCACATGAATCACACTAGTGTTAGTTAATGCTTGTTCCACTCCAAGGAATATATTTAAAGCACTTTGCCACATTTTAGCTGGCTGGGTTATGCCTAATTATACCAAATTTAAAAATTAACATACTAAATGTCTGTGTTTACACCTATTGCATGCTCTATTTTGTAGTTAATTATCTATGTAAATTAGGATCTGCTTCACAAAAAAAAACTATATTGAAAATTAATTACAGTGATAATGGGATGAACCAGGTTTAGTTTATAAAACAACATCTTAAGCTGTGAACATTGCTGTGATCTCATGTAGCACTTTTCAGTTTATTAACGAAAAATGGTGAGTACTGAGTACTTTTTAGTATAAACGAAAACCAATCAAGCCTAAAATTGCACATAACCTCAGACATGCTATGGTAGCAGCATCATTCTGTGGCGACAGTTGTGGCTTTAGCAAGGGGAGGGAAACTAATCAGGATTATTGGGAGGATGGGTGGAACTAAATACCGGCAAATCTCAGAAAAAAACTTTTAGAAGCTGAAAGAGTTGAGAAGGTTCAACATCCAACAAGATATTGAATTCAAACACACAGGCAAGGCTTCAGTAGAATTGTGTAAATCAAAGCTTATTTATGTCTAGAAGTGACCTGACTTCATTATATCTGACTAGCTGGTGGTGGTCAGAGGGCCCGGTGGCGCCTGTGTCTGGCAGCCTCGCCTCTGTCAGTGTGCCCCAGGGCAACTGTGGCTACAATGTAGTAGCTTGCCACCATCAGAGTGTGAATGTGTGTGTGAATGGGTGAATGACTGAATGTAGTGTAAAGAGCTTTGTGGTCCTCTGACTGAAAAAGCGCTACACAAATGCAGACCATTTACCATTTACTAAATTTGAGGCAGATTTGTAGATGTGTAAAACTGTAAAAACAATAATTTAAGCTAAGAGTGATTCCCCACAGAATCTATCACATGTAATCCTAATAAAATACCCTATGCATCAAGTGATTTAAATGGCATTGTACATGTTTGTCATTTTTGTCCAAAATCCAGCAGTTCTTGCTTAGAAGGTGACAAAGGTGACAAGAGACTTCTGCCAGACAAAGAGGCCACTGCAGGGATATGTGTTCAAAATAGCTGTGGAAACTATCTTTCTGCTTTGAAAGGCTGTTTCAGTGGAGACCTGAACAGAAATTCCCTGCTGTAGCCTGGTCAGGGCAATCCTTTTTAAAAACAAAAAAGGTTTTGTGGCCACAGTGGCCGCCATCTGACAGTACATAGAAGGGGGAGAGAAGTGGGGAAAGACATGCGGCAAAGGTCCCCTAGGACGGGACTCGAACCTTGGACGACCACGTCCAGGACTGAGGCCTCTGCACATGGGGCGCCTACACCAACCACCACACCACAAGACAACCCAGGGCAATTCTTGAACCATATATAGATTTTTGATCCTGTAACTCTTTATTTTGGTATAAATGTTGGTTTTCTGCCTTTGAAAGTGAAATTCATTCTTAAAACTATTGATAGTATGTGACAGTCGCATGTCTTACGACAGGTATGCAAATCTGCAAAAGTCAAAAGGTACAAAAAAGTTACAGAATTTCTCCACTGTGCCCCAGTCCAGTGTCATTTGGAGCCATAAAAACTGATAAACAGGTAGAACTCTGAGTTGGACAGTCTTTTGGAGGTATGCCCTCAACTCAACAGAAACTGGCCATTTTGAGTCAATTTTAACGTTTTACCCATTTTGAGGGATTTAGATGTTGTGGGATGTTGCCACAGTAACCCCTCCTTTCCACCGGACGCATAAGCAGCATGTTACAGGAGCAGCAGGTCATACGCAGCTGATAGCCACCACTGTAGTCAATAGAACCCTTTCCACCAGAGGGGAAAGCAGCACGAGTCTGCCGCGTCTCAGGAGCGTCATGTCGCAGCACTTTTCTAAATATACGCGGCAGTCCTATTTTCTAAGCAGCACGCCTCTGAAACACGTACATTTCTACATTTTGGAAAGGGGAGACAGGAAATATACGGCTTGGCACCGGAAATTTTCAAAATAAAAGAAACGTGCTGCTTTGCGGTTGCTTTACTTAAAAAAATGTCACTACCTGTGTGGCCGGTGAGAAGTCAGTACCTCGCGGGAGGGGGCGATTTTGGATATTCCCTGACATAACACAAACTTATTGGCGAATATAAAGCGGACATAACATAAAACACCAACCTTCTGGAGTCATGTTGTTGTCTTTTCCTGGTTATTATTGTCATAGACGTTTATATATGTCTGTGGTTGTTGTGTTAACTGACGAAACCACGCGTGATTTTGCTAATCTCGCGGGATTTCGTGCTCTCTCGGTGACAGCTGCTTCCCTGCTGCTATGCGCCTCATACGCACCCGGTGGAAAGGGCCAAGCAGCAGAATACACAAGTGAAACGTGCTGCTCCTGTAACGTCCCGCTTACGCGTCCGGTGGAAAGGAGGGGTAACATGCCATTCCTGGCTGCCTACAGATGGTGTGTAGCTGTTTTACGGATAACTACAATAAAAATGGTTGCAAAAAATATGATTGCATTTTTCCTTTTCAAATAAGAAAAAAAAGGATCTATGTCATCAACAATCTATTTTCAGTTTGATTGCCTTCAATGAACATCTCTCTGTACACCTAAATAAAATATGCTGAACCGATTGGCAGCAGTCATCTCAGTTTCACACTCTTGGGAGCATTTATAGGATCAGTGCAAGTCAGTGCAGGGTAAACACAGTGTGTGCAAGTGTGGGTGTGCATGTGTGTGTGTGTGTTTGGACATGAAGAATACTCTTACCACTCAGACTTGATGCTTTGCCAGTGCATGGTACCTGCTGTGTGTTAATGACCAGAGTGCTCTGACTCACACAGGGCACCCGCATCTGCCAGGTGGTACTTGTCCACACAGGGAATTCAGGGCGCTAATCCTAATGTGTAAAAGCAGCATTTAGTCAGGCCAAAGGGGGAAGCCTGGGAGCAATGGACTGGAAACAGAGGCATGACATTGAATGGCAGGTGTGTGCAGTTTTGCCGGAAGCTCACATTGTCCTCTGTCATGTATGTGAAGAATATAGGTAAACAACTGTAGAGATGCTAAAGAAGTACTTTAAATCTATTAGTTCAGAGCACCTGTGAAAGACATCTGGTTTGACATTTACTTTTGGCATTAAAAAACAGATGCCAAGTTATTGTTCCATCCTCTCACAAAGCACAAACATTTTTTGGATTCTATTCCAACCCAAAAATCTTCAAAGTGTTATATCACTCTGGCAAGTCTTAAACTAGCTTTTAATTAAAAGGCTCTACCTTCTTGGAAGCTACCCATGTATGATAGCTCGGCTTGATTCGCAGAGGCTACTGGCTGGCATTTAGCATGAAAGTGGAACCTTAATAATGCTAGATAGTCCACCATCTCCCATGCTCATAACTCCATTCATCCTTTTTATTTAATCTAAAACCATATTTACTACAGAATTTACAAACCTGTAGGCTTAAAAATGCTATAAACAACAGGGATGTCTTTTAGCAGTTGGGGAAACTCCACTAATAGTTCTTTCAAACCAATTGTGTTGTGAATGTTTAATAATTTCTGTTTTATCTTTGTTATTTTAATCAGTACTTCACAATTCCTCTGAAAAGGGCCAAACACTGGACTGAAAAGAAAAAACTTTTTTTAAAGTCTAAAGAAATATTGATTCAATTGATTTATTATAATAAATACAGCTCCCTATCTTAGGTTTACCTACACAAATTATCAGCATGATTGTAATATTTTGACATTTTAGTTTTTTTTATTTGAATTGTTCTGTTTTCTGAGTGAACTTATACAACTACTTTGCCTTTAAAAAGCAGTAATTTGAATGTATACTTTTCTATAATCTAAACAGGGCCAAAATTAGACAGACTCAAGTATGTACACTTGCATCCCCATAATATATGCAAAAACGCACTGCAGTATTTGCAAAGAAACAACACAAGTTTTGTGGCTGTCAGCAAAGTTCTGGCATAATTCTCACTGGATAATTAAAAGCCCCTATTATGAGAAAAGTTTCATTTCATTGCAAATTTCATTTAAGCTGGTTGGCTTCCTGGCTGTTCTGCATCCTACTTATTAAATACCACAGATAGGCACAGGAGAGGCTTAAAATAGTTTAGATTGGAGCTTTGATAGAGTCATATAAAAAGCTTAATGTTGACCTGCTTTATCCCTTCTAAAACCAGTTTTGACATGTTACGTATGTTGAAAAGCCCTAATTTGAGAGAAAATTGTAACATTTGAAGATAGTCCTCTTTCTTTTGATTCAATATGTAGAATATACAAATACTATTATCAGTAAAAACATACCCTGAACATGATGGTACCAACACTTTGCTTGACAGTTGGTACAGTGTTTATGCAAATTTCAGTTAAAGATCAGAATCTGATAAAATAAAAGATTATATTCAGGAGGGAAAATTGACTCGAACAACAGATAAACAGATTGAAACCAAACCCCTTTAAAGACAAAAACTGAATGTAAACTGAGATGTAAGTGATAATCTTTTAAGTTTACACCACAAGGGGTAGAAAACATAATTGCAGTTTAATTTATTTATTTATTTAAGACCGTAATTTTTTTCATTCATATGATGGGACATGAACCACATATTAGACCATATTTCAAGACCTTTAAGGACACATATTATTCCCAGTCATTTAATTGCGTAGAATTTAACGGAATCTGCTTGTCAGCTCAGAAAAATTAGTATTCAAGATTTTGGCTGCACGCCCTGATGTATCATGGGATGCTGAGGTGAGCAGACTGACAACAATGTCTGCACCCCTGCTGGTAGTGACAGTTTAATTCAAAACTAATTATGGAAGATACTGAAGCTTATCTAAGGTTCCTGATATTAATCCATTCATAAAGTGAAAGTGTTGGCACATACCTTTTGAAGGTCTGGATTCGACTCAAGTCTAAATTTGAACTATACTTTGATGGTTTTAGAGTATGGTGGAGCTTCTTTAAACATGTTTTATTCTCTTTAAAGAAAATGTAGACTTTTTTAAAAACTTTTATTCTGACATGATGTTACAGAAAGGATATAGCTTTAGCAACAAATATTGTCTGTCTAGATAGCTTTCATGTCTAGCATTTCAGAGACCTGGCAACACATTGGGGGATAAGAACGTGAATTGAGAAAAAGCAAATATATCTCTGCTTTAAACCACTCCATGTTAAAACCCCAAATATATTTCCCAAAGACTCATAAATCAACATGCTATGTGTGTTTTTATGTTCTATACCAAAATCCCCAAACCTTAGTTAGAATCTGCACTTTAAAGTGTTACAGTAAATCAGAGGGTTTGATGTAATTCCTTTTCAAAACACACAGCCACAACCCCACTTATGAATCATGTTTCATTCATATTATACAAGCAATACAAATAGATCACAAGGCTGTGTGTGCTTTCAGAACATGAAGCTGTCATTGGGGAACCTACGGGGGTTTGGGGTATAACTCTGCAGATTCACCTGAGCAATATCCTGATATGTGCCTGTCCCCCTTTATTTGTCTGAGCTCTGTGTCAGGGTCTTCATACATTTAAGTTTATTTATGCATTTAAAGCATTTAGTGATGAAATACAAGTAATGTAGTTGTGCTCCTTTCTCAAACCGTTATCCGCATCCATTTTTTACTGATAATTATTTTTCAGATAAGACTCACACTGAAGGATGAGAAAGGTGTCTTTGCTCTGGCCCTGATGCTAGAAGCTGTCAAAGCTAGACAGATTTACTGTAACTCAATGGGCAAGAAATTTGTGGAACAAATAAACTGGAGAATATTATAAGATGATGAGGTTTGGTGAACTGATCTTACTGGTCTGAGGGTGATGATACAAGGAAGGAAAGAGATGAGACTAGGAGGTGTTGTGTGGTAAACTGGGTCTTGGAATGAAGTTACTGAGGGATGGGCAGTGTAGTGTAGGGGCAGTGTAGGGCTGGAGGGCGGACAGTTGGACGCTCATATGTTCCAGGAGGTGGTAGCTGCAGGTTGCCGGTTGAGGGAGAAAGTAGTCCAGGAGGTTATGGCTCAAAGTGCAGAAAGTCTCACTGAGGAGAAACACCAGGGCCTTCATATATCAACCGTACTTATGCACAGATCTGTGCATATTTCGTGTGTAGGAACAATTTTACACATAGTGTGGTATTTACCATCTTACACTTGTGAGTAGAAATGTTCCTAAATATAACAACAGCTCTGACCATGCGCACGCACAGCATCTAGTGGTAGAACAGGGGAACTGCAACACTGAAACATTTTTACTTTGACAGAATATTTATTTATCATCAGTTTATCACATCAGCCAAGGAGCTTATGTTGGCATCTGTCTTCTAGCAAAATAACTAAAAACGTAATGGATGGATTTGGATTAAACTTTAAAGAAGTGTTAGAAATTTGCCATGGAATAAATTATTACATTTTGGGGGTGATTATGCATGGAGGTCCCGTAAATCGCAACCTGGGTGGGGGGGGGGTGAGGTGCCTCGTCGAGGTCTGCTCTCTCCATGCGCTTTTTTACTTGTTATCAAGTGCTTCATTTTAAAAAGATGTTGTTACACTTATAAATAAGAGGTTTGCAAACTGTACTGTACAAACTTGGTGGCCCCTCTTCTAGGTGAAGCACGTTGTCGCTGTCTCCATGCATACTGATATCAGCCTAAGCAGTGTCTCCAATAACACATGGCCACACGTGTCAAATATGGTAAACTGTCCAACCCCGGTAGAATATCTGGCCCAGCTGTGTGCTGAGGGACGTTTTTATTGTATTCAGTTTGATATTGAACTACTTTTTCCCTTTATTTCCAACAGGAACCTCTCCACTGTCCTGACCGCATTTACTGCCTCTGTCACTTTCTCCAAGGCAGTGAGCTAATAGAACCAAACAGCAATGTTTTGGAGAAATTTAATTGATTTATTCTTTTCAAAGAAGTTAAGTATTTCCACAGAAGTGAATAACAGCAAATGAAATTATTCTTTGCCACATTTTTATGTCTGCTCTGCAGCAGGAATATAACTGTTCCATGCTGGAGGGGGAGGAGACATGAAGCAGAGGAACAGCTAATAACAGAGGGCAAAAACTATGGGTGTTAAAATTAATTTGCGTTAACTATGACAATTTTCAAAAAGTCTGTTTATCATGAAATTTTTTTGCCCCACTTATGTTTCACATCGATCTCAGTGACACTGAAATTCCTTTTTTCGCTCTCTTGGCCATTATTTTGGTAGATGGTGTGATCAAATATGGTTAGTTGAGGGTGTTTCTGTATGCAAGTGACTGTGAACTGCCAGGTGCACCTAGGTACACCCATGTGGGATTTATTAACAGATGATTGCGGAGGAACATGCATACGAGTAGCCACATTCTAAATTTCATTTAAAGGATAGAATATAGGACAGTTTCTACGAATGTTAGATAAATGAGGGCCCAGGTATGAACTTGGGAGGTAAACTTTGGAAGCACAGAGAGCACGTGGTTAAACAGAAAGCCAAGAAACAGACAAGAACTTAAAAAATACTGGGAATAATCATGGAAGGCTAGAGATATCCCATGACACTTGGGCTTTGAATGACTGACAGCCTGCTCCTCTTAAGCCCCAGCAGATAAGCTCGATGGCACGCAGGTGTGGAGGACCACACCACTCAGGCCCGCCCTTCAGGGAAACAACTCTATTTGCACCTACAGACAGTACTGCTACTGCTGCTGTATCTGCCTTGCATCGTATCACTACTCCCTGTGGCCCATAGTTAGGACATATTAATGATGTGTTGATTTCAACCTTCAAATCTATTTCAAGTCTTTACAGTTGATCACAAAGCTTGACCAACCTGTAAATTATGCATGGAAAAGATGATCATCTGGCATTATGAATATAAAAACTCAAGATTGTTATTATATCCAGTGTTTTATAGATTAACCCTATTCAAAATGCTTACCACTACCTGGATGTCTATATAATGAAACTTCATACTCATAAAAAACAGTAACTTTAATAGGTGCACCTGGCTGGTAGCAGGATGGACTTCTAAGTAGTTTTCAAATTTTATAATGATACCCTTTTGCCTTCAGAACTGCCTTATTCTGCATGGCATAGATTCGCCATGGTGTCAGAAACACTCCTCATAAATTTTAAACCATATTAACATGATAGCATATTTTAGTTTCTGCAGATTCATTGGCTTCTCATCCACGATGGAAATATCCTATTCAAAAAACATCCCAAATGTGCTCTTTTGGATTGAGATGTGGTGTCTATGAAAGCCATCAGAGTACAGTGATCTCTTTGTCAAGTTCAAGAACGTAACTTGAGATTTGTGACATGGTACAGTATCCTGCTTGGAGTAGCGACCAGAAGATGGGCATACTGTGGCCATAAAAGGATAGGCATGGTCAGCAAAAATGCCAAGGTAGACTGTGGTGTTTGAGCAATGTTAAGTTGGTACTAAACTGACCCAACTGATTTAAGGCATGATGGTTTAATGCTTTCATGGTGTTAATGGCAAATGCAATTCATAGTTGGGTTGAAATTAGCTATTGTTTCTTTTCTTTTATCTCCAACCAGTCCCCTAGATCTAAAGTGATCTCTGATATCAAAAATTTATATTTTGCTACTCTTTTGACATTTAATCATTTAACCACCGGATATTTATTTTGAATGTTTCTGTATAAACCAGTAGATTAGCATTTACTAAAATACTCAGATCATGCAGTCTGGCACTGATAGCCATTGATTTTGTTTTTTTTGACCTTCAGCCAGCATATTTAGCGTGCTTACATATGTAAATGCATTGTGTTGCTGCCATGTGATTGGCTGATTCACTATTTCTGTTACCAAGCAATTGAACAAGTGCACCTAAAAAGTGGTGAGTGAGTGTATATTCTTGACTCCTTGATCTTTTTGCTATGTTAAGTCACTGTTTGTTGCCTGTGCTATTGCTAATGAGGATGGTTCTACAGAAGTCCTTAATTTTCATGCCTTCTTATTCTTGTTTCACCTATCACCAAAATGAACTCCATAAGTAGGGTTTAGAGATTTGTGTTATAAAAAAAACAACGATCCAATTAATGCATGATGTTTGTAGTTTCAGGAAACAAATGGTGAAAAAAATCTAAAGCAAAATTCAGATTTTCTACCAAATTTTAAGTATTTTGGAACTGTTTAATAATTTTGTCACTTATTTTTATCTTCACATACTGTAGTTTATTTGTGCCACTTAGAAATATTATGAATAGCTGCATAGTCAAACATTAAGGCATTGTAAAAACGTCATGAACCATGTATAATTAACATCTCTTTCTAAACTGCATGCAGGGTGTTAGTTCTGATATTCTTACAGTCTGGTCCTTTTTTGTAAAACATCTCAAGGCCTGTTTCTATGGTATTATGTGTTTGTAAAGACGAAATGAAAATTTATGAGAAGGAGATTGTAATAAAGTCTGAATCTGTCATCTATCAAATGAAAACTGCTGCTGAAAACAAAGCATCTTTCTACTTCTCATTTCTAGTTCCACTTCTTTTTTCCTAAAATCTGTTTATATTATTTGCTTGCTAGAAGAATACTCAGAATAAATTTGTTAATGATCTGAAGGATTGGCATTTGATGGAAATTCTATGAAATGTATCTTTTTTCAAGGACCCTTTCAGCCCGGTATTCCTTTCAGAATTGCATCTTAACAAGCAACACTACCACCCCAGGCAATCTAGAAACACAGCAAATAGCGTAGAACTATGCCTGCCGATGGACATAATAGGAATATTGCAATGTGAAGTACACCCAGTTTGAGCTTGTGTTATCTTCCTCTGCAGCATCATTATTAAAATATTCTGTCGCTGCAGTGCACTCTTGGTGTCTTTAGAAGACACAGCTTCTGTTGAATGTCAGACATTGACAAATCACACTTCAGTGCGACAGTCGCACTGCTTCTTGTGTGCACACATAATAGACCGAAAAGCTTCAGCAGGACATCAAGTGTTTAAAACTGAATGTAAACTGAGATGTTAATATTAATCTATTAAATCTCAATGTTTACATCACTGGAACCACTGTAATCCAAAGCAGATGTAAGGTATTTATAGATTAAATGTGATTATGATAAATAGAACTAAGCAACCATATAGCTTAAACCCCTAATACATTTAGTCGTAGTTTTGCTAATTCAGCAGAATGTTGTACCTGTTTGGGGTTCTGTTATATATTGAATATCATAAGTATAACAAGCTGATATTAGCTGGTTAATTAGTCGGGCCATTTGCTATTAAAGTTAGCCTGCAGAACAAAATGTGTTGGAATGGTCTGTTGTAAAAGGTTATAGGTTTAATCTTCACTGATATTGCATGTTATCCCACTAAAACGAACATTTTCTGTTGTAAAAGTCCTTTAAAACAGACAGTGCACATTTGACTAGCTTGTTTGGCTTCCACCACTCTGAGGATGTATTTACATCAAATCAAACCAAACTTTATTTATAAAGCGCTTTTCATACAAGAAATTGCATCACAAAGTGCTTTACAGATTAAAATGACCCTGCATAAGCCACATTCCCATCCCTCCTCCACAGATTTAAAAGCATGGTCACAGATATACCCCCTCCCCCCAACCCAACTCCCATGCATACAGACAGTTAAAAGCAACAGTAAAAAAGGACATTGGGCCGAGTGCAGATGAACCATGCAAGGAAACACCATCAGAGGAGCCATCTGTACTGGCAGCGGTAGATCAACAGCAGCAGCCGAGGCACCGACACACGGCGCCCAGTGGAGGCAAGGCCAAGACCCACCCCCCCACCCAAGCTCCACCTGGAGAGCACCCAGGCAGCCACACCCGACCACCGCTCCCGGGGCAGAGAGCTCCCACAGAGGAAACATTGGAACGGGGATTTAGATAACAAATTAAAATATAAAAATAAGCAGTAAATAAATGTTATAAGATTAAATAATAAAACACTGATAAAATATAATCATATTAAACATGCAGAGCAATTAAACAGACAATAATAAATAATAATCAGTTAAAGCTAGGCTAAAAAGGTGAGTCTTGAGTCCGCTCTTAAAATCATGAACGTTCTCCGCGGCCCTGAGGTCCTCTGGCAGCCTGTTCCAGAGGTGAGGGCCATAATTAGGGAAAGACACCTCGCCATGAGTGTGTGTCCTAACTTTTGGGGTGTCAAGGAGACAGCATCTCTGGCATCTCACTGAAACAACCTCCAACTGTTGGAACAATATGCTGAAAGGTCTTCGCTGTTTTAAAACAGCAATCTTTAAAAACCTTGATTTACATTAACACCATTAAAATGGCCATGCTTACTTTGTAATATACTTTTTTAGATTAATTAATCATGTTTACCATTTTTTATGTGTTGCATCCAGAGGTTACAGAGTTGTTATTAAAATAAAAACATGCATGTATCATTTTTTTGCTTTTCCTGTGAGTGATAAGTGAACTGGAGCTCAAAGTTAGCGTTGATTTTTAAGAATTGGTCACTTTGCAGTAATTTTCTATTGTAATGTATTGCAAATACTACCATAAGTGGTGGTAGTGCACCAAGTTGTTTTCCAGCCACCATGGTTTTTTTTAAAGGTTGTCAGAGAAACAAACAGCAAAAAACTTCTGTTTCTCAAACAATTTCTGTTGTTGAGATTTTATTGAAGAAAAAACGAAAACAAGAACAGAAAAGTGCTTTGCCTAGCAGGTGAAATGTCTATTGCCAAAATTTCACTTGCAAAACAATTTGCCATGCTTTTAGAATAGCTTTGTTATTTGTGTGTTTTTATTAGAATAAAATGCTAAGAGAGGCTTTCATGGAAAGAGAGATCACAGATCACAGATAAAAGAGGGACTCCTGAGTCATTACTGCTATCTGTGAATATCAACTGACCCCTGCAGATATATCAGAGTGATCTAATGTAGTATGTTGAGTGCAACATAAAGATTCACTGCTTGCTATGATAAAATAAGTAAAAACAAAACTTAGATAGATAGATAGATAGATAGATAGATAGATAGATAGATAGATAGATAGATAGATAGATAGATAGATAGATAGATAGATAGATAGATAGATAGATAGATAGATAGATAGATAGATAGATAGATAGATAGATAGATAGATAGATAGATAGATAGATAGATAGATAGATACATACTACATCATTTTCATAAGCAAAAATTACAATTGGGTTACATGCAAAGTTCAATAGGCAGAAAATGTCTGAGGAAGACATCTTGCTCATAGACTCTGACTCTTATTTTTGGATCCTGATTATGCAGTGACTAAGTAGAGCTAATCATTTGCTGACATGACTAACAGCATTAGTATTTGCCTGTTTGAAGCATTAAATTTATTATTCATACAACGCTTGGTGCAAACAAGCAGCCAAGTAGGAGGAGAGTGAGTAGATTCTTGATTTGATCAGTGATTTCTTTTTTCCTTTTGAATCAATATACAGACTCTTGAATATGACACATCTTCTTTTTTGCGTTAAATCAGCTTACCTGTCTTCGATAGATTTAGATCTAAAAATTTACAGATAGCAACATGTTTAGTTCATGAAAAACACCCATAAACAAATTGTAAACCTGGGAAGTAAATACATTTTTATTTATTCATACAATATTCAGCATAAGTAGTTTGCCATTTTAAACCCAACAATTTCAGCTATATAGTTTTATAAAACAATGGAAATTAGTAGTTTTTTGTAGTTTACCTGAATAATACTGTATGGTAATTATTTAGTCATAGAATAATATTGAAAACATATTTTTAATTTGGGATTTTGGTAAGAGTATTTGTTGTTATAACTGTAGAACTGTGATGGTTAAAGCTGTGCTGTTTTAAGGTCTAGTGTAAATTTAGGCTTACAAAACTATACATATAGTCTGTGCAAATCCTTTTTTTTAATCTAACAGATCTGGGTTTCACAAGACAATCTAAGATGTTTACATATTTGACAATGACATTCACAGTAAAATAGAGACCATACTGGCTGCTGCAGTCTTCAGGGGTAGGGCCACAGCTAATTTTCACTGGATTACTGAACACCGTGAGCTCGTTGGATGCAGGAGTATTCATCAGTGGACCTTTACCACCCATCAGAGGAGGAGAAGAAAGATTTAGCCGTCTTTTGGCATTAAATAAGTGGATTTTATCTGCATGTGCTGACAAAAAACTGCAATTTATTAACAACTTTAAGATTTTTTGGGAGCGCAGACATCTTTTTAAGGCAACTGGATTTAGTTTGAACAGGTCAGGTGTAAGACTGTTTACCTCCAATATTTTCTACTTCCTGCGTCATCCCTCTTTGCTTGGAGCCAAAAAGGAGATACACAAAGACTTATCTCAAAAGGAAGACCAAACAAAGCTGAGTGCAGAGGGGGAGGAACTTCTTCTGCCCTCACTCATGGGAAGCTTTGAACAGAAGCAGGAAGAAGGATCTTTATTTCCCCCAAAAGCCCTCAACAGCCCTAAAGAACAGGACAGCAGACCTCCATCGCCCCCGCAAACCCCTGACAGCCCACCGTCTTCCCTACCTTCCCACTCCCCTCACTCCACCCATCTGAAATTCACTGAGCAGATGATGGAGCGGGTCAACATTGGGCTCAGATCTACCCCCCAGACCAATCTATTTTCTTTACCCATAAACCCCACACCAGGACGATCAAAGGTAGGGCAACAAGCCCGGCCCCCTCCTACCCCACCACGTAAGCATGTACAATCTCCACAGTCTGATGTATGATGTGTTAAGGGTCCAGGCTGCGTGGATATCAGCAGTCAGAACTTTTCCCAGGACAAGCTGGGACCCTGTTCATTAGAAGGTTCGATCATTTCTGTACTTATAAGTAACAGAAGGAATGTAGTTATGTCAAAACACAGAGCACTGCATTCTAAAAGGTTTTTAAGTAAAGTAAACATACGCTGTACACAGCCCGCCCCAAAACACAAGGGGCACAATAATACTCTTAATCCGGTTAAGATGGCCTTATTAAATGTCAGGTCTATAGTAGGGAAGACATTTTAAATCAATGATCTTACAGTGGCTTGCAAAAGTATTCGGCCCCCTTGAACTTTTCCACATTTTGTCACATTAGAGCCACAAGCATGAATCAATTTTATTGGAATTCCACGTGCAAGACCAATACAAAGTGGTGTACACGTGAGAAGTGGAACGAAAATCATACATGATTCCAAACATTTTTTACAAATAAATAACTGAAAAGTGGGGTGTGCGTAATTATTCAGCCCCCTAAATCAAAACTTTGTAGAACCACCTTTTGCTGCAATTACAACTGCCAGTCTTTTAGGTTATGTCTCTACCAGCTTTGCACATCTAAAGACTGAAATTCTTGCCCATTCTTCTTTGCAAAACAGGTCCAGCTCAGTCAGATTAGATGGACAGCATTTGTGAACAGCAGTTTTCAGATCTTGCCACAGATTCTCGATTGGATTTAGATCTGGACTTTGACCGGGCCCTTATAATACATGGATATGTTTTGTTTTAAACCATTCCATTGTTGCCCTGGCTTTATGTTTTGGGTCGTTGTCCTGCTGGAAGGTGAACCTTTGCCCCAGTCTCAAGTCTTTTGCAGACTCCAAGAGGTTTTCTTCCAAGATTGCCCTGTATTTGGCTCCATCTATCTTCCCACCAACTCGGACCAGCTTCCCTGTCCCTGCTGAAGAGAAGCACCCCCAGAGCATGATGCTGCCACCACCATATTTGACAGTGGGGATGGTGTGTTCAGAGTGATGTGCAGTGTTAGTTTTCCGCCACACATAGCTTTTGGCATTTTGGCCAAAAAGTTCCATTTTGGTCTCATCTGACCAGAGCACCTTCTTCCACATGTTTGCTGTGTCCCCCACATGGCTTGTGGCAAACTGCAAACAGGACTTCTTATGGTTTTCTTTTAACAATGGCTTTCTTCTTGCCACTCTTCCATAAAGGCCAACTTTGTGCAGTGCACGACTAATAGTTGTCCTATGGACAGATTCCCCCACCTGAGCTGTAGATCTCTGCAGCTCGTCCAGAGTCACCATGGGCCTCTTGGCTGCATTTCTGATCAGCGCTCTCCTTGTTCAGCCTGTGAGTTTAGGTGGACGGCCTTGTCTTGGTAGGTTTACAGTTGTGCCATACTCCTTCCATTTCTGAATGATCACTTGAACAGCGCTCCGTGGGTTGTTCAAGGGAAATCTTTTTGTAGCCTAGCCTGCTTTAAATTTCTCAGTAACTTTATCCCTGACCTGTCTGGTGTGTTCTTTGGACTTCATGGTGTTGTTGCTCCCAACATTCTCTTAGACAACCTCTGAGGCCGTCACAGGGCAGCTGTATGTGTGCTGACATTAGATTACACACAGGTCCACTCTATTTAGTCATTAGCACTCATCAGGCAATGTCTATGGGCAACTGACTGCACTCAGACCAACGGGGGCTGAATAATTACACACACCCCACTTTTCAGTTATTTATTTGTAAAAAATGTTTGGAATCATGTATGATTTTTTTTCCACTTCTCACGTGTACACCACTTTGTATTGGTCTTTCACGTGGAATTCCAATAAAATTGATTCAGTTTGTGGCTGTAATGACAAAATGTGGAAAAGTTCAAGGGGGCCGAATACTTTTGCAAGCCACTGTATCACTGAGGACAGCCTTGATTTTATGTTTTTAACAAAAAACTTGGTTAGATCAGAATAGCAGTGTTTCTCTTATCGAATCAACCCCTCCCAACTGTAGTTTTGTCAACCAGGCCAGACAGAACAGGAGAGGTGGAGAAGTTGCTGTTTTATTTAATGAATCATTCCAGTGTAAGCAGTTATCTTTTGGAAGTTTTCCTTCTTTTGAATATGTTGCTGTACAGCTGAAGGCCTCATCTAGAGCCATGTTTCTTAATATTTATCGGCCTCCAAATTACTGTCCTGAATTTAATGATGATTTTAGTGAACTGCTGTCTAAAGAAAGGGTCTAAAGACCTGAGTAACACTCTGGACAACTTTGGGCTGACTCAGCATATAATAGAGCCCACACATAATAAGGGTCATGTTTTGGACTTACTGATCTCGAAGGGTCTGGGCATTTCCAAGATTAATGTGCGTGATGTGGGCTTGTCTGACCATTGTTGTATTTTCTTTGAGAGTATAATTTCGGTTCACATAAATGTTTTAACGGAGGTTATCACAAAACGATGTATAACTGAAAACACTAGTGAGATCTTTAACCAGGGGCCTGTACCATGAAGGTGGCTCAACAAACTCGGGGTTACAGGATTGGTTTTGAATCGACAAAACCAAACCGATGCAATCAGGCTTAATTGGTACCATGACGCAGGTTATCAACTTTCTCTGTCAACTCAGGCTTTGATCCTTAAACTATGATTAATCCACAGGCGCGTGCACATAAAAGAGTGACGACGACACTGAACAACCAATCGCGTTCGATATGGATAGAGCGAGAGCTATCTACTTTTCAACGGAGGAGCAAGAGATTATTCTCCAGAAATATGAAGAATTTAGAAATATTTTTCAAGCACGCAGTAACACTGTATCTGCTGCCAAAGCAAGAGAACAATCGTGGAGGAAGATTGCTGATTGTGTTAATTCGTGGGTTAAACAATTAATGTACATTTAAGTAGGCTAAGCATATTAAAATATATTAAATGCTAAAATGAAAATGTATTCGTGTTGATATATATATATATATATATATATATATATATATATATATATATATATATATAATGTGTGTAGATGTATGTAAAATGTGAAAGTATAGGCTATCACATCCTAAGAAAGATTGATATTCATTAATTTTTAGATGCAACCCCAACTCCAAACGATCTTGGCAGCAGATCAAGACAAAATATAAAAATATAATTCAAAGTGGTGAGTATTTACCATATCTTTTATTATTTTCTTTGAACATTTAATCACAAACACTTTCACAAAAAAATGTGAAATAAGGAAAACTGGGGGAGGGCCACCTCCTCAAGATTACACTGTGGCAGAGGAGTTGGCTTTGAGCAACAAGGGGCGGCCGATTATGGATGGGATTGGATGTGCTGTACAGTCAGGGCATGGCTTCGATGAGTCACATTTTTTATGTGCGGCTCAAGAAGCTCACAGAGATAAGACAATCCTTCCGCGGAAAATCTGTATCTTTCATACAAGTACGCATCAGGAAAGTCAAATGGATTTTGTCTGTCCCTAAAAACTCGTTCTCTACGAAGTGCTCGTCTTACAATTTGCACGGAGATGTCCACAGGATTAGGGGGAAAAGGTGAAGCCATTGCAACAGAGAACAGACGCTGGGAATTAGTTACGTCACATATATATGTTTCTTTGCTCACAGCTGATTGGTCAAACTTCAGTCTGAGATCGCGAATCCAGAACATAACCTGCCCCGGAGCAGGTTAGCCGTGCAGCGTAAGATACCATGGCCACGAACACCGATCAAAGCCGAGCCACTTTCATGGTACCCAAAACCCAGGGTTGGTGGAAACTAAGCTGAAACATAGCTGGCTAGCCACCTAATCCGGCTTCATGGTACTGGCCCCTGGTCTTCTCTCTAACACCTGCCCTGTCAGGGGGTTCAGTCAATGAACTTGTCAACAGCTTTAATGCTAAAATATTAAGTGTTATGGATACTATTGCTCCCACTAAGGTGAAGGTTATCTCTGGAAGGAAAAAGTCTCCATGGAGAAATTCCACACTGGTGAGAAATGAAAAAGGGAGTGTCGGAAAGCTGAGCGCAGATGGAGAAAAACAAAACTTCAGGTTCATTATGACATCTATAAAGAGAAACTTCACTCTTATAACTTACAACTGAGGAATGCAAGGAAGTCATATTTTTCTGATATCATCGCCAGAAATAGTCATAGTGCTCGCGCAATATTTGCTGTAGTCGACTGGCTAACAAACTCTCCTGTGTCAGTAGCACCTGAACTCTATTCCACCAAGGCCTGCAATGACTTTGCTAAATTCTTTACAGACAAAATCCAAAATATTAGACAAGTGGTTGGTTCATTAACGGCAGGTTCAGGTTATGTACAGTGTCCACGGAAAATCCGTTTAAACACCATGAAACAGTTTTATCTCATAAACTGCAAAGATCTGGAGGACATCTTACGTCAACTGAACTCCTCCTCCTGCTGCTTAGACATCCTGCCCACAGGCTTTTTAAAAAAGGTCTCAAAGATCTTGGAGTCAGATCTGTTACAGATTGTGAACTCATCTTTAATGTCGGGTGTTTTCCCACAGCCCCTCAAAACAGCTGTAATTAAACCCCTGCTGAAAAGAGACAATCTGGACAAGACACAAATGAACAACTACAGGCCCATCTCCAATCTTCCTTTTTTAAGTAAGATCATTGAAAAGGCTGTTTTTCATCAGCTAAATGACTTCTTAAGACAAAGCAACTGCTATGACGTCTTTTAGTCAGGTTTTAAACAGCACCACAGCACTGAGACTGCTCTGACCAAAGTCATCAATGACATCCGTTTGAATACTGACAGTGGAAAAATGTCAGTGTTAGTTTTACTGGATCTCAGTGCTGCATTTGATACTGTTGACCACGTTATTTTACTCAAACGACTAGAGAACTGGGTGGGTCTCTCTGGCACTGTACTAAACTGGTTCAAAACGTACTTAGAGAACAGGAAGTACTTTGTGTCAAAAGGTAACTTTACATCTGAGCAGACGGGAATTACATGTGTGGTTCCCCAGGGTTCCATCCTGGGACCTCTTCTGTTTAACATCTATATGCTCCCATTAGAATGTCACCAGAAGACCAAGGGCCTGTACAGGCTCTTGGCAAATGCATTGAGAAATTAATGACTGGATGTGCCACAATTTTCTGCAGTTGAACAAAAACAAAACGGAGGTAATTGTCTTTGGAGCTAAAGAGAAAAGATTGAAGGTCACCACAGGGCTTCAGTCCATATACCTAAAACCACCAACCGCGTCAGAAATCTGGGTATAGTGATGGACTCAGACCTAAACTTTGACAAACACATTAAGCCAATCACAAAATCCGCCTACTATCACCTTAAGAATATCTCAAGGATAAAAGATCTGATGTCTCAGCAGGACCTGGAAAAAACTAGTCCATGCATTCATCTTTAGTCGGCTTGATTATTGTAACAGCGTCTTTACAGGTCTACCTAAAAAATCAATTAGGAAACTGCAGCTCATCCAGAACTCTGCTGCTCGAGTTCTCACTAAGACCAAAAAAGTGGACCACATCAGTCCAGCTCTGAGGTCTTTACACTGGCTGCCTGTCTGTCAGAGGATAGACTTCAAAGTTCTGCTGCTGGTCTATAAAGCTCAGAATGGTTTAGGACCAAAATATATCAGTGATCTCCTGACCCAGTAGGAACCTACTCAACCCCTCAGGTCATCTGGATTCGCTCTTTTATCAATTCCCAGAGTCAGAACCAGACATGGAGAAGCTGCGTTCAGCTTCTATGCTCCACATGTCTGGAACAAACTCCCAGAAAGCCTCAAATCATCTGAAACACTCAGTTTATTTAAATCCAGGTTAAAGACCCACCTGTTCTCAGCTGTTTTTGATTAGGTATTTATTCTAAGTTTTAAATCTTCACGGCTTCTTTTAAGATAGATTTTGTTTTTTCATTTTAAATCATGGTTTTTATTCCTGTACTTTTTCTTTTTCTGCACCCTGCACCCTGCTGTTATGCTTTTGATGTTTTATGTAAAGCACTTTGAATTGTCTTGTAACATGAATTGTGCTATACAAATAAACTTGCCTTGCCTTGCCTAAATCTCGAATCATTAAAATTGACATGGTTGCAGGCAATAGGCAAAGTATATGAAGCAAGAAAAGAAGTTTTTTCCTGTGTTATGATTACTACAGTGAGATATGTGGCAGCTAAATTATCTACATATCTTTTCAAAATTCAAAGTAAACAAGCTTAACACTCAAGCAAAATGCTTAGCATGAAAGCATCATTGGTGGGGGCAAGACATGAGCTTGTTAAAGACTTTAGCTGAATTTGTAAAGTCTGATATAAAGTTAAAACTAAGCACATTTTATTTGAGACATGGTGTTAGAACATAATAGCACTATTAAATAAGTGAACCCTTGCATTGGAGCAAAATATTGAGGCTGGGTTACAAAACAATTTTTTGATGTCAAGAAAAACGGTTACTGTACGTCTGGAATGCCATTGGTGAGTGAGATATTTGGAACAAAATCAGTATTGTAGATCATGTAAAATTGATTAGATGTAGATTGTTTCTTTATGAAATTCCAAACATACACATGCCATTATTATTTTTAATCAAGTTCTGGTTTCTCTGTTCTGAATCTGCCTATGCTCAATCCTAAATGACTCAGATAAGAATCAGATACAGTAAATGCTGATTGGGACATTCTTACTGTTGGTATTTCATTTAAGTTGCATGGCACACACAATCATTTATCCACATACATCAAGAGTTTGCCTTGAAATATAAGTGGGCTGTTAAATTAATTGTTTACATAAATGGTGTGCAAAGTGAGAAAATGTTTGAGGGCAGTGATGAATAAAAGCAAGCTAAGAAGTGAGTCTCTGTCCTTAGGCTTGTAGGTGAACCAACAGCTTTTTCTGTCTCATGTGCTGTTGTCGTTGCAAGAGCTTTTGTTGCATTAGAACGAGCACATTGAGCGTGCTCTGAATGCTCCATGACAGAAAGTGGTTTGCATTGCTGATTGCTTTATATTCTTCTCTCATTCCTCTCTGCTACCTATGTTTGCTAAACACAACCAGATAGTTTTCTTTGTAGATTTCCTGTGTTAAAAATGTTAAACGTGTGGGAACTGGTGAAGAATATGTGTGATAATTGCAACCACATGCTGAAATTCAAGCCACGCATTTAGGGGGAGATTGTTGGAAAATGAATCATATTTTAAGACTGATCTATACTCATAAAAAACATGTTTATAAAGAAATAATCTTAAATATTAAAAACTTCTGTGTCAGTACCGGACTCAACAACCAAGACAAAAATTAGGGATGCAGCGGGGGGGAGCAAATGTAATATCTATTTAACCAGTAATTAGAAAGGTGATGCAAAGTTGGGGTTGGGGTCCGGAGGAGGAACAGGTGGTCTGGTCGGGGTCCTGGGCTGTCGGGCTGCCTCGCCACTGTGGGGCCCTTGACGGTCTGCTTGTCTCCGTCCTAGAAGGTAGGGGGTCCATCTCCTGGATCCGGGGGCTGGTGGCTCTACTGGGACATCGGGACCTGGGAGCATGAAGTGTGTATGGGGTGTATGAGTGAGGGTACAGCGTCATTTCTTGGGTGTCTTGGTGAGTTAGTGAGAATGTATGTGTTTAAGAGGGAGGGAACGTATGACTGTCTGTATGCTGCCCTCTCGCCTGGCGCACCTCAGGCCTTACATTTAATGGGGGGCCTATTTCCCCTCCATCACTCCCCGCCGGTGACGGATGCCCCTGCCTACTGGTGCGTCGGTGGTCAATCCGGTTCTGACCTGGTGCGTGCCTGGCCGGGCCTGGGGGGGGGCGGTGTGTCGGTCAGCCGATGCGCTGGGCCGATATCTTCCTTTGGTTGGTTGGGGCACCTCTTTTAGGGGTGCAAGGTTTGGGATTGTTGGGTGGTGCCTGCTCAGTGGCTCGGCGGGACACGGATCCAGCGTCTCTGCTCGTTCGATCACCTGTTCTGTGCGCACCGTGCGTGGTCAGTTCATTGGCGGGTTGGACCGGCCCTGGCCTTTGTTGGATGCCTGGTCTCGGCGCTCTGCATTGCGCGGGATCAGGACTCGGGAGCTGGTACAACTTGGTGTCCAGGTGCTGGCTGAGCCCGGCCTGGGGATGCTATCCGTCCGCTGCGTCTACCGGTGGGGCGCCCCGACGTGGGGCAGGGGTGGGGCGCTGGGATGTTGGCGGTGGGGATTGGCCCAGGGTGGTGGTGGCGCGTGGCGGCCGGCCGCGGCCCCTGCGGTGCCGGGGACCCCTCGTCGGGCGGTCCCTTGTCGGGTCTCTGCTGGGGGGTGGGGCGCCCCTGGGCCCCGGCTCTCCCGGTCCATGGACCGGCCCGCCCTGGCGCGGCTGGTTGCTGGCGGGGCCCGTGGGCTCGTCACTGCTGTCCCCCAGGCCCCTGCATAGTAGCCGCTGGATGTTCCCCTGGGGTTCTCCTTTGCTCCTCTCTTGGGGGATGCGGTCGGCCTGGCCCGGGTCCGCCTGGGGCTCTGGGGGTCCTTTGGACGTCTTGGCTCCGATCTCCTTCATGTCTGCATCGATTCCTGGGAGACGGATTGATGCCTGCTCACACCAGCTATTGAACACTCTTATGGAGAAACCTTATATGCACCAGCATGCTAACACACACACATAGATGTGGGGTCTCTGGTGTTTACAGAAATATTCTTGGGCTGAGGTTATCTTTGCTAGAGCTTGATTTATCGGTACCATGAGTTTTTCTGTGACATTGTTGTTGTATTTTTATATCCATTCTTGTGTGATGTGGTTGTGTAGTTCTTAGTTCATGATGTTAGGTTAGTTTAGTCAATATTCCTTTTTTGTGTTTTTTTTTTCCCCTCTCTGTGCCGTCCTGTGGGTATGGAGGCAGACTTCAATGTTTTCCTGTGTTTTCTTTGTTCCCTTTCCTCTCTTGTATTTTCAACTCACCCTCTCTCATGACATTTTGTTTCCTACCTCTCTTCTTCATCTTCTTTCTTTCTTCCCCTTAATTTTCCGTCTCCGGCTCCATAACATCAGGAAATAAAACCCCCAGCAATTCATAATAAAGATTTTTCACACATATATCAAGTGGAGTACTATAGCAAAAGCTGTACTCCTCCGCTTGTGAAAGTAAATCTGTTGGGCTTCTACTTGGTACTCAGACACCAATTCTGAGCTCCACACTGCCAAACAGGACACGTAAAAAAAAAAAAGAAAAAAGAAAAAAAAAGAAAGGTGATGCAAAAACTTAAAGAAAAAGCATGGAGACAGTCATTGACTTAGTGTGAAGGTGTTCATCTGTAGGTGCATGAACACTGTGCTGATACGCGTGTTGTTCAGCATGAACCAAACAGAAGAGGGAAGAAGGAGCGGCCTAGCAAAGAGGAGAGATTAGGTTTTTAATTGTAGAAATATTAAGTGTTAATATAAAGTACCAGAGTCACACAATGATTACTTTAAAAGCCCTAAAAGCATTACACTGCTAAGCATAGCGATACCTTTTTTTTAACCAGCTGGTGTAATAACCTGAACCTGACTGCATTCGTACCTAGGATTTCATTGGAATGTATGTCAATAAGTTTAAATTTGTCTACATCACTGGATTGAACTGACTATATATTTCTACATATAAATGGGAACTTTTGTTTTGTACAGTGCCTTGAGAAAACATTTGTTGTGAATCAGTCATGTATAAATAAACTGAATTGAAATGACTTAGATTTTTTTAAAACTGATAGTTACAGTTAGTGACAAGCTGAATGTAGCAACATTTAGACCCCTCTGCAAATCTTTTTTTTTTTGCCATTTGGAAACACCAGTTAAGGAGTAGCACTTTAATTTAACAACCCAAAATAAATCAGGGAAGGAATATTTTTTGAAAAAAAAAAAAAAAAAAGTATGTTCATGTAAAAGAAGGAACCCAGAGCTAGCAAGCTGTTCCTAATAAGTGGCCTGGGAGTGTATCTTGGAGACGGTTTCAGGAGAAGTGCTTTTATGAAAATGCACTTTTCCTAGTCATAAAATGTGCTTTTATGACTACTGAACCCAATATGTTTTCCACAACACGCATTTGAACATACAGTCTAGTTTAATAGGGTTGCATCACTTCAGAAAGAGATGCAATTGCAATACAATTGCTAAATTGCTAGTCATGCTGGATGAATAAGCTCACCATCACCCATGCTATCTGATATCCCAAAACACTTCCCCTCCCCTCCCCTTCCCTCCCTCCAGCCCTACCGCAGCAGTTGTGCATGCGCATCACCTGTGGAGATACAGTGAGTCAAAGAAGTAAGCAGCCAGCGCTATTGAGCACCAACCGATTGTATTTTTGCTATGGACATTTCGGAGGTGAGCAACTTCTGCATAACTGATGCTCTCTCACAATATGGCGACTGTAAACGGGAAGACACGGAGCGGTCTGTATGCACGGCCCCATGTTCAAATGTTTTTCGCAATCCGCATGCAAGTTGATTGACAGCCAACAATGCAGAAACTCGAATTCTATTGGCTAAAAAAATTCGTTGCTCAGTGTGAAATGCATAGGGGTTTACGGGAGGAAAGTGGGATAAGGAAAAATAACAATAACCTTTTATCATATTATTAAACCCCACTATCATTTTTAAGATTTATAAAACTTTGATACAGAAATATATTCTCTGGACTGCACCTTTAACCTTAAACGACTTATTGTGGACTAAATATTTTTTTGCGCAAGTACACTAAGTATGAAATCTCAAGAGATACATACCTATTTACATCAACTTACTGTAGAAGTATTTAACTAACATGTCAGATTATTAATAATAGCTTTAGAGAGGAAATGAAGGAAAGAAATCCTCCATTTTTCTTATGTGATATTTGCTAACTCTTCAAAAAACGATAGGGAATTGTTAATTCATTTAAGGGAAGGGATGTGCTCAAAGCACTCCAGAAGAATAAAATCCCCTCCACTAATGTGACTGTTGATGCAGTGCCACACATCTCCATTAGACGTCACAAACCATTTATATCGGACAGAGTTCATCTCTTCAAGTTCCTAAAAAAATTATCATTATTATTTGACTATAGTGTGAAATCCCCCAGAAGATGAATTGGAGAGAACACTGGGTTGGACACATCCCTATGGCCTTGTTCTCTACCCTTCTTCTCTCTACATGTGATTAAGTCTTTGCTTCTGCTCACTGGTTGCTAAACTCAGCTAAATGCTGCTTTGAGATTAATAGATGGGAGGCCTCTCTGCCAGATGATGTAATAATGGAGGCGGTGTGCTGTTGCTTAGATACACAGAGATAGCAGAGATCGGCACTTTCTATCACCAGTGCTCAGAGACCACTGCTGTCCATCTGTACAGAAATGTTGTGTAATAGAAACTTCTGGAGGCAGTATGTACAGAATTAATAGAAATATATTTTAATTTGAAAAATATACACCCAATTGAATCATGTCCTATCTGAGAAAACAGCTAAAAATAATGATTTAGAAAAAAATGCTTATTATAAGATTATCATATCAAGGTGTTGTTATCTTGGATATTCTTTCTGTGCAACATCGGTGATTTGATGATGCAATATTTCAAAAGCAAAAATGTCAGCTTTTCAATAGCTTGAATTCCCACAGCCAGAAAGGGGGAGCTCCAGTAACCTGCTGAGATACGGGTCATGTTATGTTGCGTATAATGCATAACAGTGAGGAGTGAGGTAACAAGTGAGGTGAAGTGTTGCCCTTAGATGCAGTCCTGATCTCCATCCGCCACTGGTTGTTAAAGCAATAAGATCTTTTCACATTCAGACTTTGTGTGGCTTTCATAAAGCTAATTTGCAAGAAACACTTTGGTAAGTTGCAAATCTAAATGCAGTTCAATCTTATTGCCCAGGGGCCTCATTTAAAAAGCTTGGTTCTGCACGAAAGGGGTCTGAAATTTGCGCAAGTCACTTTCTACGCAAACTTTGTGATCTATAGAAAAGAATGTGACGTAAAAATGGCACAGCTTTAAGCACACTGGGAAACTTGCTTAAGCACATTTTGGACCCAGGGAAACTGGCAGCGCAGCTGGTGAGATGGCAAAATTGTGAATATAAGCCACATTTTCAGACTTGTAGACCCTTGCACACATACACACACACAGACGCACGCACGCACACACAGACACACACATACACACACACACACACACACACACACACACACACACACACACACACACACACACGCACGCACGCACCCACACACACACACACACACAGACCCAACAGTCAGCCCCCACCTAATAATAGCAAGTCGTCCAAGAACCCGAAAAGCAGCTCTGGAGCATCACACTACCACAACAATGTTTGGTACTGTGGGTATAATGATCTTTTTCTACAATGCTCTGAAATGTTGCTTTGCCAGATGTAACGGTACACACATTTTTCAAATGGTTTAAATGTCTCCACAGAAAATTTTCCTTTAAGTCTTGGGGCTCATCAAGATGTTTTTTGGCAGTATGAGATTGGCCTTTCTTTTGTTTTTTGTTTTGTTTTGCAGGGTTTTTGGTCTCGGAGTTCTCGCATGACTGATACTTTTGCTAAGTTCTTTCTTATTTGTTGAATCATAAACTGACTTTAACTGCAACAATTGAGATCTGCCTGCTTTTGATGTTTATTGTGGCAACATTTTTCATTTGTCACCTCCTAAATGACTTTTCGATGCAATCAGAGTAATTTTGGTTCTCCAGCTACTCCTGGGAAGGCTCACGACTGTTCTCCATTTGTGGATATTGGCTCTGTGTTTTGTTGGAATCCCAAAGCCTTACAAATGGCATTATAACCCTTTTCAGACTAATAGTTTCTTATCTGTTCTTTTCTTGTCTTCATGTTCTCAGACAGGTTCTATTTAAGTGATTTCTTGATTCTACTAATCTTGAAGTACTGTGTGTCACTAAGAAACCTGAAGTTGAGAAAAGTGGTTAAACACAGTTAAGTCATGATTTAACAAGGAGGGCAAATATATTTTCACATTAGGTCTTGTTCTTTTGGATAATTTTTTCCCCCCTTAATAATTCAAGTTATCATTTGACATGTTGACTCTGAGATTTCCAATAACCCAATATTTTCAAATCCAGCATTTTTCATAGAGGCTGAAGGCATAAGAAGATAAAAACAGAACTTTACTGTACTCCATATAGCCTCCTTGTTTTCAAGTTTCACTCTTTCTCATGCTCTTGCAACCTCAACGGGCCACAGACATGTCTCAACGTGCTTCTTTCTTTGCTGTGCTTCCTCTGACCTCATTTCAAACACCTTACTGATACAGAAAATTGTTGCATCCTCTTTATTCAGTAACCGTCCATGGAGAGTGGTGTTGTCAGTGCAACCTGGCAGCGTTGACAGTGTCACGTTCACTGATCAGAAAAACAACAGGCTTCTGGGTTTACAAATAACAAATCACCCATTAGGGCCAATCACTCTGAAAATGGTCAGATTCTCGTTGTTGCCAAGTGGTTTGCTGGTGCAACTGTAGTTTGTAATGGTTGTATCACCAATCTATGGCTCTACAGTGAACTACTAAATTAATTTGATTATTCTAATACAAAAATGGCAAACAGCAGAATCCCATAAGCATTTTCCAACAAATGACATCTATTTGATCCACTGGATGAGTAATGATGGACCATAATTTCACCACCATCTGCTGCTCTGGTGTTAGTGCTCAACGAGAGACTGCATATGACCTTGTTGGTTTGGGTGGGAGGAAAGGAGGGGGATGGAGGGAGGGGCAACTTTGCCTGTCTGAATGGCATGGACTCCTTTTGAAAGCTGTCCATTAGCAGTGTGAAAAACTGATGAGTCAGTGAGGCCTTGCCTGCACAGCATCTGCCATTAATTTGCTGGTTAGATTAGCCATCATCATACATTTTATTGCTAAAAAAGCGGTGGAAATGGTTGCTGTCTCATTAGGGAGTTTTCAGCCCAGAGGGCAGGAGATGGAGATGATTCGCTTGAATGGCAAAAAAGACACAGTTGATGGCAAAGTTGTGCAGATCTCTACTAGTCATTCTAAACTTACACATTTTTACTGGAGAAGTAGAAATGTCAAAACTGTCTGGTAATGTCAAATGAATGGGGCCTTTAGTAGCTTTTTTATGCTTATTTGAGAACCTGCCATATTTCCCATTTGTTTTCTTTTTCCTACAAACCAGAGTTGAAGAAATTCCTCACAAACTGACATCTTGCATTTAAGGAAGATAGATAACAGATGTATAGTGTGAGGGGCTCCTCACACAATTTTTTTCACTATTACGTCCATGTATGAAACTGACACATCCTATTGCTCTGATAGATGGATTCTCGTCACACTAAATCTGCTGACGTTCAGCTGATCACATTCAGCATTGATGCAGTGGAGGTGCAATTAAGTGTTGAATGATATTCAAAGGGAGGCAGTCCAGAGGGATATGAACTAATCTAACTATCCTAGACTGGAGTGAAGTGTAGCAGCACTGGCAGAACATTAGTGCTATGCAAAAACAACAACTTCTCTCTAATTCTGCTGCATTTATGTCAGTCACAGCACAATGATTATTACCACAAAGAATGAGGTCACGATTACACATATGGTTAAGTAAGCTAATAAAAGGACAACAATAATAAACCATTGAAAATGTGCAACATTATTGCATAATGTATTACTGTAAGTGCTTTAACATTTGATCCTGCTTTAATTATAAGGAGACCTTCTTGCTAGATGATGCTATAGTGGCTCTTTAGTGAGTATGTAGAGGCAGTCAAAACATCAGGATAGACAGGAGAGTTGAGTAAAGGGCATTTTTGTTTCATTCCCTTTTACATAGTTGCAATTGTCATGAGGCAGATGAATGCCACCACTCACTCACTGTGGCATTTGCAGTTAGATGTTTAACAAGCAAAGCACTGAATATTAATTAAGGTATATTTGGTGTTTGAACTACTTTAGTAGGCAGTTATAATTGTTTTTTTGAGTGAGTCTCAACTATTTGAGGATTTCTGCTGTTTGCAGGGAGTTTTGGTCCCTAACCCCCATGACAGCATATTGTGGCTTTTGTTATTGAAATATAGAGAAAGGGGGAAAATGGTAGACAAAATAAGTTTCACCCTAAAAACGTACAGCAAACAAACTGATAATCATGGTTTTAAGAATTGGATTGCAGCAAAAAAATCACTGTATGTCAAGTTTTAACCTCGAATCCAAAGTACCGATCAAAAATTTCTGAGTTCCGGGTTCTGTAAGCCTTGACCTTCTTATGCCAATCTTAGCTAATTCCAAATTGTCTTAAAGAACTAAGAACTTCTCTGCAAACATGTCCCAACACATCACAAAAAATAAAACTTCCTTTTAAATAACTTTTTTACCTCTTGTCTTTGTTTTTATAAAACCTCACTGGTTTTGAATATAAACACCTTCCAGTTTTTGATTCATTACACAAAAACAACTTCAACACAGTAGTGATGTTGTCAGGGTGACCTAGAAGTGCATCACTGAGTTTCTCACCAGCATACTTGTAGATGAAAAAGGGGTTTTTCTGGACACCATCTGATTTCTTCGTGACTCTAAGGGAATCACATTATTGCTGCAATACTTTTTATGTGCATAAAACACTAATCTTTTGTGTGTTTTAGATTGTACAAATTGATTTAACTATCAAAAATGATTACAGATTGTTTCTTTGTGAAACACAGCTAGTAACTAAGTACCTAAAGTGCCAAATTTGAAACCTATTTTTTGTCGAGTTGTTTGTGATGTATAGAAACTGGACACAGCACATTCAGTTTAGGATCTTTTTTGAATACCTTGATAGGTAAGCAAAACCCAAAAAACCAAAAACTATTCCTTAAAAGTGGTGATTTAATTGAAAATAAGTTAAAATAAAACAGACAAAAGTGAAACAAAAGCTTTTAAAGACATTCAGAAATTTCTCAAAAAAAAGTGCTCAAAACCTTGTTAAAAGATTTTAAGAAATTGTAGTTCCGTGGGAGTAAAAGATAAAATATACATGAACTATGCAATGTATCTAATCACAATTGTTACTGCAACGTTGCAAACTCCATTGAAACATTGCAACCAAAGTCCAATTTAGCTGGAATGCAATATTTTGTATGCCATGCATTCAAACCAGTAGCGCTTTTACTGTAGCATTGGCAGACTGGGCATGACCCGCAAATTGGCGCTCTTGCTGGCTGCGAAGGTGGTCAAAGCTGTGTGCGAGGAAGAGAAAGGGGAAGGGAGTGGTGGGGGGGACAGTTCACCTCTGGGTCTCTTAAACGGACGGGGTGGAATCCACTGTATAAAATGGCTAAAGTCAGTCACACCTTGATGTCCTTCAATATAATGTACTGCACACCAGACCCAGCGCCAGGGCAACTTGGTTGGAGGGGCCCCAGTTTTTATTTAACCCCATTTGCGTTTTTACGTCCCGTTGGCAGTGTGTTACATATTTCCGGGTCAAATCTTACCTGTTTTGACACCCTTTCTATGTACAGTACATATTCATATTATAGATCACTTGATTCTTTCAGGGGTCAGAGGGAGGTTCGGGAGTTTTCCCGAATGGCCAGTTTGCTCTCGATCGGTGGTCAGAAAGTTTCTTTTTGTACTCCAAAATGAGCTGTGGTTGAACCACTGTCATGATCCTGCTGTGTGCCTGCTTGTGTACATGATTTAGGCATCTTCCTTTATAAAAGATAATTTCCACTATCTGAACTTCAGGGTAATTTGACCGGACCTTCCCGATATGTGCGTGTCTTCACTTCATCAGGCCAGGCTGACAGGGGCGTTTTCAGGGCCATTTCAGGAACCAACGGAGTACCTTCATGAAATAAAGAAGTCCCTATTCTTTAGGTAAAACTTGAACTAGCCATGTACTGTACCAGAGAGTCTGACCCAGCTCTCCAGTCATTCCATAGTATATCATGATCAACAGTGTCAAATGCTGCACTGGGGTCCAACAGAACCAGCACTGTGGTTCTACCACAGTCTATATTTATACAGATGTCATCTAAAACTTTGATGAGGGCTGTGGTGAGCACAGAAACCAGACTCCATCCTGGGGCCCCTCTTATTCAATATCTACATGCTCACACTAGCCTAGATTATAACAACCAATAAGATTGGCTTCCATAACTATGCGGATGATACTCAGCTCTACATTACGATGTCACCTGGTGACTCTGAACCCATCCAAACCCTAAGTAAATGCATCGAGCAACTCAATGGATGGATGTGCCATAACTTTCTCCAGCTGAACAGAAACAAAACATAAGTAATTACCATTGGACCTGAAGAGGAATGATCAAAAGTCTGCACACAGCTTCAGTTAATACAGCAGAAACTACTGATCAGGCCCGAAATCTAGGTGTAGTTATGGACTCAGACCTGAACCTCCAGGGTCACATATAGGGATGTGTACCGAAACCTGGTATCAAATTGGCCCCGGGGCTGATTCTGATGGTCCTCCCGGACCGATAAGCTTCAGCCTTATCGGTCCTCTTAACGGTAAAATTAAGGTCGTATTCATGTTTTGCGGGAGATATAAACACAAGCCAAACACAGTATTGCAGCCCACTCCTCCTTAACAAGCACACACACTGCGGGGACGGAGTGGCGACTGCTGCGCGCTCACGTGTGTGTTCGCCTTACAGATATGATGGCAGAGCGAACACAAAAAACTCAAAAATTTGGCTTCATTTTACGAAAATAGAGGCCGACAATGTCACATGTAATAAAAGCTTTGCTTGCAAAGGCGGGAACACAAACACGTTGCCAAAATACACCAACTACAAACCGAAAGATGCACAGTGTTTGACCGCCTGAGTGCTGCAACAACAACCCCTGAATCAGATACAACAGGTAGGCTATGTATGTTTGTATGCAAAACTAACACGTGAAGCATGGACATAAGTTTCCCATTTCATTCTTACAATTAATAAATGCTGGATATTTTGAACAACAGCTTCCTTCTTATCTAAGTTAAAAAAATAATTTTCTTAAACTACAGTTCATTATTTGTGTTTTTCCCCTTTTGTTTTAGTCTTTCAAAAATAAAAGTACAGATAAGGATACAGATAAAGTCCTGGATCGATAAGGAGTATCGTTAAGAGTAGTAGTATCGATAAATCCTTAACGATACCCCTCCCTAGTCACATAAAGGTAATAACAAGGTCAGCCGTCTATCACCTGAAGAACATTTCTAGGATTAAAGGACTAATGTCGCAACAGGAGCTCAAAAAACTCATCCATGTGTTTATCTTTAGTCGGATTGATTACTGCAACAGCGTTCTCACAGGTCTGCCTAAAAAGTCAATTAGACAACTGTAGCTGATCCAGAACGCTGCTGCTCACGTTCTCACTAGAACCAGAAGAGTAGAGAACATCACCCCAGTTCTAAAGTCCTTAAACTGGCTCCCTGTGGCTCAGAGAATAGACTTTAAAATACTCTTATTAGTTTATAAATCATTTAATGGCTTAGCACCAAAGTATTTTGAAGATCTACTGTTGTTATACAAACCTGCCAGAACACTCGGGTCCTCAAATTCCAGTCTAGAAGCAGCTTTCAGTTTGTATGCTCCTCTAATCTGGAACAAACTTCCAGAAAACTGCAAAGCTGTTGAAACACTGAGTTCTTTTAAATCACAACTAAAAACATATCTGTTTAGAGCTGCCTTTGAGTAATGCTTTGCTGTATCATGTTTTGTGTATGCTTCTTGCTTTATTGCTGTTTTTACATTATATGCTTTGTAATGCCTTGGTGTATCTGTGTATGCTTCTTGCTTTATTGCTGTTTTTACTTTATATGCTTTGTCTGTGTTTTACTGCTATTTTTATTTTACCCCTTAACCATGTAAAGCACCTTGTATTACCTTACTGTTAAAAGTGTGCTATACAAATAAAATTGCGTTGCCTTGCCTTTTTGATTACACTTGATCTAGAGTTTATAGATAGAAATGCTAAAGCTTAGCGAGATTGATGGTAAAATCTTGATGTTTGAAAAGAAACACAAAGTTTGGGTAAATCAAAATCTTTATCGTTGCTGCAATGTTCAACAACATAGTAATTACATGTTTTCCTATCATTGTGCAGTGCCAGAAGTAACATATTATCTTTTAAGATGATTGTATTTTAGTCTGGTCTATATAGCTGACTGTTTCAGTTTTTATTTTCTGATCTAAAAGCTTTATGTTATATAACATAGAGGAAAATCTTTTTTTAGACCATTTATTCAGCAGTCAGAGACTTAGTTTAGCAGTATATATATATATATATATATATATATATATATATATATATATATATCTCAGGCCCACTCAAACAGTGTCATCATCTTCCAGTACTTTTCTCCTTCTGTCAGTGTGCTGGTCAATAGACCACAAACACATAGAAAAACAGAAAGCACCTTGAAAAAGAGACACACCACATCTATAGCGTTCTAATGGTCCTATGTTTACTCTTGGTGTCCATTGGTGCTGTCTTCCATCTTCCACAGTCTATTTTTCGCTTCTCGGGGGATGAGAAGGGCTTCTCAGCTGTCATCTGAGGTCAGCAGCATGGGTGTGTTTTTATCTCCACTGCAGCTCTCACAGGTTTTTACTTTCAGAATCCTCTGCATGATGTCTTTAGAGTAACTAGAGAAAAAAAAAAAAGATGATAACATTTCTATTTTCCCCTGCAGAGGTAGTGTGTTGGAAAATTAAATCCTAAATTTGTAATCTAGCCAAGATGCTGTTAGATGTTAATGAAAAGAGGTTTTAACTTTTAGCTAAATCCAACAAAGGGACGTATGCACAAAGTTTGATGCCTCACATTTTTTATGCCAATTTGATTTAATACATGTGTGATGTGTCGCAAAGTGTGTTTAATTATAAAAGTCTGTGCCACCTTTTCTGGCACATTTAGAATGTTTTTATGGCTCATTAATGTGCCAGACGACTCAGTGAGCACCACAGCATCATGCGGCTTAATTATCAGGAAGAACAGCATAATCTGTCGAGATAACTGATTTGGACATATGCTCCCTTTACTAGATATATTTGGTCTTTACAGAATCTAAAATTCACCGTTTTTGTATTACTCTATTATACTTTGAGTGGTACTCATCCTTTACTCTATCATATCTGTTCGAATGCTCGCGTTATTGAGGATTAATTTTATTTTGAGGACACATGCAGTGTTTTGAGCTCACCTCAATTCAATTCAATTCAATTTTTAATTCAGTTTATTTATATAGTGCCAATTCACAACAGATGTCATCTCAAGGCACTTAACAAGAAGTCATTTCAATACATTTATGCAAACATTCCAATCAGTTAAAAAGTTTCCTATTTAAGGAATCCCAGCAGATTGCGTCAGTCATTGGCGTGAGGTTGGGCCCCGTTGATGCAGACTTTCCAACCACAGCAATCCTTCAGCAATCCCTCATACTGAGCAAGCATGTAGCGACGATGGAGAGGAAAAACTCCCCTTTTACAGGAAGAAACCTCCAACAGAACCAGGCTCAGTAGGAGCGGCCATCTGCCACGACCGTCTGGGGGTTTGAGAAGACAGAGCAGAGACACGGAAGGAACAGAAGATCTGATATAAGAGAACTTTCTATGTTACAGAAAGTAAAAAGTTGATAACAGGACACAGTGGATGTTCAGTTACTGGGAGGATCATCCCAGTCGATGCCTCATCCTGGGCATTGTAGCCAAGCAGGATACCAGACCAGGTATATCTTCTATGGAGAGAAAAACACTGAGAGAAAACAAAGTTAACAGTCGAAATAACAGAATGTACTGTAATACAACTGGAGAGTCGTAGGAGAAAAGGAAGTAGCATATCACTGTGATATGTTTGGTGTTACCTGGCAACAAGTTTTGTTGAAGATACACTAATATTCATATTGAAACTGATGATTTTTTTCTGTTTAAAAAGCTGCATAGAAAACAAGGTTTTTTAAACTCCTAGTGTGGGTGTTTGAGTATTTAATACAAACATAGAAGCCTGTTTTTGTGCCGACATCTCTGCCCTGACTACTCCAGGAAGAAAAATTTTATCTGCTGGGAGAAGAAGTATCAAGAGTTCACACATAGATGTATTAATCACTCATAAAACTCTTTTAGTTTAAAATCATTAGGTTATAGTGGTTTGAAGGTTGAATGAGAACACTGTATATTCTTACAATTTAATGCATGCCTGCAATGAATTTTGATGTATTTGCTTAAAACTACATAGTGAATGTTTACTCAGTTACAGCAAGACATTGTTTCAAAGTTCATATAACTTCCCATTTTCTATTTGCTTTTTACTTTTTAGTTACTTTTACATTGCGGTTTACAGGTAACCTTGGTTTCAAAGCCAAGATTTAGCTAATATTTCTCTTTTTTTTGTCGAGTTTATTTCTGTTTTATATAAATATATCCTCCTGAGACCAGGGGAAAAATTTTTTTGATTTAGATTCACCCCCCCCCCCCCCCACACACAGACATAAATCAGGTGTTGGGGCAGTAAAAACACATTGTAAAGATTTTTTTGTCTTTACAATGTTTTGTTTTTGATATTACAACATATATATATATATATATATATATATATATATATATATATATATATATATATATATATATATATATATATATATATATATATATATATATATATATATATATATATATATATATATATATAATAATTTTTTCACTACCCCCCCATCCACCGCAGGTGTAGCAAGTAAGGTGAGACTTTCAGGTGCTTCCATTCACTCACACAGTGCTTTTTTAAGGTATTTTAGTGGCACAGCTATTGGGAGAAATTCACGTCAGAGTAGAGGTATTCATAAGATACTCAAGTCAACATGGTAAAATAATTTATGCACTGAATGTTTATTAAAACCAAGTTTTCACTTAAAGATTACAATTAATATATTTTTGACTGAACGTGATTAATGCCAACCTTCAGAATACATACCATTGCTACACTAGGCTGTATTATTAGCTTTTTTTATCTGGTTCATGTCCAAATGCCTGAGGATGTAGTTATGCATAAACCATCTTTAAACTGAAGTTAAAAAACTGATTATCTGTCATATGGCTGCCATATTGATCACTTCATTATTTGTCATGAAGAAAATTTGCAAGAAGTCACCATGAGCGCCAAATGGCATGATAATAAATTCAGAACAGCAGCAGATCTGCTTGAGACGGTAATTATCTCCACATCCTGCTTTTACTTTCATTAGCAGCGTATCGTCATAGCATGCTAACCCTGAGACATCCAAACGAGAACAAATTAATAGGACTTTAGATCTGCCCCAACTTTCTTTGTTAAATGGAAGAAAAAGATTGTTCGGCTTACTTTGGAAAAAGACAACAGAAATCTGTGAGGTAAAAAAAATTAATTTTGAACTTTGGAAGATAAGACATGAGGATATTTAAAGCTGAATGTTTTAGCTAGATTTCAATTTTGTATCCTCATCTTAAATAAACTGAATACCCTAAAGCAATTACTGTCGTAATACACTGTAATCATGAGAGCATTATTGATTGTAAAATATCATGAAACTGGTAAAATTGTCAAAGTTGGTAATATTTAAATCAAAAGTACACACACACACACACACACACACACATATATATATATATATATATATATATTCTGCTCAAAAAAATAGAACAACACAATGTAACTCCAAGTCAATCACACTGAAATCAAACTTAGGAAGCAACAGTGATTGACAATCAATTTCAAATGCTGTTGTGCAAATGGAATAGACAACAGGTAGAAATTATAGGCAATTAGCAAGACACCCCCAATAAAGGAGTGGTTCTGCAGGTGGTGACAACAGACCACCTCTCAGTTTTTATGCTTTATGGCTGATGTTTTGGTCACTTTTGAATGCTGGCAGTGCTTTCACTCTAGTGGTAATATGAGATGGAGTCTACAACCCACACAAGTGGCTCAGGTAGTGCAGCTCATTCAGGATGGCACATCAATGTGAGCTGTAGCAAGAAGGTTTGCAATGTCTGTCAGCGTAGTGCCCAGAGCATGGAAGCGCTACCAGGAGACATGGAGGAGGCCGTAGGAGGGCAACAACCCAGCAGCAGGACCGCTACCTCCGCCTTTGTGCAAGGAGGAACAGGAGGAGCACTGCCAGAGCCCTGGAAAATTACCTCCAGCAGGCCACAACAGACTCCATGAGGGTGGTATGAGGGCCCGACGTCCACAGGTAGGGGTGGTGCTTACAGCCCAACATCGTGCTGGACATTTGGCATTTGCCAGAGAACACCAAGATTGGCAAATTCTCCACTGGCGCCCTGTGCTCTTCACAGATGAAAGCAGGTTCACACTAAGCACATGTGACAGACATGACAGAGTCTGGAGACGCTGTGGAGAACATTATGCTGCCCGCAACATCCTCCAGCATGACCGGTTTGGCAGTGGGTCAGTAATGGTGTGGGTGGCAATTCTTTGGGGGGCTGCACAGCCCTCCATGTTCTTGCCAGAGGTAGCCTGACTGCCATTAGGTACCGAGATGAGATCCTCAGACCCCCTGTGAGACCATATTCTGGTGCGGTTGGCCCTGGGTTCCTCCTAATGCAAGACAATGCTTGGAGTGTGTTAGCAGTTCCTGCAAAAGGGAGGCATTGATGCTATGGACTGGCCTACCCGTTCCCCCAGACCTGAATTCAATTGAACATATCTGGGACATCATGTCTCGCTCCATCCACCAACGTCACGTTGCACCACAGACTGGCCAGGAGTTGGCAGATGCTTTTGTCCAGGTCCTCAGAGGATATCCTTCAGAAGACCATCCACCACCTCATCAGGAGCATGCCCAGGCATTTTAGGGAGGTCATACAGGCATGTGGAGACCACACACACTACTGAGCCTCATTTTGAATTGTTTTAAGGACAATACATCAAAGTTGGATCAGCCTGTAGTGTGTTTTTCCACTTTAATTTTGAGTGTGACTCCAAATCCAGGCCTCCATCGGTTGATAAATGGTATTTCCATTGATAATTTTTGTGTGATTTTGTTGTCATCACAACATAATGTAAAGAACAAAGTATTTAAAAAGAATATTTCATTCATTCAGATCTAGGATGTGTTATTTTAGTGTTCCCCTTAGGTTTTTGAGCAGTATATATATATATATATATATATATATATATATATATATATATATATATATATATATATATATATATACACAAATTATTTTCAGTTCAAAATATATGGGGAAATGCATTGATCCAGAGCCCAGCAAAGGTAATGTAACAAAGATAGAGGCTGAAAAAATTGTTTCCTTCTTTTAGGTATGTCTGTATCTGTTTGCTAACAGAAATAATCCTGTGGCGGAATAATCCTGTGAAAAGATTATGGAAACCTTCACATCAATGCTAAACTACAAACAACTTCTCCTATGAGCAGTGATGAAACAGAGATCACATTAAAGCCTTAATAAACCAGTCATACTCCAAGCTGGAAGAGTGCTCAGAAAGCCCAACCAAAGCTCCAGATATAAATTTTCCAAATGGATACAGAAATGCAGGTTTCACATTTAGGTCTTGGAATAAAACTGACAGTAGACTAAAGGGATGGGCATAATTAATTGCGATCGATTAATTGATCATTAAGAATTTCACAGATTACTTTTTTTTACCGATCAATTAACGCATGTTCTGTTGCATAGTGTGAGTTTTGAAGGAATACAATTAATTTTGCTATGGGGCAGTTATTAAACACTTGACCACACGAGGGCGATGACTGAAAATAAAACCCACAGGCCGACTCAGTTTCTTGCGAGTTTCTGTGTATTTCAAAAGTAGCATTGTCATGAAGAGGTCACAGCAAAGCGTGGCGTGGGACCACTTTGACTAAAAAATCTAACTAAAAAGTCTTGGTTCACTGCCAACACTGCGAAGCTGTGTATAAGTACTTGAACGCACTTCCAACCCTGGTTAGAAGCGGAGCATCCTGCTCTTGATCTCAACCTAGTATCTAGTCGGTGTTAGCATGGAGGAGCCGAGATGCACAACGAGCAGAGAAACTTACTCACAAATTACTTTCTGAGGGAGGCTCCGCCACCCCTGGGTTGCACCCCTACAGACTGGTGGAAAATGAATTAAACAAGATTCCAGAGGCTTGCCAAGTTAGCACGGAGGTATGTGTATCACAGCGACGTCTCTCGCCTCACAGCAGGTGATCTCGGCGCTGCAGGTCAGACGCGAAATCAGCCTGGTGATCGTCACTCTGCTCACCAGGCTGCTTTCGTTTCTGACCCCAGCAGCATGTTAACATGCTCATCTTTCTCAACAAAAATCAGTAGACTGGTGCTAAAGTTGTATATAAGATTTCTTTTCTTTTGTTTTTGTCTTTTTTACTCTGTTAATGAGCCTAATTCATTGTTAGGTACGCTGATCTCTCTCATCCTCTTTCTTGACTCTTTATGCCAAATGTAACACAAAACTATCAGATATAAGTCTTAGCCTATATATATTTTTTTATTAAGTTATATTTTAACATGACTTTTTTTTTTTTTTTTACTTTTTTGGAGAAGAAAAAAATATGAGCGTCAGTTGTGTCAATGAGTACTGTCTTTTAGCTGTCGGCTCCGCTGCTTATAGCGCATATTTTCTTTGTGCAACTACCGTGAATTTCTCGGTATACTCACTGCATTTTAAAATAGCCCATGGACACTGAATTTTAATATAAAAATATCAATGATTAATCGAAAATTGATCATTAATTCTCCCGATGATCGATGAAGACAGTTTAATCGAATGCCTATCCCTAGTAGACTAGACATAGGTCAATTGTGCCTGCTGAAAGCGGACCAACCTCTCCTGATCTCTCCCAATCTCTCACCTTATTCTCTTTTCTTATTTTCTTTTCTTAGCTTCTTTCTTAGTTACTTTGTAAACCCAGCCTGTGCAGTTACTGTATTAGACTGGATCTCTTTTTTGGATTACTTTTTGAAGGACTGTGGATTACCAAAATGGCATTTTGCTCAGCTGAGGATTTTGAGAAACTGGTCCGAAGAATGGAAGCCATAGAGACGAAGTAATGTCATCTTGAGGTCAACATGGAATTAAACACTGGATATGGAAATGAGATAACCTTACCGATGACTACACGCAGGGAGGAAGAACCTGGCAGCCAGTTGTTATCTTGGTCCAACAGTCTCGCAAAGAAGCCTGAGAACAACGCTACTCCCTCAGCCAAAAGGCGCTTAACAGGTGGAACACCCCATTCACAGTTTGATGAACATTGCTTTAAAGCGCACTGAATCTACACCTGCTTTTCCTGTTCTGAGGAAGAAAAAACAAAAGAAATTCCAACCCAGAACAAGAGATATTACTCCCCCTGGAATCTCGCTGAAAAACCATCCCTCAGTTCTCCGAAAGATGACACAGCCCCTAGGAGCAGTCAAGGTCACCAGGAGAAATCCAGCCACACATGAGAAAGTAAGAACCCCCCAGCAACAGTTCTCATCATACATGATGGATCAATTAAAGAAACATGGGGCAGGATTTGTAAATAAAATAAACATGCATGTCCAGTTTTTTAATGCTGTTGGGTGATGAAGCGTTATAAGCCAGAAAGAATGAGCCCAGCCATGTATCGTTCCATTTTCTTAAACTGGCTGTGTGCTGCAAAATGTGCTGCAGTTCGGGCCCGAATTTCCTACGCTGTCCTACCGGACGTCAATTGACACTGCTTGTGCGTTCTCAACAACTTTTTAAGAGGAAGACAGACCTCCATTGATTCAACTGTGAGAATGGATTCTTCCACAACTGGAAAACGACCAAGGACGACACACAGCCCACTAAAAAGTGGCACTAAGAAAAAGAAGTACATCACTGGGAAGAGGTATGTTTTTTTGGTGAAGCGTTTGTGCGCGCTCCCGTGCGGCTGGCTGCAGTTACTTGCACCGCCGGCCGCGTTGCTCATGAGTTTCGTTTCTTCATTCTGCCCCATGCTCCTTTAATGGAATCGAAGACTTTTGTAGCCAGAACACTACAGTTTATAACTGCTCCAAAAATACAGTGAGAGAAATATCAGAAAAAATCCTGACAATCATAGATCAAAACTCTAAACTAGAAAAGCTCGTTATACATGCAGGTGCAACTGATGTAGCCAAGAAACACTCAGAGATTCTGAAGAGAGACTTCTCTGATCTGCTACAGAGACTTGGTGGACTTAACGTAAACATTTATATCAGTGGAACAGTCCCTGAAGGAAATTATGAAAGGTACAGTAGACTTCGCATGCTCCATAAATGGTTGAAGAGACAATCTGTTGAAAAATCTATCTCATTGAACAATAATTTTAAAATGTTTGAATGTGCCAAGCATCTGTTCAAAGAAAACTAACTTCATCCTAACAAAGCTGGAGTGAGACTGCTGAACTATATATAATATTTTCTGCTATCTAAGTTGCTCGGCATCCCTCAGAGTAACATTCGAATGCTTATAAGCAGCAGAAAACAAAAAACTAAAGCCAAACGCTCTCATATTAAACCAAATCTCAAATTGATCACCTGTCAGAAGATTCAGCCACCCATTATCAAACCACTTAAATTAGCTTCATTACATTACTTCATTTCATTCACGTTAGAATTCATCACTGATGGGGTGGTGGTGGCGCAGGGCGGTGGTGGCGCGGGCGGCCGGTGTAGTGCTCCGCTTGTGAAAGTAAATCTTTTAGGCTTCTACTTGGTACTCAGACACCAATTCCGAGCTCCACACTGCCAAACAGGACACGTAAAAAAAAAAAAGAATTAATCACTGAACATAATATACATTTATCAGAAACCTAGACTTAAATAATTAAACATCTGCATTAATCGAATCTACTCCTCCAAATTAAATTTTTAAGCGAGAGCAGGAAACACAGAAGACGTGGAGGTGTAGCTACAATTTCTCATTACTCAATGAACTTTAAAAAGGTATCCCTGGGTACATTTGACTCTTTTGAACAGCCACCCAGATAAATGAGGCTAACAAAGCTTTATTTCTGTTTATTTAAACCCCCCAAACTTAGCTCTTACTTCTTTGATGATTTCAGCGACCTTATTTCAGTAATATGTATTGATTATGACCAATTAATAATTGCGGGGGACTTCAACATCCGAGATAGACTAGCAAAAACATTAGGTGACACTCTTTACAACTTCGGCCCGACCCAGCATGTCAAACAACCGACACAAAATCGAGGACACACTTTGGACTTAATTATGAGCAAAAGTTTAAACATATCCGACATTTCGGTAATTGATATTGCATTATCTGACCATTTCTGTGTTTTCTTTGAAAGTACCATCTCTTCTAAACTATCTAGCCACAGTAAGACCACTGTAAAAAAGCGTTTTCTAGGGGACAGTTCAGTTGAAACCTTTAAATGTATTTACCCTTCCACCACATCCCCCTCATCTCCCAACTCCAACTCAGTACACAAGCTGGTAGATCATTTTCACGCCAAAATCTCAGACATCATTGAATCCATTGCTCCGATTAAAGTGAAAGTAGTCTCAGGTAGAAAGAAGTATCTGTGGACAAGTGATCCACTGGTACGTAGTGAAAAAAGGGAGTGTCGACAAGCCGAAAGAAAATGGCGGAAAACTCGACTCCAGGTTCACTGTGAGATCTACAAAGAGAGACTGAACAGATATCAGTTAACTTTAATCTTTGTTCTCTAAAATCATTAACAGAAACATTAATATTGCACAGACTCTGTTTGCAACAGTGGAAAGAGTAACTAATCCTCCAGTGACAGTAGCCCATGAACTAAATTCTACCTGGGCCTTCAATGAATTAGCCAGATTTTACACTGAAAAGACTATAACAATTAGACGGTCAGTCTGTACATCAGTACCGAACCGACTACCAATGTTATACCCAACTAACACCAATGTAGAAAAAATGTCAGAATTCCATGAATTAAACCGAAAAAAACTAAAAGAAATCATAAACCAATTAAGCTCCTCCTCTTGCTGTCTTGATATCCTACCAACAGTTGTCCTTAAGAAAGAAAAAAAAAATTTTCCCTGTCAATGAGTCTGATGGGATTCAAATAGTGAACTCATCCCTCCTGTGAGATGTCTTCCCCCAGGCATTAAAAACAGCAGTTGTTAAACTACTGCAAAAGAAGAATATCCTGGACAACACGTTAATGCAGAACTACAGGCCAGTCTCTAAACTTCAATTCATCAGTAAGATTATTGAAAAAGCTATGTTTCTACAGTTAAATAGCTTACTAACAATGACCAACCACTTTGATGTTTTTCTGTTTCCAGTTTTCGTGCTCACCACAGCACTGAGACTGCCCTAGTCAAAGTTTTCAATGATATTTGCATAAATATAGACTGTAGTAGAACAGTGCTGGTACTTTTGGACCTCAGTGCAGCATATGACATTGTTGATCATGATGTACTATTGGGAAGACTGGAGAACTGGGTCGGACTCTCTGGTACAGTACTTGGCTGGTTTGAGTCTTACCTAAAGAACAGAGAAATAAACTTTGTTTCAATAGGAACCTTTTCATCAGAACGAACAGGAATCACATCTGGGGTGCCCCAGGGCTACATCCTGTGGCCCCTCTTATTTAATATTTACATGCTTGCAGTAGCCTAGATTATAATCTTATTACCAATAAGATTTGCTCCAATAACTGTGCAGATGATACCAACTCTACATTACAATGTCACCAGTTGACTTTGAAAATTTTTAAACCCCAAGTAAATGCATCGAGCAAATCAATGGATGTATGTGCCATAACTTTCTCCAGCTGAACAAAAACAAAACAGAAGTGATTACTTTTGAACCTAAAGAGGAACAGTCAAGAATAAGCACACAGCTTCAGTTAATACAGCTAGAAAGCACTAATCAGGCCCAAAATCTAGGTGTAGTTATGGACTCAGACCTGAACCTCCAGGCAGGAGGCAATCAATAGGTCAGCCTTTTATCACCTGAAGAACATTTCTAGGATTAAAGGACAGATGTCGCAACAAGACCTCAAAAAACTCATCCATGCATATCTTTAGTCGGATTGATGACTGCAACAGCGTTCTCACAGGTCTGCCTAAATTGCCTAGATTTCAAAATACTTTTAATAGTTTAGAAATCATTGTAGTAGTAGCCTAGCCCCAAAGTATGTTGAAGACCTACTTTCATTATACCAACCCCCAAGACCACTCCTTTCCTCTTATTCCAGTCTATTCAACATCCCTAGAATTAGAACCAAACATGGAGAAGCAGCTTTCAGTTTCTATGCTCCTCTAATCTGGAACAAACTTCCAGACAACTGCAAAGCTGCCGAAACACTGAGTTCTTTTAAGTCATGGCTAAAACCCATCTGTTTAGAGCTGCGTAATGTTTTCATGTATCATATGTTTTGTGTGAGTGCTTCATGCTTTATTGCTGTTTTTACTTTATCCTAAATTCATGTAATGTTTTTACTTGTCATATGCTTTGTGTGTTTTATGCTTTCTTGCTGTTTTTACTCTATCCTCTAATCATGTAAAGCACTTTGAATTACCTAGTTGTTGAAAGTGGTCTATACAAATAAAACTGCCTTGCCTTTCACTAAACTCTTAAATCTTACCTCTGCTTCCCTGTTTAGATGTACCACAACATATCAGCACTAAAGCTGAAGCTAAAAACAGACGCAGCTTCCCAAACTGAGCACAAAAAACTATTTCTTCTCGCCACTGTGTTATTACTTGCTTCTGTAAATCGAACTTAAAGCTTTTGCTTACTTTTTGTCTTGACTTTTTCTTCATAATTATTATCACAGTATCTTTTGATTTTGTGTGAGGGTAATTTGTATCATGCCTTTGGGGACCTTTCATCTCTCTTGATCTTCGATCCCTGGAGTTCTTTATCACAAAGAGGGAGCAGAGAGTCCTCTCATCCTGAAAGCAGTTGAATGTGGAAAAGCAACCATATAATAATTAATAGTGAAAGCAAGAGAGATATCACCTCGTGTTACTGTTGCCGAAAGTGTGCCTATGCATTTGTAAGGCTGAAAATAACGCCTTCCAAATTAGATCTATATTTCTTTATCATTTATGTACAAGGTGTCATTGAGAAACAGATAATTCCCTTGGTGTGGTAGTTAAAATCATTTTGAGACACATTAGTCAAAAAGAAACTAGAAATAAATCCCTAGATATGAAGGGTGTGCTTTTACTTTCACAGCCTGATACCCACAATTTAAAAAAAATGCATAAGGCTGTAGGATGTTTGTTTACTCTTGTAATTAAATAAGCTTTAACCTTTTGCCATGACATGTTTTAATTATTAAAACGGAACATGAAATTTCATCTGGCTTAGTTTAGCCTGAGTGACTTTAACATTAGGGGATACAACAGTTTAAAGATGCCTGACTTGTTGGTGTCAAAACTTCTTATTTTAGTAGTCAGTTTAAATATGATGTGGTACTGCTGAAGAACAGATTTAAGAAAAATTGAAGAATCAATGCTTAAAAGTGAGCCCTGGGACACGGTAGTCAGAAATCTACGGATGCTTTTTTTTGTACTATCGCAGTTTGGGTTGAAATTTCCCTTATTTTAAACTTTAAGAGGATTTTAGGAAATATATTTTATCTGCATTACTTTAAGTATGAAGCGTAAGACAGAGTTTTTCTGAATAATAAAATGTTCTATTTGCAAATGAATTTATTGAGTAATCAGATGCTCTACAACAATATTACAAAGATAAATGTGTTGAAATGTATCATTATGCATAATTTATTTTGTCAGAGGGCCCGGTGGTTCCGACTGTATGGCAGCCTCACTTCTATCAGTATGCCCCAGGGCTACAATGTAGCTTACTACCATCAAGGTGTGAATGTGTGCATGAATGAGTGAATGTAGTGTGTGGAGTGCTTTGGGTGCTCTGCAGTAGATAAAGTGCAATGCAAGTACAGGCCATTTCACTTTTTTTTAACCATTTATCATCATTAATTAGATATTCCATATTTTGGGTTCACCTGAGTAGATTTATTACATAAGTTTTTACGAACCCTTCTGCTAGTTTTTTGACAGAACTTATCTATAAAAGGAAGAAAAGTAATTATCTGAGATTTGTAGTTTTCATTCCAAATGGTGGATGTTATCTAAAATTAGAAGTGCTGAACAAACATAACTTTCAAGTTTCGCATGAAATATGTCTTAAAGGTTAGCATTTTTGGTGATAGTTGGCATCGATGTCATGTTTCAGTAGTCTGACCTTTTCAATTCAATTCAATTCAGTTTATTTATATAGCGCCAGTTCACAACAGATGTCATCTCAAGGCACTTAACAAGAAGTCATTTCAATACATTTATACAAACATTCCAATCAGTTAAAAAGTTTCCTATTTAAGGAATCCCAGCAGATTGCGTCAGTCATTGGCGTGAGGTTGGGCAGACTTTCCAACCACAGCAATCCTTCAGCAATCCCTCATACTGAGCAAGCATGTAGCGACGATGGAGAGGAAAAACTCCCCTTTAACAGGAAGAAACCCCCAATAGAACCAGGCTCAGTAGGAGCGGCCATCTGCCACGACCGTCTGGGGGTTTGAGAAGACAGAGCAGAGACACGGAAGGAACAGAAGATCTGATATAAGAGAACTTTCTATGTTACAGAAAGTAAAAAATTGATAACAGGACACAGTGGATGTTCAGCCACTGGGAGCACCATCCCAGTCGATGCCCCCCGTCCAACAGGGCATTCCAGCCAAGCAGGATACCAGACCCGGTATATCTTCTATGGAGAGAAAAACACTGAGAGAACACAAAGTTAACAGTCGAAATAGAATAATGCACTGTAATACAACTGGAGAGTAGTAGTAGAAAAGGAAGTAGCAGAGTGAAGAAAATTGGTAAGTCTGTCCTCCAGCAGTCTAAGCCTATAGCAGCATAACTACAGAGCTAGCTCAGGATGACCTAAGCCACTCTAACTATAAGCTTCATCAAAAAGGAAAGTTTTAAGCCTGGCCTTAAAAGTAAACAGAGTGTCTGCCTCACGGACTAAAACTGGGAGCTGGTTCCACAGGAGAGGAGCCTGATAACTAAAAGATCTGCCTCCCATTCTACTTTTAGAAATCCTAGGAACTACAAGTAAACCTGCAGTCTGAGAGCGCAGTGCTCTGTTGGGAACATATGAAACAATTAGATCTCTGATGTATGATGGAGCTTGATTATTAAGGGCTTTGTATGTAAGAAGAAGGATCTTAAATTCTATTCTGGATTAAACAGGGAGCCAATGAAGGGAAGCTAAAACAGGAGAAATGTGATCTCTCTTTTTAATATTCATCAGAACTCTTGCTGCCGCATTTTGGATCAACTGAAGGCTTTTAATGGCATTTTGTGGACTACCTGATAGTAAAGAATTACAGTAGTCCAGCCTTGAGGTAACAAATGCATGGACTAGTTTCTCAGCATCACTCCTGGACAGGATGTTTCTAATTTTAGCAATATTCCGGAAGTGAAAGAAGGAAATCCTAGAAACCTGTTTAATATGGGATTTAAATGTCAAGTCTTGGTCAAAAATAATGCAGAGGTTCTTTACGTTATTACTGGGGGCCAATTTAATGCCATCCAGATGAAGTGATTGACTAATCAGTTTCTGTTTTAGAACTTCTGCTCCAAAGACAGCAACTTCTGTCTTGTCAGAATTTTAAAGCAAAAAGTTTAGGGTCATCCATGTTTTTATGTCATCCAGACATGCCTGTAATCTACCTAACTGACTGGGTTCATCAGGATTTATGGATAAATATAGTTGTGTATCATCGGCATAGCTGTGGAAATTTGTCCCATGCTGTCTAATGATTCTACCAATTGGAAGCATATATATGGTGAAAAGAATTGGTCCAAGCACAGAACCCTGTGGAACTCCACAAGTAACTCTTGAGAGTGAAGAAGATTGATCATTTAGATGAACAAACTGGTCAGACAAATATGATTTAAACCAGCCTAGTGCTGTTCCTTTGATCCCTGCAACATGTTCAAGCCTTTCTAAGAGAATATTATGATCGACTGTGTCAAAAGCAGCACTGAGATCTAACAAAACCAGAAAAAATCCATTGTCTGAGGCCATGAGAATATCATTAGTAACCTTCACCAGTGCTGTTTCAGTGCTATGATGAGCTCTAAAACCTGACTGAAACTCTTCAAACAGCTCGTTACTGTTTAGATGCTCACAGACTTGATTAGCAACAATTTTCTCAAGGATTTTGGATAAGAAAGGAAGGTCAGATATAGGTCTGTAATTCACTAAGTCATCTTGATCAAGCGAAGGTTTCTTGAGTAAAGGTTTAATTACAGCTATTTTAAATTATTGTGGTACGTATCTGTTTACTAAGGATAGATTAATCATGTCCAAAATGGGGCCAGGAATCAAATGGAACACTTCTTTAAATAATTTGGTTGGGATTGGGTCCAACATACAAGTTGAAGGTTTAGATGAGGCTAATATTTTTGATAATTCCAAAAGCTCGACTGAATCAAAACAGCCTAAGCACAAATGAGGTTCTACAGTTCTTTCCGATGCTGTCTCATTTACTGAAGAAGAAGTAATCATGTTTGGGAGGATGCCAGTGATTTTACTTTTAATAGAATTAATTTTATTAATGAAGAATCCCATAAAATCATCACTGCTAAGAGCTGGGGGAATAGTTGGATCAACAGAGCTATGACTCTGTGTAAGTTTGGCAACTGTACTAAAAAGAAACCTAGGATTGTTTTTATTCGCCTCTATTAATGATGAAAAATATGGTGTTCTAGCTTGTCGAAGAGTCTTTTTATACAGCAGTAGACTGTTATTCCAGGTTAAATAGGAATCATCTAGATGTGTAAAGCGCCATTTTCTCTCCTGCTTCCTAGTATTCTGCTTTAAAGTATGCAACTCTGCGTTAAACCAAGGAGTCAGCCTCCTATGGTTAGCCACTTTTTTAAATGAATCATAAACAAATAAATGGAAATTAATGAAGAGAACTGTCCAAACTTTTGCCATTTAAAGCATTTTTGCTTTGTTTTGACCGTGCTGTACAAAATCTCTGGAAGGATACTTTTATATTAATTTCTATTAATTTCCCTGTTCATATTCAGTTTGCAATACCTGTTAATATGGTTATCTCTGTGATAAAAGACACATGTCTGAATGACGGAATACTATTGCTTCAAGGGACTGATGAAACCATTAATCTTACTCAACCCATCCCTGAAAAGGACTTTAAAGGGACACCGCTTATAGTCTCCTCCACGAAGATGTCAGAACACCGTAGGGGACAATGTTGCTTGTGAAAGAGGACAAGGATTTTAATCAGAATTAATTTGTATTCAGGACTGGGTATTTAAAATGCAAAATGCCTGTTGCACTGCTGTGTTTGTTTAGAGATTTGCACGTTTTGCTCCATGTGCCCTGATTAATGACAATGTTGCACTTTTTGCATATATTTACATAATAAAAACTTCCTGCTCTATAACTTAATTTAGGAAAGCTGTAATGAGTTGATATTATCACTATGTAGTATGACCCAATGTATATTAAATGTTCAAAGAAATAGTTGCTAATTTATGCAGAGTATAAGTAGTGTTGCATAAATGCTTTTAATTTAAAACAGTTATCAAATGCCATCTGCTTCTCTATGTGAGAGAGAAATACATCAAGAAACATGGGTCTGAGGATAGAAAAAAATGTCTTTAGACAGTGCTCTCAATGATTTGCTCTTGTTGACGCCATTAGGTGAGAATGACTTCCTATGGGTTTACCAGCATCTCAGCTTCACACAATTAGAGCTTTTATGGCACCTTTTTATCACCTATAATACAGCATGAGGAGATATTTTTGACACTCCAGGCCCACCAACAGATTGTTCTTTCTCACTCTCTTGCGTCACAATCACAAGATGTGAAGGCAGACAAGAATAAAACCAAACATCACACTTGGAGGGAAATCACATTTAGTTTTTTGTAATGTGTATACTACTTTGGTTTCTTAGCTTTATTGACCCATTCCTGGAGGACGTCATCCACCTCCGCTGTATCCTGCTGTGGGTAAATGTACACCCAAGTCGTTCCAACCTTAAGCCTAGTTTATGCTTCTTCGTCTGCGGAGGCGCAGAGAGACGCAACACCATTATCCGTCGACACAGGGGCTCTCCGACAGGCTCGCAGGAACGGACGGAGTAGAGGCCAATTTTTTAACTTTCTGTTGAACACAACGGAGAGCACACGTCTGTGATTGGTCAGCCCATCATTAGCCCAAGATCCTTTCACCAGAATGGTGCTCTATTGTCAATGTAATTAGTTGTCAATGCACCTTTTGGGCATTAGATGCTTTAGAGTATATTGCAAGGCCAGTTTATCTAATATGGTCTTTTGGCGTTTTTTAACACCAGGAGGTGTAGACAACACCATTTATGTTTTTAAGTAAATGTGCATGAGGGTTGGTTTGGAGGGAGGGGGTTATAACTGTGATCATGTTTTTAATTCTTATGGGGAGGGATGGGAATGTGGAAAGCAGTTTGAGATGCAATTTTGTATGAAAAGCTCTTTTTAAATAATGATTGATTGATTGATTGATTGATTGATTGATTGATTGATTGATTGATTGATTGATTGATTGATTGATTGATTGATTGATTGATTGATTGATTGATTGATTGATTGATTGATTGATTGATTGATTGACTGATTGATTGATTCTGTCTTCCCCTTCCAAACACAGTGAGTGGCGTTTATACCAAAGAGTTCTGTTCTGGTCTCATCTGACCACATGAAATTCTCCCAATCCTCCCTTGGATCATCCAGATGGTCTCTGGCAAACTTCAGACAGGCCTGGACATGTGCTGGCTTAAGCAGGGGGACTGCAGGATTTTAATCCATGACAACATAGGGTGTCCCTAATAGTAACCTTTGTTACTGTGGTCCCAGCTCAGGTCATTGACCAGTTCCTCCTGTGTAGTTCTGGAAGTTCTGTGTAGTTTCCTCACTGTTCTCAAGATCACGTGTAGCCCACTAGGCGAGATCTTGCATGGAGCCCCAAGTTAAGGTAGAGTGTCAATGATCCATTTTTGAATAATTCCTCCAACAGTTGATCTCTTCTCGCCAAGCTGCTTGCCTATTGTAGACTGGCTCATCCCAGTCTTGTGCAGGTGTAAAATCTTGTACCTGTTGTTCTTGGACAGCTCTCTGGTGTTGACCACGTTGGAGGTTGGAGTCTGAATGTTTAAAGGTGTGGACAGGTGTCTTTTATATAGATTACGAGTTCAAACAGGTGCCATTAATAGCATTGTTACAGGAGCAGAAGTATGATGTGTGGTCCCAAAGATGTCGTCTTCTTTTTTAGTTGGATTCAGTATGAGCGCATTCATCTCACACCACTGCAGTACCCTCTTCACGTTGACAGTTGACAGTTGACAGTTGTCTCTCTGTCAATAGACTCACCAGAGCTGTATTGTCAGATAATTTGATGAGGTAGTGGCTGGGTGACTTGATAACACTAGGTAGATGGTGAACAGCAGAGGGGAGCTCACACATTCCCGAGGAACTCCACTGGTGGGTGTGAGCAGAGGAGAGCATTTGTTATTAACCCTTACCAGCTGCGTTCTGTAAGTGAGGAAGGAGTGATACTAGTGAATGAGATGAGGATTAATGTCCAGTTGCTGCATTTGTAAGAGAAGTAGGAATAACATGTCCCACATTTATTTTACAACACAAATACTGTTACTTTTATCCCTAAAGCAATGTAATTATACTGTATTACATCAGGTGTGAAATGATGTTGCACATAGTTGCCAGATGGTCTGAAGGTTAAGAATTTTTACCAGCTAAATTTTGAGAATGATTAAAGTAAAAGCGGTTAGATCACAGACTACTACAACTGTTTTCCAAGTTTATGTACCTTATCAAATATTTGTAGCAATCCAAGTAGCCTGCAGTCTGCTGTCTATTTTATCAATATTTTTATCAGAGCTCTTCACTGCCAGATATTCTTGTTATATATATATATATATATATATATTATAGTGATCAATCAGATATTACCTTCCAGACCAATTAAATATTTTGCTTTCTTGTTTTGGACCTAAAGCATGTTTGCCAAAGTTGAACAGGTAATTCTGAAAACAATTTTTTGTAGTTATGGTAGGACTCTGTAAAGACTCTACTTTAGTCTTTACAGTGGACACAGAAATGTTGTGTGATAACCATTTAATGAAGTGTGTTTTACAGCTCCCTGTTCCTGTGAGGGGAATGGATAACCCTAATGTCTTATAATAACAATTATACAGGTGTGCTAGAAATCCCAAATGGGATTTCTCACACAATAGTACTAACCTCTTGACAATATCAGGTTGGGACTTAGCTTATAAATACATAATAATCAACATAACAGGACAGCTGGGCAGTCAGGTTTGTAGGCTGACATTATAAATAATGGCATTCATCCTGATAATGGCTCATTAATTACTAAAAAGGGTATAATTTATTAGCAGTGACGTTCCTGGGACACTGTCTTAAGAAGAAAGTATGACTTATGTTACTTTGAATTTTAGATAGACATCTTCTACCAGATTAAAATGTCACTTTACCTTGTTTCTATATTTACTCATTTTGATTTATTTCATAAAACTATTGACAAACTAATTATTTAGTAATTATGTCCTGCGATTATTCTATTTTTTTAGCTAAATAGAGCAATAAAGTTTGAAAACCTTCTTTTTGATATTTAGTGTATCATATGCATTTATTTTCTATGATTACTGACATCACATTATAATGATTTTACTTTCAGAAGAGTCAACACTGCCAATCATGACAGTCGATTGACTGTCATGCGACACATGACTGTCATGTGTTATGTGTTGGTTTTTGAGGCTGTGACAGTCGCAGGTTGAGCATGTGTTTTGAAATTTTGCATCTGGATTAATAAATAAGTCTTCCTTTTGGCTGCTGAGCCTAATTTTTTAGGCCACGGTGTTAAAAAATTAATTATTGATCTTTATCTGAATAATTTAGCAGACTAATTAAATTCAAGAACAACAAAATAGAGCAGCACAAATCAAGGCTGCTTGGGACAGTTTGCACCAAGAGCCCTGCAGGTGTTATTGTTTACATGGTACTGACACTACAGTGTTGCCTCTGGGATTCTGGTTCTTTTGAAACCATGCCTGAATAAAAATTTGTGGAAGATGGAATATAAACTTTTGGAATATGGTTCTACACATGTGCATGTCTGCGCGTGTGTGTGTGTGCGTGTGTGTGGGGGTGGGGGGAGGGGATGGGGGGGGGAGGGGGGTGTATGTGTGTGTGTGTGCACGTTTCATGTTATGTCCATTTGAGGTTCAGAACACAGCATTTCTAATGAATCGCAAGACCTCAAAGTCATGGGCTCCCCTCAGCCAGCTCTCTGGCTGTCTCAACTCCCACCAGAGTGACAGATGGAGCGACGTGGCAAAACAACATAGCACTACATTGACTAACAGAACAACACAGGGAGAACATAAGATGAGCATACTGTACAACTGGTATAACTGAGAGATTGAGTGCAGAGAATTATTTAAATGATACAGTTCTGATTCACATGCATGCGATTCTTATTTTAGAAAATGGTTCTTTTAATTGTAAAGTAACAGAACTGTACTAAAATGTAATATTAATTATAATTGTTTTGTGGCATTTGGTAACTAGTTGTATTAACATTTAAAGAAAAATAGAATATTTTTTAGTTCCTTTAAAACTCAGCTATATGTTTAGAAGATAAATCCTTTGTCCAGAAAAAGTACGGTTGTTGGCACTACATTGATGTGTCACAGACTGTTTTACTATCCTTTTATTTTGATAACGGCTGGTAGTAGTTTCCACACTCCTCAAGCTGACCCTTCAAGCCAGACTCATTTGCTAGCTAATTTAAAATGATTTATCAACTAGGAATACTCTTAAGATAATATTTTCCTTTTTCTTTTTCAGTTAAAAAGACTGCTGGAGTCATTTTCAGTGAGAAAAGTTGTTCTCTTGAAAATACTTTACGGGCCACTTTATTAATGAATGATGTTTTTTGATGTGGAAATATTTGAGGACCTGATTCTGCCTACAGTGTTAAAACGTGCAGTCTGAGTCACATAACAAATACACATGTTCACTGAATTACATACATTGCCAGTGGCGGTTTTTGACATTGGTGAAACAGGCAATCTCCCAGGTATGCATTGGGGATGCAGATTAAAAAATATATAATTTATCTGCAAGTTGTGTGCCCAATAGCAAGTTTTCTATTGCTTTATACATCTGCAGTCAATGCATTTGGAGGTCTCCATGTGTTGAGTAGGCACCCCCACTTGCTGCTGCGAGATAGGAAGACTAGGGTACATACTTTGTTTAAGTGCACTGTGTGTTATCCCACCTTATCTGATGATTTCCTGCATTTGGTTTGGGTCGGGGTGTGGCACAAAGAGGGATACATTCAGGGCAGCATCCATGCAAAAACTGTTTCTGCATATTGCCTAAGTTGATTTTAACAGTGATTGCCAGCATGTAGACGTTTTTCTAAAGGGGGAGTTTTATAGGTTAAAATCATCACAGTGCTCTGTTCTGTTTTCCACATTTGTCACATTCGGTTGATTCAGTCACATAATTAGGAGATCAAGAGCTTTGTATGCATCATGACTTGACAAAAATGCTGTCTGAATCATGTTAATGTTAAAAAATAATATATAACTTTTTTAGGGTTAGAGTTGGTCACTGCGGTGTGACATCGCTTAAGGATGAATTATACTGACTTAGAAGTTTACCATGATCTTCCATGGGGTTTATTGATGAAAATTCATGTGGCAAGATTGAAAAAGAAATCACAGTTGTTTTGATTACAAATCTATCAGTTGAGCTACTGCACTAAAAATTTAACTTCCCATTACAAGATAAGCAATTTAACTACACCAATTACACCAAGTTGTTATGTTTTACTGCTAAACAATTTCCTCATAATATTTCACATTCCAATCGTCCTGGAAGCCTGGTATTACTAGGTTCAAACAAGGCCCCAGAGACAGCTGGTGAAGAGGTTAAAATAGGAAAATACACATGCTGGGTTTTGCTCTTAACAATGACACCTTAAGTGTGTAAGCACATTCTGACCTGTCACTGAGGTGCCTTAGTTTGCCATGTGTGAATTAAATAAGGAGAACAGTGTAGGTCTCACAAAGGCTTTCTATCACTGTTTTTATACAAATTTTTTTTAAGGGCTTGTGTGTCATCATTTGATTTTTTTCTTTTTAATTTCTTGTTTGGATATTGCACCAAAGTGACCATCAAGTTTGTACACTGCTGGAAAAATAATGGGAACACTAAAATAACACATCCTATAACTCAATGAGTGAGATATTCTTATAAATACTTTGTTCTTTACATAGTTGAATGTGCTGACAACAAAATCACACAAAAATTATTTATGGAAATCAAATTTATCAACCCATGGAGGTCTGGAATTGAAGTCACACTCAAAATTAAAGTGGAAAAACACACTATAGGCTGATCCAACTTTTATGTAATTTCCTCAAAACAAGTCAAAATGAGGCTCAGTAGTGTGTGGGCATGCTCCTGATGAGGTGGCGGATTGTCTCCTGAGGGATCTCCTCCCAGACCTGGACTAAAGCATCTGTCAACTCCTGGACAGTCACTAGAATATGGTCTCACAAGGGGTCTGAGGATCTCATCTCGGTACCTAATGGCAGTCAGGCTACCTCTGGAGAGCACATAAAGGGCTATGCGGACCCCCAAAGAAATGCCACCCCACACCATTACTGACCCACTGCCAAACCGGTCATGCTGGGAAAATTGCAGGCAACAGAACGTTCTCCACAGTGTCCCCAGACTCTGTCACGTCTGTCAAATGTGCTTAGTGTGAACCTGATTTCATCTGTGAAGAGCATAGGGCCCCAGTGGTGAATTTGCCAATCTTGGTGTTCTCTGGCAAATGCCAAACGTCCTGCACAGTGTTTGGCTGTAAGCACAAGGAACATCGGGCCCTCATACCACCCTCATAGAGTCTGTTTCTGACCGCTTGAACAGACACATGCACATTTGTGGCCTGCTAGAGGTCATTTTGGTGGGCTCTGGCAGTGCTCCTCCTGTTCCTCCTTGCACAAAGCCGGGGGTAGCGGTCCTGCTGCTGGGTTGTTGCCCTACTACGGCCTCCTCCACGTCTTCTGATGTACTAGCCTGTCTCCTGGTAGCGCCTCCATGCTCTGGACACTACACTGACAGACACAGCAAACCTTCTTTCCACATCTCACATTGATGTGCCATCCTGAATGAGCTGCACTACCTGAGCCACTTGTGTTGGTTGGAGACTCCGTCTCATATTACCACTAGAGTGACAGCACCGCCAGCATTCAAAAGTGACCAAAACATCAGCCAGAAAGCATAGGAACTGAGACGTGGTCTGTGGTCACCACCTGCAGAACCACTCCTTTATTGGGGGTGTCTTGCTAATTGCCTTTAATTTCCACCTGTTGTCTGTTCCATTTGCACAACAGCATGTGCAATTGATTGTCAATCAGTGTTGCTTCCTAAGTGGAAAGTTTGATTTCACAGAAGTGTGATTGACTTGGAGTTAGATTGTGATGTTGAAGTGTTCCCTTTATTTTTTTGAGCAGTGTATTTATATATTTCTCATTTTTAGCACAAACTTTCTGTAACTTGTAATCTTTGCCATTCTGTAATATTTCATTTATGAATATTTAAAAAAAGTAAAGTGCAAGAAAACTGATTGGTTTTTTCGATGTGCCAAACAAGTCTTGTCTTGTAAGGCAATCTTGGCAGACCTTCTACAATGTGCAAGGTCCAAACAAAGCCAACTTTATCACCTGCCGTTGTATCAGGGAAATGCTCTGTTTTCTTTATGGAAGTGCATATATTTTTAATGCGAGCATTTGCAGAACTTGTGCTGCCTGCTCAAATAACTGAGCAAAATCCATCAGAAGAGGAATCGCTATGATGTTGTGAAATGTAAACTTGAAATGCAGCATTGCAGATGTTGGAGGGTCTCAGAAAATCTGGTTTATGGTTCGTGGAGTGAAGGGCACTGTTAATTAGCTCGTTCCAGGGTTATTAGGGGGCTTTATGTGCATGTGATTATTAAGTTAAGCATCACATTAATTGAGTGAATTTTTAATGCTGCTCTGCAGAGTTTAGAACAATGAGCATAGTTATGAATAACTACAGTCAGAGGACACTAGGGGATTCAGATTCTTTCTCTGAAGAGTTGAGGATCACTGCTAGAAATTGGTTCGCATAGTACTCAAGTATTTCATGAATTTTCAACTTTCACACCGTAATATTGTCCCCCTCAAAATTTAAGTTGCAGAATTCAACAATCATGCTAACATAGTCCACAGCTTTAATCTGTTGATAATATTTGCTATCCATTGTGTAAAAAATAATAGAATTTTCTTTATTTAGGACAATGCCCATCAATCAGCACATCAGTGGTATGTCTTGATGGAAATGTTGGAAACAGAACAGTAGCAACACAAAAAAAACTAAATGTTTCCTTGTAATATAAGTGGACTTTATTCAAAGCAATCAGACAGAAAATGGACAGAGAGAGATAAAAGAAGGCACACAACAAAGGTTGTACTGTCGGGAATCAAACTCTGGACGGCCACACTCAGGACCAACCTTCCCAGCACACAGGGTGCCTACTATGTTATGTGATGCCCTTCCTCTGGATTTATTGAATTATTGTCTTTTCTGAGAATACAATGATTTGATAGTGGAAGGGTAAGTTAAATTACAGCTTTAAACACAAGACAAAACTTTCTGAAAATGTGATGGCTGACACAGTTTAAAGAGTTGTAATTACTAAAAATGGAAATGAAAAGATTTTTTGTAAAAAACGTATTTTTGAAGAAAGATCCCACAGATTTCAATGTACTTGTTATCTATGACTAGGTTGTAGAGCTGTGTGGTACATGTGAAAATATAATTGCCTCTGTAGAATGGAAGAAGAAATGTATATCACCTTATGTAAATTTGCAAGGTTATTAATATTAGACATTTTTAACTTGCTCAAGTTTGATGTTTGGAGTCAAAGATTACATCAAGACACCTCCAACACATCAAGGCTTTGATTAACAAATACATATGATTGCTCTTGTTGTTGTGCCCCCTGTTGGCTAGTGAGAAGAAATCGTACTTACATTTTTTTTATTGAGATGTAAACAATGTAAAAGCCACAAAAACAACTATACCATGACTACAGACAGTATATTAGTAGTTTGTTACTTTGTTTTGGTGTATGCCTACAATTACATTGTCATCAGTATTTTAACAGTGGACAAACATTTGATCCACGTTTTAAAATTGAGGCTGAATAGGATTGTTCCAAGTATAGAGCCTTGTGGAACTGCTTCTGGAGGTATGTAGAGTGTGCATTTCAGTTACGAATGTAAGCCATTTAGCACGGTTAAAACAACATACATGTGGCACTACACACAATGTCTTTGTGATTAAAAAATCTTGTCAATCCATCAGTCATAGTCTTTTCTTTATGCAAATTTTAACTTGATGATAATGCTATTCATTTTCATGTGCTTTTCCAGCCTAATTATAACTTGTCTATATCTTTAATAGAACTATATATTTTAATAAACTATATATTTTAATAGTTTGTGTTCAGGAGAGGTAATAATACATTTCCTTTTATTTGACAAAATTAAATGTGGAGCTTTTACTTCGCTTTATTCTGACTTTGAATGTAATTCAAACAAATGAACTGATATTGCTCAGTCACATTAAAAGTTACTCTTATTTTATCATAACCCTTCAGTGGTATTCAGTTAATAAAAATTATCCTCCTTTGTGATACTCTGTGGGGACAAAAGAAAGCAGAAGATAGGTGGTTGCGACAGCATCAAAGCCTTTATCCTACCATCTATGAGCCTTTAAGTCAGTGGTGTGCCCAGAACATTTCAGTAGTGTATATTCATATTTTAAAGAATTTACACCCGCTGTGTGTATATGCACCAGTTACTCACGGGTAAAGTCAGATATTTCACAGTGGCTGCTTAACATCCTTATGCAGCTTTGCATGTAGTGGAAAGTAACAGTTCCTTACTGTAGCCTTTATGTATTCTCTCTCTCTCTTTAGGTTTGTTTTCCTCTCTGCTGCAGTAGGACTCAGAACAGATGGAGCAGAACATGACAAAACAGCCTAATTAAGAGTGGTGCACTTCTAAATTCCCACATGTGGAAACTCTGTCCAGAACCATGACAGAACCTGTTGGCACCAAATAAGAAAAAAAAAACTGTTTTTCAGTTTGCATGGTTCATTTTTGACTCAAAATAAGGGTGTTTTTTACTACAACTTAGTAGCATTGCAATAGAGTTTGTTACAAAATGGCCATTTAATCATATTCCTTCTGTGGATCTTCACCCCCTGTCAGTGCAGAACTACAATATGAAATGAGTTACATGGCTGAATACATATACATGCTGAAGATAATTTAGATATCAATCAAAACAAGGCAAATGTTACATGTTAAAAATTTACACTACTTGAACAGAGGTCCACCCTTTTATATATGCTAGGGCTTCAAGAAAAATAATATTATTACTTTAATTATAGGATTCAGTTATTATTTTTGTATTTCTACTTCATGAACTGATATAAATATATGTACATATTCACACAATGACATTTGCTCTAATGTTGTTTATTCTTTTATTTTATTTCATTTTTTGGTAGATATTTGATATTGTTTTAATTCAGTTTAATTCAATTCAGTTTATTTATAAAGCGCTGATTCACAACAAATGGCATCTCAAGCCACTTTACAAGAAAAGTAATTTCAATTCATTCATACATACATTACAATCAGTTTAAAAGTTTTCTATTTAAAGGGGGGTGTTATGCAAAATGGACTTTCTGAAGCTTGATATCCTGAGAACCTGTATTTCCCTCATTAAAAAAATACCTGAAGTGTTGCTCTGACCCATTCACTCATGTTAGAGTAATCTTTGAGTCTCTGCTGGTAGTTCTCGGGGTTGCTGAAACGCCTACTCCCACCTATCCCCGCCTTTTCCACCCATCTCCTCCTCCGACCTTATGTACTCAGCCGAGAGCCTCGTCCCTGCAGAGCTCCCCTACCCCTCCCCACCCCTCACAACTCCGGCTGAGTCCCAGGTGCAGTAATTAGAACACACCAGCTGCAGCTACGCGTCTTTTGTGGGATTTTTTTTCTGTCTCTGTGCATGCTGCAATGATGCATGGTATGTGACGAACTGAAGGGGGAGTGTCAGAAAGAGTAGGAGGATAGAGACACGCGAAAATTAAGACGTCTTTAAGGTGGATTTGAATATATATGACAGACTTTTATAAGACTTATGGTGACAATTTTATTGGAGTGTGCTATAGAAGGGTAATTTGTGCCTGGAAGAAGCATAATACCCCCCCTTTAAGGAATCCCAGCAAATTGCATTGATTCATTGACTTGCAGTTGTGCCCCGTTGATGCAGACTCCAACCACAGCAATCCCTCAAAAATCCCTCATAGTGAGCAAGTATGTAGCGACAGTGGAGAAGAACAACTCCCCTTTAACAGTCTGAGAGCGAAGTGCTCTGTTGGGAACATATGGAACAATCAGATCTCTGATGTATGATGGAGCTTGATTATTAAGGGCTTTATATGTAAGAAGGACGATCTTAAATCACCTGTTTCGAATGCTGTTATCCCATTAAATGGCCGTTATTAGCGCTCATCACTCCCATACAATAGCTTCAGAATGTTCCTCCTCTACCTCCTGCTCGTTAGGTCGTTATCTTGTGACTTTAGGTTTTATCTTGTGACTTTAGGTTTAGGAACTTGTCCTGAGTTTTTAGGATAAGGGTTGGAGGTGGGGTAAGGTTATGAGTACATTTCCATCTTTACCTAAATTGTAAACACAGGTTTTAAATGAAGTTAACAAAAACGAAACTTAAGCTTTTAGACGTGGGCAATGCTGAAAAGAATTCTAATGCATATTATCACCGATAAGAATGGTAGATGCGTATCTCCTAGCCTGCTAGGATGTAGAGGAGGCACATTCTGAAGCTATTGTATGGGAGTGATGACCGCTAATAGCGGCCATTTAAAGGTTGATAACATTCGAATCGGGTGCTTAAATTCTATTCTGGATTTAACAGGGAGTCAATGAAGGGAGGCTAAAACAGGAGAAATGTGATCTCTCTTTTTAATATCCATCAGAACTCTTGCTGCAGCATTTTGGATCAACTGAAGGCTTTTAATTACATTTTGTGGACTTCCTGATTGTAAAGAATTACAGTAATCTAGCCTTGCGGTAACAAATGCATGGACCTGTCCAGGAGTGATGCTGAGAAACTAGTCCATGCATTTGTTACCTCAAGGCTGGACTACTGTAATTCTTTACTATCAGGTAGTCCACAAAATGCCATTAAAAGCCTTCAGTTGATCCAAAATGCGGCAGCAAGAGTTCTGATGAATATTAAAAAGAGAGATCACATTTCTCCTGTTTTAGCTTCCCTTCATTGGCTCCCTGTTAAATCCAGAATAGAATTTAAGATCCTTCTTCTTACATACAAAGTCCTTAATAATCAAGCTTCATCATACATCAGAGATCTAATTGTTTCTTATGTTCCTAACAGAGCACTTCGCTCTCAGACTGCAGGTTTACTTGTAGTTCCTAGGATTTCTAAAAGTAGAATGGGAGGCAGATCTTTTAGTTATCAGGCTCCTCTCCTGTGGAACCAGCTCCCAGCTTTAGTCCGTGAGGCAGACACTCTGTTTACTTTTAAGGCCAGGCTTAAAACTTTCCTTTTTGATAAAGCTTATAGTTAGAGTGGCTAAGGTCATCCTGAGCTATCTCTGTAGTTATGCTGCTATAGGCTTAGACTGCTGGAGGACAGACTTACCAATTTTCTTCACTCTGCTACTTCCTTTTCTCCTACGACTCTCCAGTTGTATTACAGTACATTCTGTTATTTCGACTGTTAACTTTGTTTTCTCTCAGTGTTTTTCTCTCCATAGAAGATATACCTGGTCTGGTATCATGCTTGGCTGCAATGCCCTGTTGGACGGGAGGCATCGACTGGGATGATCCTCCCAGTAACTGAACATCCACTGTGTCCTGTTATCAACTTTTTACTTTCTGTAACATAGAAAGTACTCTTATATCAGATCTTCTGTTCCTTCTGTGTCTCTGCTCTGTCTTCTCAAACCCCCAGACGGTCGTGGCAGATGGCCGCTCCTACTGAGCCTGGTTCTGTTGGAGGTTTCTTCCTGTTAAAGGGGAGTTTTTCCTCTCCACCGTCGCTACATGCTTGCTCAGTATGAGGGATTGCTGAAGGATTGCTGTGGTTGGAAAGTCTGCATCAACGGGGCCCAACCTCACGCCAATGACTGACGCAATCTGCTGGGATTCCTTAAATAGGAAACTTTTTAACTGATTGGAATGTTTGTATAAATGTATTGAAATGACTTCTTGTTAAGTGCCTTTAGATGACATCTGTTGTGAATTGGCGCTATATAAATAAACTGAATTGAATTGAACTAGTTTCTGAGCATCACTACTGGAAAGGATGTTTCTAATTTTAGCAATATTCCAGAGGTGAAAGAAGGAAATCCTAGAAACCTGTTTAATATGGGATTTGAATGTCATGTCTTGGTGAAAAATAACACCAAAGTTCCTTACGTTATTACTGGAGGCCAATTGTTTTTTGTTTTTTATAATTTATTTTTATAAGTTTTTGCAATGAAAAAAACATGATGTGACATGGTCATATATACAGAACAATAACAGTCTGGAAAATTATGACAATATCATACTTTTCACTATCAGAGTTCAGTGAGTTTCAGTTAGTTATTTTTGTGTCACCCACAAAAAGTGACAATTTTCTCCATTGTTTGTCCTCTTAATCTGAGGCTGTAAGTTATCCTCTCCATCATTAATATTTCCTCCCCTATCTTGATCCAGTCCTCTTGATTGGGAGGATCAGGTTTGAGCCAACGCTTGGTTAGTGCCCTCCTGCTTGCTGCTAAGATTATCTTTAGCAAACGTATATCCTCACTATTCACCACATTTGTTATATTTCCCAAGTATAGCACTGGACAAGTATTTGGAATTTTGTACCCAATGATTTTACTGATTGTTGCTCCGACCTGTTCCCAATACCGGGTCATTTTGTTACAACTCCAGAAGATGTTTGTACGATTGGCGTCTACTTCTCCACATAGCCTCCAGCATTTTTGTTGAGTAGAAGTTTATTTGCTTTTAATTTTAGGTGTAATGAAACAGCACATTAAGCTCTTCCAGCAAAATTCCCTTCACACATTTGAAGCCATTCATTGTCTGTTATTTTGATTGCCAATTCTGCCTCCCATTTCTTTTTCAGGTATGATGTTGATTCTTTTCTAATCTCTCCCAGAGTGTTATAAAAAGCTGAGATGGCTTTAAATCTTTTTTGAAAGTATGCATCTATCACCACTTGGATTATGCTATAATTTTTGTCAAGTTTAATCCCTCACTCACTTGTAGGTATCTAAAAATCTCTTTTTCGTTGAGATCATATTTTGATTTAAATTCCTGAAATCCCATTATTTGCCCGTTTTTCAGTAGAGTAAATATTGGTGTAATTCCTCTTATTTCCCATTGTTTGAATGTTTGATCGAGTTGCCCTGGTTAGAATATGGAGTCGTACCTAAACCATTTCAGCAGAAGGGCCTTTTCTTTTAGATTGTATTTTTTCTAGTACAGCGTGCCATGTTTCCAATGTGAATTTAACAATTTGGTTCATTTTACTCTTTAAAGATGATACTTGCCTATCGCTAAATCCAATTCTTTACATGTAATCTGTGACACAATTAGTTTATTTAGAATTTCTCCAATAGAAGGTAGGTCAAGTGTATTGAGGAATTTTATTTTTATATGTCGACATCCTAACGCGTTTCTGTGCCGCTGTTAAGGAAATAATCTTTCCTCTCATTTAAGATGCTCAAATTTAGTTTCCATGTTGTATTGATTTTCCTATTATCAAGGGTAATTTTTATGCCGATCATGTTAAGATCCGAGACATCTACCACATCAATTTCACATTCTGTAACATTATAGATTTCTTCCGTATTAATCAGAAAATAATCAATTCTTGAGTAAACATTATGTGTGGCTGAATAATGTGTGTAGTCCTTCACTTGAGGATGAAGCTCCCTCCAAATATCCACCAAACCCACCTCCTGAATCAATGTATTCATTAATTTTGTCATGCTGTTCTTACTGTTTTCACACTGGTTGTATCCATATTGCGATTCAGAACCACATTAAAATCTCCTCCACAAATCAATAATCCTTTGGATTCCTGGACTACTACATTAAACATATCTTTAAAAAATTGTGTCTTACTCTCTGGGGGAGCATATACATTAACCAATGTAACAATTTTATTCCCCAACTTTCCTTTAATTAACACATATCTACCCTCCAAGTCAGTGATCTCTTTGTAACATTCAAACTGCACCAGATTTGTAATTAGAATATCTACTCCCCTTTTTTGGCTTGATCTGTAATAACTATAAAACATATTTTTGTAACCAAATCTTTTCAATGTTTCATGCTCATTTGAGGGCAGATGGGTCTCTTGTAAAAAAAAATTACTTGAGGATTTTTCTTTTTAAGCTTTGTCAGAACCTTACTTGTTTTAACCGGATTGTTTAATCCATTTGCGTTTAGTGACACTTTCTTAACATAATTAAAAGGCATTCGACTGAAAGGAACGAATTTTGTAAATTTCCAGACAATAGAAATAACCCTGGCCTGAAGATGTGGCCAGATACACATCAATATAAAATAAGACGTGCAACAGGAACAAAGACTGACTTCCAATCTGGGGCAGTTCTTCCCCGTCCCAAGTCCCCGTTGGCAGGATGAGGGGATATTCTCCTTGAAGTCTGGAGGTTAAACGCTCTGTTTCACACATCCAGAAGTCCAACGTTATCCGAAAGCAAGTATTAAAAAATTCAAAAGAAGTCAATTTAATGTACTAAAGATTTTAAAATACATTTTCCTTCGATAACTCCACACAGACAGATAAGAAGGGAAATGTCCATTGAACTTTTACCTGCATTAGTTACAGGTTACTTCCTTCATCCGAGTCTTATGTTGCGTTATCCATCCTACTGATCATGCAGTCAGTTTCCAGTGAGTTGCCAAGGTGGCGCTCCGGACAGATGCTCCAGTTCCCTGCCCACATCCCTAGTAGAATCCGGCAGCAGCACAGAGTATCCTCTTCCACTCATTTCCATTGCAGCTTCTCGTGCACTACCATTTGGGTGCGCACCCAAATCCCAATAGATGCGTATCTTATCCAACGGCATTTGGAATCTGATGCCTTTATCCTTCAGAGTTCTTTTGATGTTGACGTACTCTCTGCTCTTCTGTACGACTTGCGTGGCGTAATTGTGGTCAAATGATAGTCGCTGTCTTTCATACATAACTTTGCTGGCCCATGCCTTCTTTGATATAGTTTCCGTAGTAACTTAATTTCGAAAATGTATTATCATTGACCTGGGTGGGGCATTTGAACCCGGTTTTGGCATCAATGCTCTGTGGGCATCAAAGTTCTGTGGGCACGCTGTATGTGTAGTTTCATGTCGTCGGGTAGTGAAAGTGCCATCTTTAGCACCTTATCAACAAACTGCAGCGACAAATCACCCTCCTTTCCCTCTGGGACCCCATACAAACAAATATCGTTCCTCCTGGATCTCCCTTCCAGATCAGTTTTCTTTGTACATCCTTGTGGGCCTCCAGAACTTTAACCAGTGCATCTTTCATGGCTGCATTCAATGTCTCTGCCTCGGCTATCCGTGTTTCAGCCTCTGTTAGCTTGTTTTCAAGTGCGTTGATTTTCTTGGTGTTAGCAGACATGCTTTGGTAAATTTCCGTCTTCATTTCTTTCAGCTCAATTTTCATGTCTTCTTTAATTTCTTGCTGTAGTCTTTGGAAGTCTTGTTTGTTCTTGTTTCGGAATTCTCGTAGCTCTGTCTTGATAGCTTGTAGCACAAAGCTAATGCTCTCTTCGTGGTGCTGCTCATCGTCCATTTTCTTCTTTCCTTCTTTTTTTCCACATTTCATTTGACTTCTGGTCCTTGATCCTCCTATCATCCCAGTATGGTTTATCTAATGTGTCGATGTATCTTTGATTTGGGGGGCTTCGTTGAAAGTTGCTATCGAACCTCAAGATTATGCCGCCATTTTGGTGACTCGCTCACTCGGAAGTCACTGGAGGCCAATTTAATACCATCCAGATGAACTGATTGACTTAGCAGTTACGAACAAATCCATTTGATAATCACAAATCAAGTCATTTACTACCAAGGTCTTTGAGGATAGAAATCTTATGTTCAATAAACCACATTTATTTAATTTTTTCTGTTCATTCCAAGTCGTATTTATCTTTATGAGATTTTCATGATTTGCTCTTGTTAGGTTAACCTTTAATCTATTTGATTTTGGCCGTGGACAGAATACTGTCTCAATGGGGTAACGGGTGGGTAACAATACAGAAGCTTCAGAGAGGTGGATTAAACTATGACTCAGCTTCCTGGTCTGGACCCTGGGTTGTCAGTGTTTATGAGGACTAATAAATCCGTCCAGATTTCTAGAAAGAAGAGTCATTTGACCAGTTATTACTGTGCATTATATAATTAATAATTTATTGATAATTATACTCAATAATTAGTTGATAATGATTAAAATCATTGCAATAATTATTAATGATATTTTGCCTGTTGCATTGTTTTTAATTAGTTTGTGTTATTAATTAGCTCGCAGCTTTAGTGACACATTGTACATACTGTATTTAGAAGATCTGGTAATTAATAATTTGCTTTTTGCAGTACACTGTCAAATTATAACGTCATGTGGAAATGTTTAGTATAATATTTTTTATACATAATATTAGTGAAAATATGTATTCACCTGTCTGTATCACTTTGTTAAAATAGACTAGTTTTTGTATCGATTACATTTTGTAATTAGCTTTGCTTCAATAACGATAGCAGGTACTGAAGTACCCGCTCTACATACAAGTAAACATGTAGTGATGTCACACAAAGAGATAAGACAAGGTAAGAAAATAAAGAAAATGACATAAGTAAAGAAGAATTACATGATCTTTAAGTTTACAGAGCACAATTCCAGCAACATAGGTTTAACTATTACAAATGTACCTCCAGTAGTCTAAAAGGAGCTAAAAAAACAGAATAACTGTCAGACAAAAAAAAAAATCACTTCTGATTACATCCTATTAAGCCATTGAACGTGGTCTTTTTTATTGATAGGAGTATTCTATAAAGAAGTTCATTAAGATGTTTAGCAGTGAACTACTACATTTAGAGTCCCACAACAGATATCTGTTGTTTTAAATTAGCCTAAAGTACTTTCTAATTGTAGCAATACTGTTTATAGACCATACTTTTACCCTGGTAAATGTCCATTTAGTAACTCCTCTGCTTGAGGGGAGTCATCACAGTATAGACTGCAGAGATAACACACAACTAGTTTCAGACCACCTCTGAAGGCTACCCAAGCAATATTGTCCAATACCAATTTGTCTTAAGTGTATTCACTTGTATTTAGCACAGCCTAAGCTCAATACAAACTCACAGCATAGATGATAGTGCCAGGCTTGACTGGGACATGTTTGCACACCTGTAGAGTCAGAGCTTCTGAGACTAATTTCTGTACAGTGCATGCAATCACATGGTAATAAATCTCAAATTAAGTCAACACATCTTCAGGAACTGCTACCCAGCCGGATTCACTCTTGAAATCTTTCCATGCTTTTTAATATAGCTCAGGAAAGCAGGTGTAGCACTATTTCTAAAGTGAAGCTTGTAATGGCAGCTTATACTGCTTCTCCCAGGTTTCTAACACCTTGTAAAACTGTCATATTAGTTGCGTGAGATTTCTGAAAGGAATACTTTACAAACCACATGTGTTTTGTCAGGTTTTTTTGCTTTCTGAAAAGTTCATAAAAAGCATTTCATGTTATAAAAAATATTTTAATATCAGGTACACTTACAACCATACAGTCAAAATTATTCTTTGTTGAATCAGATAAAATAATGATTATGCACTGACCCATTGAGTATCTTAATTTTAAAAGTAGTTGCTTCGGTGCTTAATCCACCTCCACTGATGTATCTTCCAATATAAAAGTTCCCACGCCTGCTAAACACATACAAAGACACAAGAAGTATTACTTGTGAATTGCAAGATAAGATCTTTTCGCTTATTTGTACTGTATTTAACAGTTATCCCCTCATGTGTCTCATTTTCAGAACAATATGTTGAGGTAAAAGTATGTTAAACTTTCCAGGTGTCTCAATATTCAATCTCACACAGGCTGCACAAGCTTGCTATGTTTACATATTGTAGGAATTATTACCATAGGTGTGTGTCTCCATCTTCTGCAAGACCTGAATGAGAAGAAGGATTTTGCCGACCTTAAGCCTCTCACACCAGTTTTTTCCCTATATCGTATCATTAGCAGTGTTATACTTCACCTAAAACAATAGGTTTTGTTTGATGTAAAGAAGCAAAATCAATGTGGAAGCGATTATTTTTTTCTAACCTCATATGGCCACATTCTGTTATACTTTATCAAATTTATTGTGTCACCCAGAAAAGGAAGGAAAACATTTTCCATGGCATCTGATCCACTTATTTATTCATTTTTTATTGTACTCATCTATTGTACTTATACAGGCACACAGATAAACCCTGAAGGAAAGCACGTTTCAGCTGTGTTAGACATTGTCTTTCGTGTGTGGGAGGCTTCACAGGCAGCAGCACTGTTAGCAGTGATTGATTATGGGTTCCTTATAAGGGGTTTTCTTCCATGGAAGGGCACAGAGAACACAGAAAGGCTATGGCTATGTCCAGGGTGTGTGCTATCATTCCATCAGCTCTGTCTACTTTCTGAAAAGAGGAGAGAACAGCAGCAGTAGGAGGGGAGTGGGTGGATATCAAAAGGTGAAAGTCAGACTGCTGCAAAGCTTTAACCAATGCAGTATGATTTTGTCTCAGTTGCAGGATCTAACACACTTTACACTTATGTAATACTCATGGTTTTTGTTGTTTGTATCTGTGCAAACTTATAGAATGTACCTTGTTATCCATTGATTTCTTGCCAAATTAACTGATACTATAACATACAACCATTGTTAATAATATAATTTACTCATTCATCTTCTCAATGTTTAGGACATCACAATATCTTTCTATCTGATGTCCAGCCATTTCATGGTCTTCACCTGAGGTGGGTAGTACCTAGTTACATTCACTCAGTTATGCTTGAGTAATATTATAATGAAGTAATACTACTCTTACTTGAGCAAAATTTCAGACTACTTTACCCACTGCAAGTAACTTTACTAAATGAAGAACAAGCTTGTATTATCCAAATTTATAATGTTATTTTCTTTCTGCTGAGCTTGTTGTTACATTTGGATATTAAGTGTATACAGTATATATACAGCAAACCATGTGTATTATCACTGGAAGTACCTTACCGCTGTCTAACACATTTATGTTGCTACTGATTTAAATTTTATTAGGAAAAGTGTTTCTTCATCCTGAATTTGTTTTGCAATTATGTGATGTATATATTTTTATTTTTGAAACACCAGAATCTCTTGTGTTGTTTGTATGGACTTTTATATGCTTTTGTCTGTCTGCACAGTGTGACCAAAGATAGATTCTTGTGAAAGTAGGACAAAACGTTTAGGTTATGAGGTATTCATTTTTCTCTAATATTGATTCTCAAAGACATAACTGCTCTGTTGATGTAAACTGCATGTTTTTAGTCAATAGATAGTAGTACTCAGCATTGTACTTCTACAGCTCAACTGCCTGTTGCTAAGCTCTTTCCTTCGGCAATAACTAGCTGTGTATTAGTGTGGAGGAGGGAAGCCTAGTCTATTTCAAGTTATGCAAGCATCTTGGCGATAAAGCACTGATCAGGCACTGACTGCAACAGACATTTAACATAACAGCACAATGGGTTTCCCCCTCATACCACCCCCCCCCCCCCCCCCCACACACACACAAATTGACTCTCTTTCTCTCTCCTCAATGCCTCTCATCTTTTCTACAAGAGAAAAATTACACACTGGATCAGGTGCTGACTGGAGCATATTAAGGAAATGTCCTGTTACTCATCAAGCAAAATAGCACAAAAATTGCATAAGCTGTGGAAACAGGAAAGTGCTCATTAATGCTTTGTAGACATCTACAAGATGCTATGCAATTTGTAGTGTTCATCAGAATGTTTAGAAAGAATGTTCACCACTAGGGTAAAGTCTTGGTTGAAAGACAATCAAAATTTTTGCCATGTTTAATTAGTACTGGTTTTGTGTGTAAATGAGTGAATTCTACATAAATGTGTACAGTGTGTGCGAGGATATTTTATTTGACCGTTTTTATGTTCTTTTTTGATGTTGTTTAGAAGCTCAACCAAGGACAAGAGTTGAAAAAAAAGAGTTGAAAGTGATGCTTTAGAGTGTATAGCATCCACTATACACTCTAAAGCATCACATCAGTTCAGATCAAATCAAACTTTATTTATAAAGCGCTTTTCATACAAGAATTGCATCACAAAGTGCTTTACAGATTAAAATGACCCCACATAAACTACATTCCAATCCCTCCCCCACAGATTTAAAAGCATGATCACAGTTATACCCCCCTCCCCCCAACCCAGCTCCCATGCACACACACAGTTAAAAGCAACAGTAAAAAAGGACATTGGGCCGAGTGCAGATGAACCATGCAAGGAAACACCATCAGAAGAGCGATATGCACCGGCAGCTTAAATCAACAGCAGCAACTGAGGCACCGACACAGGGAGCCCAGTGGATGCAAGGCCAAGACCCCAAGCTCCACCTAGAGAGCACCCAGGCAGCCACAGCCGAACACTGCTCCCGAGGCAGAGGGCTCCCACAGAGGAAACACTGGAACGGGGATTAAGATATATTAAAATTTTAAAAATAGTAAATAAATGTGATAAGATTAAATAGTAAAACACTGATAAAATATAATCATGTAAAGCATGCAGAGCGATTAAACAGACAATAATAAATAATCAGTTAAAAGCTAGGCTAAAAAGGTGAGTCTTGAGCTTGCTCTTAAAAACATGAACGTTCTCTGCGGCCCTGAGGTCCTCCAGCCTGTTCCAGAGGTGAGGGCCATAATAATGGAAAAACACCTCACCGCCTCCTGGTCTTTGTCAGGACACGGGCTGCTGAATTTTGTAGTTGCGACTTGTTCTGCACTATGTTGGATTGTAATGTCCCTGTTAAATAAACAAATAAGATATATAAATAAAGTAGTGTTCTCTCCAAGAATGATCAAAATAAACTGTTGCTTCTTGAAGTATTATTGTCCACTGTAGAGAGTGTAATGTCACAGGGTATATGCAGGGATCTCCAAATCAATTTTAATGCCTTTTTACCTTTTTAAGACCTTCTATATAAAACTAAGACTTTATTGTAATGCATCAATACATTTTTAAATTATTATTAATAAACTAATTATACAATTATTTTTTCAATGACTGAATCAGGAAACATAGCCTGGAAAGTAGGGCTGTAATCAGGTCAAGTAGGACTGTGGGCACGGCGCAATTGCGCATTAGGCAATAAAATAAAATAAATAAAAAACCCGACCAAATCCAGCACTGTTCTGCAGGCTGCGTGCGGGGGAGTGCGCAGTTGACTGCCGGGGAACTGGTGTGTGTCTGTAAATGGAGCTAGACAGACAACCGGTTTATGTGAGAGTTCTTTTGATTACTGTTTTGTACGGCGTGATTGCGGCCAGCAGCAGTCGGCATTAAAGCTTTCGATTACAACCATTGTCTGCATCTATCGGAGAATATTACAATATTTTAAACATTCAGGCCTGTAAGGGCCACATCATGTTTTTACACGTTTTTTTTCCGCTACCATTTACTGCGTTCCGGGACCTGTGCGCGTCGTCTCTGGTCATGCCTGCACTGTCATGTACTTTGCGTTCCGGCACCTAATGATTTACAAATTAAGCACTGAAGCCACAGCACGTTGAATAACGTGGACGTTCTTCGATCTCCCTGTAGACTGTTAAAGCAATATCACACGAGAGGCAGCGCTGTTGTAGCCTACTCTAACATCAGCACCGATCAGCTCTCATGGAATGTCTCTTGTCCAATCAAATTTCAAAAATTAACACGGCATAAAATCGACCAATCAGAATTTTGGTCGACTCAGAACGCATCGATCAATAAGTCGACCAGTAGACTAGGACTTTACAGCCCTACTGGAAAGTTCCTTTATTCCCTCATTATAGTTCAGCGAGTGCTGGTTAGCCGCTGTGAGTAAACACTAAATCACATCAGCCTCCTGCATTTGTGTGCCCGCTTGCGCCACTCTGAGGTCGAATGCCGGAGACGACGGGCCTAAGTCGTTGCTATGGAGGTGGTGGCATTGGGGAGTGGTGTACACACATTTGTTGCAGGTACCACAGTTGCTCCCACGGTCACAGTAGCAGGTTTAGAACAAAAACTGGCAATTGAATGCTGCAGATCTTCATGTTGGCTAATAGCGGCGGTTTTGTGGCTAGCTCCATTCATGTTGATACCCATTGAGACAACACTGATCTTTTGACAAACACACAGTAAGCCTCCCTGTTGTTTTCGCCCAAAAAATTTCAACTTCTAGCCAAGAATCAGTAACTTTACATTTACCCATTTTCTGTAATACTGCATCTATTCACTGCACTTCACTGTGGGATAAATCACGTCGGTGGCGCTGATCGATAACTGACAATCTGGCATGAAACTCACGCAGGGGAGGGGGTGAGTGGCTGAGAGCTGACTCCTTTGTTTTTCTACGTGGAGTGCAGTACTCAAATTTGACCACAATATGTTATTCTTACATATTGCACCTTTAAGACGTTACAAAATATATTTAAGACTTTTAAATAAGTTTTAAAGGTCTTAACTTTCCTTAAATCAATTGATTGACTTTTAAGTCTGTTTAAGACCCAGCGGATACCCTCTGTCAACTGCTTAAATCACCTTAAGCAGCCAGATTAACCTTCACTATATGTAATAGTCTCTGCAGTAGAAAACAATTATCTACTATGCAGTTGTGTAGCTCAACTAAGTAAAGAACGTATGCATCTGATGAAGAGGACATATAGATATATATGAAATCGTTCCAGTATATAATAGGTGTTGTAAATTGGCATACCTATATGCATATATATATATGCTTATCCACAAATGTTTTAATATATACTGTATTTCTGTACAGGGGTCAGTGGGTGGTTTACAATGGCACAGGTTTGGTGTAATTGTTGGAGACATGACATCTGTTCAAATAAAGCACTAAAACTATCTCTCAGGCAGATGAGCTGGAGGCTAAATGTGCAACAAAACTGTATCACCTCATTGCTGGGAGAGTGGGAGGTATTGACCAAGACAGAGCTGAGCAAAGCTTCCTGTTCCTTGCTGCTGCCTGAAGGCGATGCAGAGTCGGCCTGTGTGACACAGCTCATTTTTTCTAAAAAGGTCTGCTGGGTTGCTTTATCTTGAGATAACCTCTGCATGTTGCAGAGGGTTGTGATGAAAACTGTATATAGTATGTCGGTGTCTTTCAATAAAAACAAGTTGTTATATTATATAAACACTTGTAACACTTGAACATTAATTATAACTGTGGATCTGCTGACATTCAACCGAACAGAAGATTAAAAATAAATAAACTCAATTTTGAGAAATTCTAAAATGAAGGTTATTGTATTGTCAGACAATGAACGAGTTTCTATTAAGTTAGTAGCTATTTATATGTCCTTAATTTAAGTGTGGATTCATAATTTTTATATATTTAGGATAAGCTCTAACATTATTGTCCTGTAGTTGCTCTAGTAGTTCAAATGTAGCTAATTCCCAGTCATTAATATGCAGTGTGATTTTTCGTGTGCACTCAAGCAGTGATTAAAACAGATTGTGTGATATTAACAATAGTTTTATGTCAACCACTTCTGAATGATTGACTGATTAATTAAAAGTATTTATTGCCTTCTTAATCAAAGGAATATGGTGAATAGATTTAGCTCAGTTTGAATTACTTGATATTGAAAACCTAATCTAGGTTGAAAGATTAGTCTCTAAACAACTAATTATGAAGAAATCAACCCACCCCAAGATAATTTCTGTAATCAAAATCCTGCTGTGAAAGAAGAAAGAAAGGCTGACAGTTTTTTTTTTTTGAGGGTGCAAACAGATGCCGTGTGGCTTTTGAATCCCTAAATCAGATGTTTTAACATTCCTGATAGCATACAGTGATACATTATTACTGACTTTGCTTGGTTCTGACAAACAGGTGATGAACAGTAAAGCATGCTGCATTGCATTGGTGATACAGCTCTCATCAAAGTCCTATTTTCTGTGATTTTAAAGTGTAAAGTTTGAATTTTTTAACAGCAGTTTTGTTCCTAGATACAAGTTAAAACAATCACAACTCTCCAGCGTGTAGAATCATTAGCTGATTTCAAGTTTGAAAGAAGCAGATAAGCTGAGTGAGTCTGCAGCCGTGTAGCTGTGCTCCAAAACGAGTAAACACAAAAGTCTACATCAGCAAAATTATTTTAAATTGTTTTAACAGTTACAGCTGTCCTTTGGGGTTGGGGTCACCAAGTTTTAAACCGAGGTCACTGGGTCAGAATAACTGGTTATGATTAAATTGCTAAATAATCACAGCTCTTATTATCATGGCAGGGACATTCTTTACCCCTCTCTTCTGCTCTGGAGTCAAGCTTGGTGAAGGTTATTTAAAAGCTATCCAAATTACACCTAACACATTTTTACATATGTTTTAAACTATAACTGCTATAAAGCTATCTGATAACACTATTGGTCTATTTTTACTGCTACTTATCACCTCTTGGACTGCTGTTACGATGGGAGTAGATCTGTGACCTAAGAAAGCAGTGACACCCCGCAGGAGGAGGAGCCAGTCAGCATCAGTGGACATAATCGTTGTTAATGGCCAAGTTTGAATCTTCCAGGGGAAATGCACACAAACCAAAACAGCTTAGGTTCTGAGAAATTAAGTTCGAGGTGAAAAAGGTTCCCTGGTGCATAGTAGAAACACGCCCTAAAGTCTACAAAACATACTGACACATAGCATATTCTCTCGCTATTCTGAGGTGAAGTACTCTTTATATGACATACAAACAAAGAGGATTCAGTAAACTGACACATTTGATTATTTAACAACTAAAGCAGTTGATGTCATTGGCCAAATGTTGAGATTAAAGTTAAATGTTGGTATAGAACAAACAGCTGCTGATGATGTTGAGAAGACAAGACTAGAGAATGATAGCAAAATGATAACATGGAAGTCATTATATCAACGCAGTTTTGCAGAAAAACCGCTACTGTTTTTAAGTCTATAAAAAACCATGGTTGCATGGTTTGACCAATTACACAATGGTGTCAATTATGAATAGTTATCTTTGCTACAAACCTTTCCTGTTTTTAAAGGTTTTCTTTAAGTGAAAGAAATTTCAACTCCAAAAAAGGTATGGGACAATAAATGTCAGTTTTGCGTTTAGTTTAAGTCGTGAAGCTGCTGTTAACAATTAAATTTTGTGCGAAGACCTAATATTTCAACACATACTTTCCTAAGCCTATTCAAACATAGTCCATTCTGAAAATCGAGCCATGGTTGCAAGAATACAAAATCTGTACCACACTGCATGCTATTTTTGTCTTCTTTACCCTTTCTGATACTGAGATCCTCCAAACCCCACACAGCCTTGACAATCCAGCTACAATTCCTGGGTTTTAGCGGTGGTTTCCATGGCAACTGGGCATTTTATTTTTGGCTCCTTTGAAATGCTGTGCAAGATTTAGAGATCCCAAATGTTATGTAAGATGAAGTGCCTTGTTTCAGACTGGGGTTTCCTGCTGCAGCGAACTTAATTAATTACAGGGGAATGGTACGCACTTCAGGTGCTCCAGTGTGTACCTAAGAGCGTTGATCACATCTTTCCATTTTATGAATCAGACTATATTTCCATGCAGGAAGCTGTAGGCACAAGTTCTGTGGTTTTAACTAGTATGTTGGACATATTCTTCAATAATTAGAGCTGCCTTGTATCTTAATGGTTCAGAGGTGAAAGGGATAAAGATTTAGATGTCAAAATAACAATTTCACAGTTACTTCTTTTTCTTGTTTGGTTTCTACAATATTGTGTCCATAACTCAATATGATGGCTCCACGTATGTTTTTGAAACAATTTCCTTATGCAAATGTAAGAAAATACACACTTACAAGATAACATTTTTCAGCTTAAGATGATAGTTAGCTCATGCTTCTCTTCAGACTTCTGCAGCTTTTTATTCTTGAGGCACAATAGTAGTTCAGTCTGCCTATCACAATAACCAGTTCAATGCAGGAACCAAATACAAGCTAACAAGCAATAAAGGAGCTGGTGAGCTAATTTAATAACTGCAAACAAGCTCGCTGTTACTGCAGAAATGAAAAGGTAGGGAAGTTTAAGGTTACACTCAACTCTAATGAGTGGCACCCAAAATACAGAAGATTCTATCAGAGAGCAAAATAAACAAGAGGTTTTTGAACTGAAAAAATATACCAAATAACACATTGCAGGTCTTGTGATTAGAAAATCAGGCCCAGGTGCTCATGAAGGAAACAGTGTGAAAAAAAAATACTGAACCTTTAAAAGGAGCAAAAAGATGGTCAAAACCCCATTTCAGAAATCAACAACACACAATAATTCCCCATACATTTGAATCTGTGCCAAGGAGTACCTAAGCTGATGTTCTTTCCTTTCCGTCTCGTTTCATTTTTAACACAGCAAGTTTGATTGCTCTGGGCTTACAGAGTGAATTGCTTATGATTTCCTTTACATTATTTGCTTTTCTTTACCAATGAGTGCCTTACATTTGAGTTTAATTCTGCTTATTCTTTGCAATTATTTTAACTACAAATTACATATGATTAGGTTGAGAAAACAGTTGTATGTGGAAACACAGGTAGATGGGATTGATTGACCTGAGTGACCTGTTTACTGGGCTATTCAGAGGTCAACTTACTGTTCAGCTTCATTCCATTATCCTGCTTCATAACCTAAGTCATCTTGAGCTTAAGGTGGCCAACTGATGGCCAGATGTACTTCCTCAAGATTTTTTGGGAGAAAGGGAAATTCATGATTGCAACAATATAAAACATGGCAAGTTGCCCAAGTCCTGAACCAACAAATCAGCCACAACTATCATTCTTCCATCACAATGTTTGACTGTTGGTGTGATGTTTATTCGTGAAAGAATTTGTTAGCTTTAAATACTTTAGATGTAATGTGACACACACAGTCCTAAAAGTTCTACTTTCATTCTAAAGAATGTTTTCTTCTAAATCTTTGAGATCATCAATATGTTTTCTGATAAATATGAGATAGGGCTTTTTTTTGTTTCTTTTTTTTTGTCAGCAGTGGTTTTGGCCTTGAATTTCCAGTGTCTGCCATTTTTGTCCAGTTACTTATTGTTGAAAATGAAAACTAACTCGAACTCAGGCAAGTAAGGTCTACAATGCTTTAGATAGTTTTTTCTGGTGTTTTGGATCAAAAACTGATGTGATTGATGTCTTGAAATAATTTTCGTGGAGTGACCACTCCTCCGAAGGTGCTACACTGTTTCATGTTTTTTTTTATCATTTGTAGATAATAGCTCTTTCTGTGGTTTGTTGAACTCCAATGATTCAGTCATAATGCTTTCCAGACCAACGGATGTTAATTACTATGTTTTTCATCTGATCTTTAGATAAGGGCATATTATGCTGTTTTAGAGGTCCCTTTAGCCTACTTCATTTTGTTAGACAGGCTCTATTTCTGTGATATCTTGATTATTCAGGTCTAGTATGGTAATCAGGGCTTCAAGAATATGTCAGAAAATGTGTCAATATTTAAAAAAAATTATATGAGACATGAGATAAGCAGGTTGCCTCAGTGTAGTGAGAGTGTAATAGCCTCATAAACAGAAAAAGGACCAGGATGCTTGTGTCTGAGTCACCCAGGAAACTGTTTAATAATCTCTGATCTATATTTTACTTGCATCATTCTTGTGTCTCTTTGTTACTTGGAATTTATTAAAATCTCTTTAACTTGCCAATATCCTTTCATTATGGTATTCTGAATAAATAGCCTAAATAAAATCTTCTGTATGAATGTTTTTAATGGAACTTTTGATCCTCAGAGTTATTGCACATTTGTATTGCAGACCTGACAGAAAAGTTCTCACTGAACCCAACTAACTTTGATATGTTCATTACCATTTTACACGTTGAAAATAAGGATAATTTAGCGTAATAATTTTATTCATAATCATTTGTGATTTGAACTCAATGTACTTTTGAGTGTTTATAAAGTATTACAGTTAACAGGAGGAAACTATCTAAATATACATGAATGAGACTTATTGACAGACAGGTGAAAAGAATCACAGTCACAATAAAATTTTTCTTGTTGTATAACCAAAAATGAGACCAGAGGAAGAGATTTAAATAGGAAAAAATTATAAAGTATTTTTTTTTTTTACAGCAATTCTTCTTCTAATCCTCTGATTTTAATGTTTTGATCTCCTTTTGTCCTCTTGTCTGCATCAGACCAGAAGTTTACATCTTGGTCCCCACCTCGGAAGGTAAATGAAGGCAGACGTCTCCCTCCTGCCAGGAACATGAAGGGCTTATCAGGCAGTCGTTCCCAGCATCATATCCCTTTACCTCATGGTTTGGACTACGATCCCCATGTTCATGACTTCCATGGCCACCATGGCTCTGACTCCCGCCACCCATCATACCTGCTCAGTCCCACAGAGAGCTGCCCTGTGGACTTCCACCACCGGTACTCGCCCCGAAGTTCCATCCACTCTGACTGCATGATGATGTCCCCTGTCATGATGCCCCCACCTGCTGCATCTGACCACATCTCCAGCAGCACCTTCCCCAGAATGCACTACAGCTCTCAGTATTATGACTCAGCCACACGGGAAGACTGCGCTGCCATCACGGCTTCCGCCACCTCACCGGCTGTTGCTGCAGCAGCAGCCGCAGCCGCTGCCACCTCCCACCACGCCGGCACCAAAAGCAACCGCCTTCCAGCTAATCTGTTAGACCAGTTTGAGAAACAACTGCCACTACACCGGGATGGCTTCCACACTCTACAGTACCAGCGCACCTCCACAACCACTGAGCAACGCACCGAGAGTCCCGGCCGCATCAGACACCTTGTTCATTCTGTTCAGAAGCTGTTCACCAAGTCCCACTCCTTGGAGGGGTCATCCAAGATGAATGGCACAAAAGGTGATGTTGTAGGAGGTGGAGGGGGAGCAGGGTCTTATTACCATCATGGTCACCACTCCACCAAACATGGCAGCAAAAGGAGCAAAAGTAAAGAACGTAAGCACCGTTCTGGAGGTTGGTGGAGCTCCGATGACAATTTGGACAGTGACAGCACCTACCGCACACCCAGTGTAATGTCAAGACACCACGGGGAACATGTCAGCCCCTGCTACCCAGAATCCATGCACAGCCATCACTTTGGAGAAATGTCGCTCAAGGGCTCCAAGAGTAACAATGATGTCAAGTGTTCAGCCTGTGAAAGCATGGCCATGGCACCTGAGGGCAAATTCATGAAGAGGAGCTCCTGGTCGACACTAACAGTGAGCCAAGCCAAGGAGGCCTATAGGAAGTCATCGCTTAATTTGGACAAACCCATGATGCACACAGACCTCAAAACTTCACGAGCATGTCACTACCTTCAGGTAAGTGGACTTTTACTTACTATGATTGCTTTTATAGTATATATACTGGGGCTGTAATGGATGGAAGGTTATGTTGCCATGTATATTTAGAAGGGATATATTGATTAAGGGTGTGCCGATTCACCCGAAATCTTTTAATTGCGATGTGAAACATGCAAAAGCGATAGCAATTCAAAGATGTTCAAAATTACAAAAAAAATTATTGAGAAAAACATAAAACTCTGGCATGCCACACAGACATTTTTAGGGGGCAGACCGGCGGATGATTATATATAGTATACATATACATTTTAAGTGTATTTGGGAGAATGCTGCTTTTTATTTTCTATTACTTTGAATAGAAAATAATACTTATTTTCCCAAAATATAATTTAAGATTTTTGTGTAATTTATGTCCTCTATGACTTAAAAAGGGAGCTATTATTGTTATAGGTTTATTTTCTAATAAAGAAGATTAATTATTTAGATTTAGATTTTAAAGTCATTTTATTAATGGTTGACTTGTGAAAGCCGATCTGAAGATTATTCAATTATTCTTTTTAACCACATGGAATAGAAATACTTTAAATATGTTATAATCAAAAGTCTTCTTTAAGTAAACAGAATTTGATTGATGTTTTTACGGGGTGAATAAAGTTCCCTCTTTTATGAAAATCAAAATAGGGTCGCCCTGTATTATATTTAAATTGCCAACACCCATTTACTTTACCTTTTATTGAAAATATAACCTTGGTATGATCATGCAACATATTTATAACATGTGTTGGTTTTGTTTGTGGTTTCAAATAAATAAAAAGACACAACATCAATTGGTTTGGATACTTCAATTAATGGAAACTGAATGAATTTAAGGGTAGAAAGTAGCCATGGAAAGAATGAAGAAAAAACCCTAAATAGGGGAAAAAAATAATCATTTTTTCCCCCATTTAGGGTTGCCATTTAGACTTGCTATTTAGGGCCACAAAAATAATAATTTTTATAATTAAATAATGGCACCCTAATCGTAATTGTAATTTAATCGATTCGTGAGGCACCCAAGATTGCACCCCCCTAATATTGATAATGATTTGTTGCCCCAAGACCAGTCTGAGTTAGTCACTATCAGGCTTGATGATAGCTAATCCCATTTCAATTCTTCAATAAAATTAATCACTAATATAAACAAGGGAATTACCAGGTTCTAAAATAATTTACATTTAAACTCAAAGTTTATTACCATATACTATATGAAACAAGATTGTTCAAGCAGGAAAGTCACTTGCATGCCAGCAAAGAAATGAAACCGATAAAAGTGGAAAAAAAAATTTTTTTTAAGTCAATTGGCTTAAGTGACACAGGACTTTCCTTGTAGGGTAATGTATTGCATCAAATTAATTTTCAAGCAATCAGCTCTACTTCCGGACACCCACCACCATTGTTTGATTGTGGTAAAATCTACAGTAAGTGGACCAGTTTGTTTGCCTTTTGAGAACACATTGGAAAAAAAAACTTATTCTGAACATCTGAACTCACTCCACTTGTATCTAACTGGGAAATGGTTTATTGATTAAAATGGAGAGACAAGTTGAGTATAATTATCAAATAACTTAACTCTCACAGAAGGTTGTACATTTATTCCCTTATGAGGAAATTGTTTACATTCCTGTTCAGTCCTTTCACACCCAAATCAACCACTTACACTCAGGTCTAATTTAGTAGAATCATGCTTAAAAACATGTATCCTAGATGACTGTTTAGTGCATACAAATCACAGTACATTTGAATAGTGATGGAAAGTTCTCTCAATGTTGCTTTGAGATTCACAGTCACACATGGAAATGGAAAATGCTTTTTTTAGCTATATGGAGTCCTTTAAATGGTGAAGCATGTTTTGGCAGGCCTCTGTTGAACAAATGAAGAGGCTGTAGGTGGCACATGGGCACAATCTGTTCTGAGCATGTTCACAAAGAAAAGCTTATTTATTGGGGAAATGAAAGGGAAGCTTTGCACAGTGGTTGTGGCCAATAATCAGTTTGCTCATCCGATTGAATTGTTTTTATTTTCATGGTTTGAGCATGTTTTGCTAAATGTTTATTTGTAATAAATTAATAAATAACAAATAGGTTAGTAGTATGCATTAGTTTCTTTCAGCAAGTTTCAACTCCCCAGATTGGTAACATACAATATAAGCATTTATTTTGGTATAGAGAGATTAGTGCACAGACTCATTGAACATGTTCTTCCAGCTGCTTGTTGATTTCATTTACCATACCATACCATACCATTTTATTTATAATGCGCTTTACAAATGACAGAAGTCAGCCAAAGCGCAGAACACAGGCTAGAAACATAAGGAAATAAAACAGAATATAAAACACAGTAAAAACAGATAAATAGCAGAAAATCAAAATCAAAAAGCTGATACAAGTGCTAGAGAACACATATGACAGGTCAACCCTCTATGCTAATGGTGACAGTTGGGCTAATTAAAAGCTAAACTAAAATAATACATTTTCAAGCAAGATTTAAAAACATGAAGCGAAGTAGACTGGCGTATCTCAAGAGGGAGCAGATTCCACAATTTCGGAGCACACACAGAAAAAGCTCTCTCCCCAAGACATTTTAGACGCACTGACGGGACTCGCAGAAGAAGGTGGTCAGCAGACGTAAGAGCACGGGAAGGCTGATGTGGGCAAAGAAGCTCTACCAAATATGGAGGGGCCAGTCCATTCAGTGATTTAAAAACAAATAAAAGCAGTTTAAACCGTATTCTAAAATGAACAGGCAACCAGTGCAAAGACCTCAGAACGGGGGTGATATGTTGCCTCCTATCAGCCCTAGACAGAAATCTAGCTGCCGCATTCTGAACGAGTTGCAGACGGGATAGAGAAGCTTTATTTATACCAGCCAAGGAGGAATTACAATAGTCAAGGCGAGAAGTAACAAAGGCATGTAGTACAGTTTCCAGATGCTTAGTTGTTAGTATAGACTTCAATCTCGTAATTCGCCTTAGTTGATAAAAACATGCTCTAACTAAGCTAATAACTTGTGCATCCATCGTCAGCTTGGAATCTATTTTTAGTCCTAGAGAGGTGACGGCCTTACTAAGGGATACAGGAATAGATGCCATTACGGTAGGAGTGGGCATACTTTTACTATTGGGCTCAAAGAGGACTGCTTCAGTTTTGTGGGAGTGAATGTGTCCACATGGACATTTGAATCTAAAAAATGCATAAGTGACAGTACAAACATGATGCTCTCTTTGGTCCTTCAATTCCATAAAAACACAAGTGCTTGTCAAACACATTTGTGTGTAAAATAGCTGTGTTTGAGACACTTACTTGCTGTGAAAAACATCAGGCACTATCCGTGATCTTTTTGACCACCCTTTGAGGGGCAAACAACCAGGGGGTGAATGTCCTGTAACTGTAGCCTCACCCCCACTCCACCACAGCAGCAGCCAGACAGTTAGTTACAAAAATGGACGACATGTTAGAAGTTGACTACATAGATCCAAAAACATTCAACATTCACCGATAGGTGAAACGCTTATCAATATCCAGCACAGACATGACCAGAGATTGCCTAGTGTCTATATTTAAAGAAAGTAAGCTTGGTGCTTTTAACTTAATAATAAGTTATGTGACGTCACTGTGAAAAGGGTCCATTCTCACAACCGCCGCAACATCATAGAACTACGTGGAACAAGGGAGAGAATATCATTGCAGTATTGAATAATTGGAGCCCAGACGCAATTTTTAAACAATTTAGCAATTTTTACAATTTTGCAATTTTTACACAATTTTGCAATTTTCGAAATTTTCGATCCTCTGAATGAAAACAGAAAATTGGAAAAACAGTTAAAAAATCCAATTTTTTAATTTGTCAAGGTGAAAAAAAAAGAAAAATTGGATATTTGAATTCATTTTTCTGTTTTTCCAAAGATGTTGTCATGTCTAATGATTCAAAGTTGTTTTAGAGCATATTTAGCATATTTGTGTTTAGAAAATTTAACTGAGAAGCGTTACACGGACCGTTAAACGGACCGTTACACAGACCAAACTTAATGTTGCAGGGGTAGTTTTTATTTTCATCTAGGAAAGTGCTGTTTGAATTGGACTTGGGAAAAAAATGGAAACTATGGACATAAAATGTACATAACATAAATATTTAGTTTATAACAAGGAATTTTAACAGTATATGGAAGATTATCGATCCTCCTTGTTGTCTATGTTAGCTTACTGAAATGTACTGAGAGAACTGAGTAAGTTCACAGAAATAAGTGTCTGCACTTCCAAACTAGATATATAATTTATCTGTAAATTACGTTTTTAAATATAGTTTTCCAAGAAAGTAGCTGCTGACTAGCTCATCCTGGTGTAACCAAAGCACTTTTTGGATGGATTACATTTTCTACCCCAAGGTTATTTTAACACAAAGTCTCTTTGGTATTATATTAACTAAAGAGGCTATAAAGCAGCTTGTCTGTCGAGCAGCCTCAGAGGCACAGCTAAGCAGATCTATTCAGGTATACCATCATATGAGCTCAAACAGTAGTGCTAATGAGCTGGTGCACAGCCTCAATAACTGATTGCTGTAATGTTATTGGCTGCACATTAAGATGAAAATTTTTCTTTTTTTGCTGCTGTCGTTAAGGCTGATTAATTTATTTTTCACATTATGGATGGATGTTCTTCTGCTCTTGTGAAAAAGGATAAATCCACTAAAAAGATGGTGTCATGTCTAATGATTCAAAGTTGTTTTAGAGCATATTTAGAGCGTTGCACAGTCAGGCTCCCAAATATGTGTCTGACCTGCTGTGCCCCCACCTCTAAGGTCGCACCTTTAGGTCTTCGGGCCAGAACCTCCTCACTGTCCCAGTGACCCGCTTTTTTGTTTTTTTATTTTTTTTTACGTGTCCTGTTTGGCAGTGTGGAGCTCAGAATTGGTGTCCGAGTACCAAGTAGAAGCCCAACAGATTTACTTTCACAAGCGGACCACTACAGCTTTTCCTATAGTACTCCACTTGATATATATGTGTGAGAAATCTTTAGCATGAATTGCTGTGGGTTTTATTTTCTGATGTTATGGACACGGAGACGGAAAATAAAGGGGAAGAAAGAAAGAAGATGAAGAAGAGAGGAAGGAAACAAAAAGTCAAGAGAGAGGGTGAGTTGAAAATACAAGAGAGGAAGGAGAACAAAGAAAACACAGGAAACCCGCTTTAAAACCAGAGGAGACTTGTCCTTTGAAGCTGTTGCTCCTAAATTGTGGAATGACCTTCCTCTGTCGCTACATATAGCCGACTCTGTTGATTCTTTTAAAAAACAGCTGAAGACAAGGCTGTTCCAATGAGCTTTTAGTTGACAAGGCTGTAAACTGTTTCGATGTAAACTTTTCTGTAACTTGTTTTTGTGTCTTGTGAAGCACTTTGTGATTTTATCTGGGAAAGGTGCTATATAAATAAAGCTTCTTCTTCTTTTTTTTCAATTTCTGAAATATCTCATGATTTCTAGTCCTTTTTATTTCAGCCCCAGGTAATTGTTCTGTAATTAAATTCAATAAAAAGGATAGGGAGAGGTCAAATTCTGACAGAAGCTGATCTTGGACAGGAGCATAATAGAATGAAGGGAAGGAGAGAGACTCCTCAATGCCTGAGCCAAAAAGAGCAATCAGCTCATGTGCTTTCCCTGAGAGTAGTTCAGCAGTTGTGGCAGAGACACAGCCAAGTCATGTAAGTGGATGACGTGAGCGACTGACAAGAGAGGGGTGTCTCCACTGTGAGCTGTTCTTTCCAGAACCTAAAAAGCCTCTCTTTTATCAGTAAAACTGATACAAACACGTTCCTTCCTGACAGTTTGTAATTTGTTTTAAGTACGGTTTAAAAAATATAACTGTTTTAATTAACTCTATATCAACCTGAATTACCTGTAGTTTAGATTTAAGTCATATTAACATGTTAGAAAGGCCCACCTAAATATATTTTTCAATGACATTCGCATAAATACAGACTGTGGTAAAACCACTGTGCTGGTTCTGTTGGACCTCAGTGCAGCATTTGACAATGTTGATCATGATGTACTATTGGAACGACTGGAGAGCTGGGTTGGACTCTCTGGTACAGTACTTGGCTGGTTCGAGTCTTACCTAAAAAACAGAGACTTCTTTGTTTCAATAGGAAACTTTTCATCAGAATGAACAGAACTCACATGTGGGGTGCCCCAGGGCTCCATCCTGGGGCCCCTCTTATTTAATATCTACATGCTCCCAATAGCCCAGATTATAACAACCAATACGATTAGCTACCATAACTATACAGATGATACTCAGCTCTACATTAAGACGTCACCAGGTGACTTTGAACCCATCTAAATCCTAAGTAAATACAAGCAATTCAATGGATGGTTGTGTCATAACTTTCTCCAGCTGTACAGAAACAACACAGAAGTAATTACTTTTGGACCTAAAGAGGAACGATCAAGAGTCAGTACACAGCTGCTTAATACAGCTAGAAACTACTGATAAGGCCCGAAATCTAGGTGTAATAATGGACTCAGACCTGAACCTCCAGGTTCACATAAATGCAATAACAACATCAGCCTTCTATCACCTGAAGAACATTTCTAGGATTAAAGGATTGAAAAGCTCATCCATTTGTTTATCTTTAGTCGGATTGATTACTGCAACAGCAATCTCACAGGTTTGCCTAAAAAATCAATTAGACAGCTGCAGCTGATCCAGAACGCTGCTGCTCGCGTCCTCACTAGAACCAGGAAAGTAGACCACACCACCCCAGTTCTAAAGTCCTCCCTGTAGCTCATAGAATAGACTTCAAATTACTTTTACTAGTTTATAAATCATTGAATGGCTTAGCATCAAAGTATGTTGAAGATCTATTGTTACTGTACCAACCCCCCAGAACACTCAGGTCCTCTAATTCCAGTCTACTCAACATCACTAGAACCAAACATGGTGAAGTAGCTTTCAGTTTATATGCTCCTCTAATCTGGAACAAACTTCCAGACATCTGCAAAGCTGCTGAAACACTGAGTTCTTTTAAATGACAACTAAAAATGTATCTGTTTAGAACTGCCTTTGAGTAATACTTTAATGTACAGGGTGGGCCATTTATATGGATACACCGTAATAACATGAGAATGGTAGGTGATATCAAAGTCCTGTTTGTGGCACATTAGGATATGTGAGGGGGGAAACTCCTTAAGATGGGTGGTGACCATGGTGGCCATTTAGAAGTCGGCCATCTTGGATACAACTTTTGTTTTTTCAATAGGAAGAGGGCCATGTGACACATCAAACTTATTGGTAATGTCACAAGAAAAACAATGGTGGGCTTGGTTTCAACGTAACTTTATTCTTTCATGAGTTATTTACAAGTTTCTGACCACTTATAAAATGTGTTCAATGTGCTGCCCGTTGTGTTGGATTGTCAATGCAACCGTCTTCTCCCACTCGTCACACACTGATTGCAACACCGCAGGAGAAATGCCAGCACAGGCATCCAGTATCCGTAGTTTCAGGTGCTGCACATCTCGTATCTTCACACCATAGACAATTGCTTTCAGATGACCCCAAAGATAAAAGTCTAAGGGGGTCAGATCGGGAGACCTTGGGGGCCATTCAACTGGCCCACGACGGCCAATCCACTTTCCAGGAAACTGTTCATCTAGGAATGCTCGGACCTGGCACCCATAATGTGGTGGTGCACCATCTTGCTGGAAAAACTCAGGGAACGTGCCAGCTTCAGTGCATAAAGAGGGAAACACATCATCATGTAGCAATTTCAAATATCCAGTGGCCTTGAGGTTTCCATTGATGAAGAATGGACCCACTATCGTTGCACGTCATATACCACACCAAACCATCACTTTTGTTGTTCCAACAGTCTTGGAGGGATCAATCCAATGTGGGTTACTGTCAGAAGGAAACTGATGGTCCTGTTCCAATTTTTGTTTTGCCCATTCTGCAAATTCTGTGCGCCGATCTGGGTCATCCTCGTTGAGATGCTGCAGTAGCTGGAGTTTGTAAGGGTGCCATTTGTGAGTAGCTAATATCCGCCGAAGGGATGTTCGACTAATGCCACTCTCCAGTGACGTGCGGCGAGTGCTACGCTGTGGGCTCTTGCTGAATGAAGCTAGGACAGCCACTGATGTTTCTTCATTAGTGACAGTTTTCTTGCGTCCACATTTTGACAAATCCAACACTGAACCAGTTTCACGAAACTTAGCAAGCAGTTTGCTGACTGTAGCATGGGAGATGGGTGGTCTCGTAGGGTGTCTTGCATTGAAATCTGCTGCAATGACCCGGTTACTGCGTTCACCAGACATCAACACCATTTCGATCCGCTCCTCACGTGTTAACCTCTTCGACATGTCAATGGCTGTGAACAAAGAGAAACTTGTAAATAACTCATGAAAGAATAAAGTTACGTTGAAACCAAGCACACCATTGTTTTTCTTGTGACATTACCAATAAGTTTGATGTGTCACATGGCCCTCTTCCTATTGAAAAAACAAAAGTTGTATCCAAGATGGCCGACTTCTAAATGGCCACCATGGTCACCACCCATCTTAAGGAGTTTCCCCCCTCACATATCCTAATGTGCCACAAACAGGACTTTGATATCACCTACCATTCTCATGTTATTACGGTGTATCCATATAAATGGCCCACCCTGTATCATATGTTTTGTGTATGCTTCTTGCTTTATTGCTGTTTTTTACTTGATATGCTTTGTCTGTGTTTTACTGTTATTTTTATTTTACCCCTTAATCATGTAAAGCACCTTGAATTACCTTGTTGTTGAAAGTATATATATAAATATATATAAATTACCTTACCTTGCCTGCCTTAAATATAAGGCATGTGAAAATTGATGTTCACAGAAATTCCTCATCTAATCAAAGTTTCTAAATGTTCAAAGTAGGTACAGAAAAACCACAAATGACTTGCAGCTGTAATTGCAGTGGAAGGTGGTTCAACAAAGTATAGGTATACAATTCCAATTAGATAAATTGAAGTTTGTGGTTATAACCTTAAGAGCATGTGAAAAAGATCAAGGAATAACTTTTGAAAATGGTCAGAAAATGAATCCAAACAAAAACTGTAAAGACCTTAAGTATGCTCAGTAGCATTTTTAAGAATTAGAAGAAATACCCTTCTTAAACACAAGATTTAAAAAAAGGATGATTTTTTTTGCAATGAATTGTTTCTAATGAGACAAACTCCATTGCCTTATCCTGCATTCTTCTTCAGACAATAATACAACTAGGGATGATCCGTCTTGGGTGCCTTACGATTCGATTACAAAACGATTCATTTTTTTTTGCATATTTTTTCCCCATTGAGGGTTCGTTTCATGGCTACTTTCTACTCTTAAATCTATTCAGTTTCCATTAATTGAAGTATCCAAACCATTTGATGCCCTGTCTTTTTATTTATCTGAAACCACAAATAAAACCAACACAGGTCCAAAATATGTTTTATGATCATATCAAGGTCATATTTTCAATGAAAGCTAAAGGAAATCTGTGTTGGCAATTTAAATATCATATAGGGTGACCCTATTTTGAGTTCCATAAAAGAGGAAACTTGGTTCAATTCTTAAACACATCAATCAAATTCTGTTTACTTAAAGAAGACTTTTGATTGTAACATATTTAAAGTATTCCTGTTCTATGTGGTTAAAAACAATAATTGAATAATCTTCAGATCGGCTTTTACAAGTCAACCATTAATAAAATAACTTTAAAATCTAAATCTAAATAATTAATCTTCTTTATTAGAAAATAAACCTATAACAATAATAGCTCCCTTTTAAGTCATAGAGGACATAGATTACACAAAAATCAGAAAATATATTTTGAGGAAATAACTATAATTTTCTATTCAAAGTAATAGAAAATAAAAAGCAGCATTCTTCCAAAGACACTGAAAGTCTATACTCCTGTCTTACTTTTTTCCGCTGTCAATTTAATACAGAACTCTAACTTTACACAGCTTTTTCATAGTTTTTGCGTCAGTTTGACCGATGGGATGTTTGCCAGCGGTCATACATAGAAACAAATCTGACAGCTATGAGTACAGTGCTCTCCGCCACACATTAGATTTTGCTCCTAACATGATACACAAGAACAAAGATGCATCTTTCACAACTAAAGTGCAAAATATTTGGTATGGTTTGGAAATTTCGCGCTTCATGGCTTAAACACTCGCTCCAGGCATGATGTTTCCACTGGTCCATCGCCTAAAAATGTCTGTGCGAAACGCCAGACTTTTATGTTTTTCTCATATAATTATTATGAAAAATAATAAATTTTTGAACACTTTTGAATCGCTACTGGTATCGCTATTTTGCATGTTTCACATTGCAGTTAATCAATTTATGGTGAATTGGCACACCCCTAAATCTAACCCAAGTCCAAAGATGTCAAACGTAAATCAGATGCGTTTTACTTGTGTTTTTTTGTTTCGATTTTTTTATTTCACATTTCCCCCCCATTATTTATCACCTGTGTTCCTACCTAAATCCAGTCCTGGGCTTTGCACTGAAACTCAAGCCTCCTTCATGCTTGAGGAGTGAGCAGGCCCTTCTTTTCACCCACTTGTGTTTTTTTTAAGTAAACTATTGCTGGGCACCTACACAAAATAATTTTCTTCTAAACATGAAATCCATATCAAAAGGGTAGAATTAGACAGGACTATTTTAATATAACTCCATTCTCCATTCACAGCACTTTTATTCTTGTTCTAAAACTTGAAAATAATTACAATTTTGAAAAACCGAGGTTGCCACAACAATGCCAGGGAGAACAGGAAAGATCCACAAGCATAGAGAAGATATTCCTCAGCATATGTTGCACTCACAGACAGAGGAGGTTTGTGCGCAGAGCACAATTTTAAGATTAAAACAAGACTGTATGTGAAATGGAAAATCTATTTTCGGTGACTGTAATCATGACAATAAATGTAGCCTCTTTAAATGTCGCTAACAAACCTTTCGTTTGCATTCAGGCAGTTAGAAATGACAAACATGTCTCCATATAGAAGAGTATGTAATTTTCTGCATCTAGAATTCCTACTGAATCCAAACACAAGGGACTAAGTCTATAAAGAATAATTTCACTAACACCTCTTATACACCAGTATCTGGCCCAATAAAGACAACACAGTATTTATGGATGATTTGAGTTGGAAAATATTGATGATTCATTGTACTGTCTGGTTCAGATCCCTTTTATGAATCAGACAGAATGAGGTAATTTCTCAGTTTGCTCGAATAAATCAATCATAATAGAGTGGATTTTCTTTTTTTACTGGTTTGCCACTCTCGTGTCCATCTCATATGACGCAATTAAACAAGTGTCTTTGTTATTGAAAGCTGGAAAATATATAAGTTGCTCTGTTATGATAAAGTAAGATTATAAACTATACACCACCAACCACAAAATGAAATTGGATCATTTAAATAAGCATGGGCTATCTAATAAGGGCTGTCACACTGGATGGTAGGCTTTTACTTGATTAATATTCTCTGTCTTTAAAAGCATTACTGTATGAGGGATATATTTTTTACAGTATCAGCACCCCAGAACAGTGTATGTGTGCAGTGTTTTGACAGGGCTTACTCTTCCAGCAGGCATCAAGAACAGGACATCTTTATTGTATGCATTTTATAGCTTAAAAAACATGAAAAAGCTCAAAAGCACTTAAGCATACCATATTTTAAAATTAACTGAGCATAAAATATGTGCAATGAAGAAATATAACAGAGGACGTATCTTACAAGAGTGCACTCCTAAATAACAGTAGTTCATACTATATCTGAGAACCAACAGTTGAGTGCCTTCATATGCACATAGTATCACTTGCTCAGTCGTTCAGTCACTCTACTATGCATTATAAATCACACAGATTTTCCCCGTCATAACCCTGGTTTATCTCCCCCTTCCAAAATTACAAGAATAATGCAACATAAAATTCATAATGTGAGGGTTTTGTTGCATACATTTTTTAAAGTGACACACTGAGCGTTTGAAACTTATAAGTTGTACCAAAGAAATGCAGAGTGCTGATACGGCATTATTTATTATCTTACAACAGCAGCGGAGGAAGATAACAGCAGTAAAAAAAAAGAAGCTCTTTCTACTGTTGGAAATAGAAAACAAAGAACAGAATACGGATAAAAACTTGTATTAAAAGTTTTCACAAAATATTGTACAGTTATGCCAACATTCATTTAAATGTTGTAGCTCTCAGGCTGTTCTCCAGTGCTGTGATTAATTAATTACCTTGAAGGGATTTCTGTAACATACTGATGTTTCCTGCATAAAAAAGGCATTTTAATATATTTAAATTTTCCCTTTTTGTCATTGCTTTATTTAGTGAGAAAACCAACTAGACTGCTAAATCGGGGACAATGTATCACAATCTTGGTCATATTGGTCTTGTTTATATACAGTACAATGGTTCCTGTGATCTTCCATAGTAATGATGATGATAATGAACATAATGCAGAAAAGATTTTGCCGATTTTCTTTGCTTGAGAGTTCATGTTTTATTGCTTGAAATCACTATCAGTTTCAAAATTATGAAATGTCTCAGCCGGTGCGCTTTGCTTGGGGCTTTCTTGGTTTGTATAAAACTTTCTTTGAATCACTCAGATTTGCAGGAAACACAGGGATTTCTTATACTAACAGTTCTAGTTGGTACAAGAAATCCATCCTGCTCATTTTTGTTTCTTCCTGGTCATAATTCACACTAGAATTACTGTAACACAGAATGAAAAACTCAAGACTATTTTCCTTTAACCTTTTTCTCTGCCAGCAATGTTGTTCATCCTTTAAAAATGTGTTGTGGAGAGTGTAATCTCTTCAGCCATCTTCTGTTGGGGTAGCAGCATCAAAAGAAATCATGGACAACCCTGAGCATCCCTTTCATGAGACTGTCATACAACAACAAATGTCTTGAGTCGGAGGCTTCTGCAGTTTCACTGCAATACAGACCGCTACAGGAAATTCTTCCTGCCCACAGCCTTCATTATCTACAACAACTCCTTAATGAATTAATTATATGAGCTACAACAGCACTTAATTTCCAGTCTGGGATCAATAAAGTATTTTTTAATTTGAGTTTGAATGTAGATGAAATCACTGATCAATTAGCATATTAATTATGTTATTGTACTGTTGTTATTATTTTATGTTTTTGTGGATATTTGCACACTTTTTAATATATATTTTTTCACTGGTTTTCTTTGGTTTTTCTTATTTTTTATAGCCAAGTTAATCAAAAAAGCTGCTCTCATATACATATTTTCCAGCCTCACTCCTGCCTCACTAACCAAAAAGAGTCTGAACCTTTGACTGAGAAGCAACTCATTAGGGGTATGTTTGTAATTATGGACACTTTTAAACCACTATTAAGTTGTGAGTTCCTTTTTTAATCAACTCTTATGAAAATACCATGCCCTGCGACAGACTTGCAACTTGTTCATGGTGTACCCCGGCTCTCACCCAATGACTGCTGGACACTCCCCACTACCTGCCTGCTGGACACTAAGATTGCCAAGCTGGATACCAAAAAAAAGAAAAAGAAAAAAAGAAACCTCAGCATGATCCATTTGTTTTGATAATTAGTCTTAGTGACTTCTTGTTATATTGCTAAATGTACCCTCTTAAAACCATAATTAGGTCCTTTCAAAAGCAACTGGTGCCTGAAACATACTGCAGGGGAACTCTTGCCGTCAAGAAGGATATTGCACCTTTGAGCAATAAAGGTTGTCCACCTGAAATGATAGGTTACATATTTTGTTTACTGGAGTTCTCTGTAAGAATGCTAGGAAGAGCTGTGCTGAGTTCAAGTTTATCATGTAAAAAAATGCTTAGTTAAGTTCAAGGTTCTTAAAAAAGGTATTTAAGTTAAAAATTTGGAACAAACTTTGTGAGATTGGTGTTTGGAAATTCGAATCAGAGGGAAGTCTGGGGTTGGTGTATTAACCTGCCGCTTGCTCATGCTTGCTTGCTCGCTTTCATTTTGAACATTTAAAATTTCAACACAGTAAATACAGAACCAAAAAAAACAAACATGTTAAAAACATTATTTCCAACAAAATGATTTTTAAATGGAAACAAAACGTGTTCGAAAAAAGAGCAGGAAGACGCAATGGCTTATCCAGTCCTGTCCGTAATTTGTGTCCCAACACAAATTTTTTGCTTTAATAGTAATTCATTATAAATACACATACATGCATATACAAATGTATACATATCTGTCAGATATGTGTATGCATACGTATACCTACACAAATGTCAATGTACAGTACCTACAGATAAAAATTTACTATAACATCAACTACTAATCAGAACTTGCTCACAGGCTGACATCATTTAACAGTTGAAATATTTTTTGTAATTTTATCTAATTCATTTTTATATTAACCAAAATACCTCTTAATTTTTTTGTTGTTGGGATGCTTCAACAGCCTAGGACAGATCAATTCATGATTTAAGAGACTGTCAAGAGTATTGATTAAAATCATTGACATTGACCAGCATTTATCAAACAAGTTCCGATCAAATCCTTTTCTGTACTTTCTGCTGATCTGAGTTCAATTTTCTGTTGCGCTATTTTGAACTGTATGGCTGATTATTGTAAACCCATTACATACGGCAATAATAGGGCTTAAGGTTAATTAGCTTAATTTGTGAGAAAAATCACAAAAGAAGCTAGCTCTGCTAAAGAAAGTGAAATCTCTAAGAATCTCTAAGAATAAAGGACTTGTACCAGACATGATAGTTTTAACTTCATGTTCTTGTATGTTTACCAAAGAAAGTCTAACATTTCTTGGATCAGTCAGTGGATTTGTCAGTTTGTCAGGAAAAAACACAACATGCATTTTTATATTGTTTTTAACAATGATTTAGAATATTTTCGATGCTGGCTAAATGAGAAACTTGGAAAGGCTTTCTCTATCTCTATATCTAATGAAAGAGAAAGGTTGAACATCAATATTGTTTATTTTGGGAGGTGAGGCTCAGATGGCAATAAAATATAGTTATTGAGCCTAATTTAATCTTTGTAGACACAAACAAGCAGGTCTTATTTAACCCCTTGCCTTGTCAACTTCTTGCACTCATTTGGCTAATTGGTCACTATTGTACAGGCTTAGTCGAGTTTTGCACCTGAACTAGACTAAGCCTTATATTTTGCCTTAGGAGAAAAGGACAATCTTCGACTATCTTTTGGCATTTTTCCACAAACACTGGACTAAGTGAATAAACAATATTTAGATCATTGCAGTGTTTTGCTATCTGTAATTGGTTTCAAGACATATTATGTCCTGCAGGTGCCCCAAGATGAATGGAGTGGATACCCCGGTGACAAAGACGAGGAGATTCCGTGTCGCCGCATGCGGAGCAGTAGCTATGTCAAAGCTATGGGAGAGCTGGAGGATGAAAGTGGAGACTCCGACTCGAGCCCTAAAACTTCTCCACAGGCAGCCATTCGTCCTGATGCTCTTGTCCTTAAATCAGCCATGCAGCGACCTCATATAGACTCCCAAAGGTAGGGCTGCCTGCCAAGCACAGCAGGTCTTTATCAAAGCTATGTATATTGTTTAGTTTTCGGGTTTGATGACAGATTTGAAAAGAGATATCTTGCTAAAAATAAACAAATCATACTGACAAAGACTGTTGTACTTGTGAAACATTTGTACTTGTACAACATTACACTCTCATGCAATCATAGTGAATACTGGAATAGATTATTACTGTCTAGCTGTGGTGGATTTGATAAAAAATACAATGTCATTGAATTTGAACAATCTCAGGAGCACAATATATGAGATCAAAAGATTATTTAGTTCAGTCTAATGCAGAGGTGCTCAACTCCAGTCCTTGAGAGCTGTCCTGCAACTATTTGATGTAATCTCACATTCCCTCTAATTTGTTTCAACTGTTTAGATTAGAAAAGTGTGAATGGTGTAACAGCTGTGTAAGAATACATATTGTTACAATCTGTTAGGACACCCAAGCACCAGATGTTTTGCTTTCACTACCAGTTTATTGAGGTCAAAAAATAAGCCTACTCAGGCAACACTTTCTCAGTCCGCTATCAACAACCCCCTTCCTCTAGAAGGCATTCCAACACTCCTTGGGGTAAAACCAAACCACTTCCTAACTTAAAGGAACAGTAACAGGGCAACAAAAGTAATAACCATCTAACAATCATCCATTATGGATCATTATGCCATCTTTAAGGTCAATTTGAAGAATAACCATGAACATCAATTTTTGTGCTAGAAAATTATCTTCATTTCCATCCTCAGGTCTTTTGAATCCTCTTAAGGTTTTCTTTGTTGATTACCTTGTATTTAGCTCGTTCCATCTTCTTATCAACTTTGACCATATTCCCTGTGCTAAAGAAAAGCAATCTCGCAGAATTGTGTTGCTACCACCATACTTAATGGTGACCGTTTGTGTATTTCTTCCTTATGTTCATTGAGTCCCCCAGATGACTTTTGACAAACTGCAGAAGGTACTTCTTGTGTCTGTCTGTCAACCAATGGCTTTCTTGCAACTCTTTTATAGAGCCCAGATTTGTGGCACGCAATTACTAATAACAACTAATAACTGCCCTGTCAACTGATTTTTTCCTCCTCAGCTGTGGATACCTGCTGTTTGTCCAGAGTTACAACAGGCTTCTTGCAAACGTCTTGAATTAGCTTTTGAATGGTGTGCATTGTGCGGTTTTTAGATGACGGGTTCAATAGCAATATGTTCAGTGCTTGGGAAACTGTTTTATGACTTAATCAGGATTTTAACTTCTATAGAACTTCATTCCTGGCTTGCCTGGTGGGTTCCTCAGTTTTTATAATACTGTGTATTCACTAATGTTTTCTGACAAACCTCTGAGGCATTCAGAGAGCAGAAGTATTTATACAGGGATTATATTTCACATACTTGGGCTGTTTACTAGGTGGATTTATTTACCGTATTGATCTGAATGCAAATGTATGTCACTCCCAAAAAAATAAAACTATCAATTATCTTTCCATTTTACAATTATGTATTACTGTATGGCACATTAAAATCCATTGAAGTTTCTGATTGTAAAGAGACAAATGGGGAAAAGTTGGTGTAACTTACATATGATTTTGCAGATCACATACTTTTGTATTTGTTTAAACTTTTCTGAGCAGATTGAAATATTTTAAAATAAAATGAGTACTATTTATCATACTTCAGATTTATATTGTTTAAAGCACATAGACTGTTGTCCTTTAAAGAAAGCAGAATGATTTTTTTAAAATTCTGAGCAAAAGAAAATCACTTTAGGAATAAAAACTATTACTAAAGAGATGGTAAGAATTTTTTTAAATAAACAAACCTTTACACTGCTGTCACCTTTAAACTGCAGTTGAGTATTATTTATGGTCCTTTAAAACAACTTTCACCATCTGAAACTCAAAGATTGTTGGAATACTTATTGACTTTTATAACTTCTAATAATATAAAACATTAGCTATTCAAATTTGTTTAGGTTTCCTACTTAGTGTCTGTTAACTTAGTGAATTAGCATTCCTTTCCCATGTAAGGTGACTGGAGATGTTTCTTTCATAGTGCCTGTTATTTCATTGAGTTGGTTCATAATATTGAGAATCTACTTCCCTCATTTTCACTTGAACTTGTTTTTATAATGTTAACTGTCTCTGTGAATGTTTGTTTTTAAGCCACTGTAGCTTTTAGAAAGAGAGATTATGTGAACCAAGGGAGCCGTCATGCACCACTCAGCTCCCTCTGCCTCTGAGTGCTCTGTGCCCTTTTATTCACCATCATCACTGTGGGGTTCTGATCACTTCTGCGTTTGTATGCAAACAAAAAAGACCCTGTGGTTTTTCTACACTGCTCGAAAATGTAATAATCTGTCCTTGTTGTAAATCCACACTCATTTGAGTGTAACTCTTATCTAATTGGACACTTAAATTTGAAACTGATGTTGGTGATAATAGCTCACATTTAAAAATGTGCTCTTAAACTGGCAATTTTTTTGTCTGGAATTCTGTCTAGACATAACTTGTCAATGTATGCTCTAAAGCAGATTCAACATCTGCAAATCTAAGGTTTGGTTGGTTGCCTTTAAACTGAGAAACTTTGTGTCTCCCCATCCCAACTCGCTCCTGTCCTTGTTCAGCCAGGGTTACCACCTGCAAACAAGAGATTTGCGCCCCCACCCAAGTGTCACGCTGGATCCTGCCACCTCCTTTCATCCCCCTCCTTTTCGCTCTCGGAACCAGAGTTACATGCGCGCAGTCAGCACCCTCAGTCAAGCGAGCTGCGTCAGCCAGGTGAGTCTCAAACATCTATTCCAATCATGCATGTACTTGGAATATATAAATGAGCTTATCTTATGTTTTGCACCTATTTTTGAGGAAAAGGTATTGCACCAATATAAAAGTTTGTGTATTCACAGCTCATTATATTATTATTGTTACTATTATAGTTCCTATTGTTACTGTTATATTGTAGAAATGCTTCCCTTCTCATTTCTTGCTTTCTGACAAATGTCAGTTTTACTCCTCATTTTCTGTACTTATGTCTGCATTGCTCCCACTTGACACTCAAGCTAAGCAGACACAGAAAGGTTATAAAAGACTTGACACAAAGAAAGTGAGATGTCTGGAAAATAAGCTTTTCCCATAATGGGGCATCCTGACTTCTCAAAGTTGACAACCATTGTTTTCAACCACACTTTAATTAAAACAGGACACTTTACATTTCCCAAATGCTTTAACACAGCCAAAAAAAATCTAAATACATGACCAAATTTATGTCAACTTGTACACACAAATCTGTGTATTAATTAAGGGATTTGCTACTACAGCACCTAATTTGCTTATTGGCACTCTGGTAAAGATTTTTAAAGGTAATTCAGTTGAAAAAATTAAAAATAAATACATACATACATACATCCCATGACCCAGGGGTCATAACACCTTAGCGGTGGATGCTTGGATATTCAGGGATGTTCAGCGCTATCTATTCTCTACTGTGCAGTGTAAGGATTGGAAATTGCAACCAATCCACTCTCTGATGTTATCCATTCAGGCCTTCCTCCGTCTGCCTTTTTTTATATCCACATGCTCTGGCTATCTTCCCCCTCTCTGGTGGTGAGTTCTCGCAGCTCCGTTTCAATATTTCCCATCAGATCAACATCATCAGTGAAGCGGAGGTTGGAAATGGTTTGTTCCTTTGAAGGTTATGGAGGTATGGAACCCTGTGGTGCTTCTTATATGATATTTTCCAGGAAGATATTGAATGTAAGGGAGATACAGATGGCTGTTTTTTTCTGCCTATTTATTATAACTTCATTGGTGGCGTTAATAAAGAGTGTTTGGATGACCTAAATGAGGCCATTGTCAAAACTGTAGTTTCATAAAATGTACCATAAGTCTTAAGCAAAATGTGGTCAAAAGCTTTTTTGGTCAATGAAGTTATGGTCTGAGGTCAAAGGTTTGTTCAATGGTGCTCCTTTTTCAACCACTATTGGTTCCAAAAGATTACTTTACTAGTGTGACAGGCATGGGTGCCAATAAGTGTGGAGGGGTATGCTCTGTACATTATTGGTCAAAAACATCTCCGTCTTTCAAGTCTACTTTTAGGCTCATTCAGTAAATAAATATATGCTTGGAACTGTTTTTGTTGTAAATAGTACTACTGTAAGTCTCATGAAACATGTAGTACTTGCTTTCAAAATTTTGTGCCGTAAAGAGGTCAAACTAATGTATTGGAAACATCACTAATGCTCAGTTAATCACTGCTCTCTTATAGGACATAAAAAACTGCTTGGAGTTTTTATCAATTGCTTTTCATCAAAGTAAAACAATCTGCCTGAACACTTAATTTTAATATCTAACTATCCATTACACACCAACCTTTTCAGGTATGTCGGTCTTTAACAGTGTGTGGATTCACACAGCTGGATCATCTGTGGGAGTTATTTCGGACCTCCACTGTGAGATGCGCTGGGTTGCTGCAGTAAGAAGATACATGACAGAGCCAGCTCCAAAGCTTCTACATGGAGAAGGAGATACAGCAGGAGAGATTTTTGTCAAAAGATAGTGGCATTTAGGCAGCTGTTCTCATTTAGGTTGCAAATTTCCAGTTTCTGTTGCAAAAATACAGAATGGAGAGAGAAAGTTTGTTTTTTATACAATTATTCTAGTACAAAGATAGTTGTTTTCACAGGATTTAAACTATACTCATACAGAATGTACACATTAGAACATTACTAGAATGATTATAATGACTTGCATCTGTGAATAACAGGACTTCTCAGGATACTTTTAATTTTAACATGGTAAATGGCCTAATTTTTCCATGGGCTAGAACACTTAAGAGATGCACCACTCCACAACGCAATTCCAATTTCTCTTTAAAATGTATAATATGATTTATTCCCAGCATTTTGTCAAAAATAGTTTCCTATTAAATAGCTTATTACATCTATGTTCCTCTTTTGACTTCATTTTAAATAGTTTTCACATAAAGATATAGCTAACTTTGAGTCTTCTTCACACAGGAACAGATAACACTGAAGAGTGTTGTTAGCCAAACATGTTAGTGCTTAGTAGTGTGAATTTACTGACTAGCCAGCTTTGACCAGCTAGTAACCAATTAGGGCTGATCAGGTTTAAAAATCAGCCAATTCAGCCACCAACTGATTTCTCGATGCATCTCTAATCTTACATCACCCGCTAGAGTTAAAGAGACAATGACTTGACACTGGAATGTGTTTTTATATTTAGTATAATCAGTAATATGTTATAGTCAATCTCATGCCTTATAAAAGCTTCTGTATCTTTTTTCTGATTTGTCTCTTGTCACCTGCAGTGTCTTCATTTGATTTGACTTTCATTCAGTTTAAGGTCGAGTTTTACAGTGGAGTTTCCTTTTGCTAACACTCCTTCATATTTGCTGTACAAAGGGGAAGAATCAAAGTGAGAAAGAGAAAGGAAGAGGAAAAATTAAGGACTGCTATTCCTGTTTTTGTCTCTCAGGTGAGTGAGACAGAGATCAATGGCCAGTTTGAGTCAGTTTGCGAGTCCGTTTTTAGTGAAGTAGAATCCCAGGCCATGGAGGCCTTGGACCTGCCTGGTTCGTTCCGCACTCGAAGCCACAGTTACCTCCGTGCAATTCAGGCTGGTTATTCCCAAGATGACGACTGCTTGCCTTCAATGACATCCTCCACTGTCACTTCAACTCTCAGATCCACAACAGGTAAAATACCCCCTCCCCCAAAATGAAAGAGGGCTTAATATACATATCGTCATACATCGTACACATGCGCACAAACCTGACATACCTACATATGTACAGTGGGGGACCCTTAAGATCCAGAGATGCCAGGCTGAATTCCTTTCATTTTCTTTACAATCAATGGTTTTTGTGTCTGTTTTTGCCACTGCTTAACTCCCAGTTGTTTAGATGGATTTGCTTCTCTGCTAATTTGCATGAACTGTGCATTCCACATCTGTACTTTCTAGAAGTAAAAGATTAGGAGCTTTATGACTTACTTAGTACTGTGCTGACAAACCAACGTGGTGCGCATTATCACAACACGACACAGCCCCATTACAAGGCATGCACAACAGGAGTAGCCTTTACCCTCAGCATGTTAAACTGTGTCGTTTTATGTGTGGCAAAGCATGTCAGTTACTTAGGGAGGGGTTGAGATCTGATGTGCCTCAGTGGTAGTGGAGTGGTAAGCCTTCCAACTCTCCGCCCTTTTTTAGGCGCAAGATTGGTCAGTGACTTTCTAAATAAGCAGATACTGTAACCAAAACATAGAAACCAACTTAAGGTAAGTCAAGAAGACCTAGAGAATGGAAGACGTGCACATATATGCAGCTTGCACAAAGGAACTGATTAATATTATAAACGTTTAAGGAACATATACCCTAATTTTCTTCACTGAGCTATTGTATTGTGGTGCATAAAATTGTAAAAAGCAGTGTCAGGTACAACACTTACAAGGGTTTATGTATATACTGTTGATGGAATCATTTAAGATTTTCAACATATATATATATATATATATATATATATATATATATATATATATATATATATATATATATATATATATATATATATATATATATATACATATATATATATATATATATATATATATATATATATATATATACTTTGTTATTGACTCTTGTATTCTTTAGAATTAGAAAGTGCTGCTTTTAATAAAATTTTAATTGGTCTTATGTAACACAATACATGCAATACAGTAAAGAAGACTCGAGCATATCAGTATCTTTGTGCAAGCAGAATCTTTGCATTACCTCCCTGAGTAAATGTATTTGGTGTTTGCTTGCAAGAGTAAAGCTATGAACCCTATTGAAACATTTTTTCTCTATTTTCATGAATTGTATTTCTATATTGTAACCAAAATTGTTGTACATTTTGATGTAAATGTATTATTGGAGACATTTGTACCTCTTACTTGGTTTTGTTTTCTTGTTGAATCCGGAGTATGATTTGTTAATTTTTTTAAATCTTTTCATCCTTAATTGGGCTTCCAACTGCAATTCCTTCGTGACTGAATGACTATGGATAAAGGTCTCCAATCCCACCGTCTTATTTGCTGAACTCTATTGACTTAGCCATCGCCACAAAATCTTTCAGCTCAGTATGGGCTAAAAGAATCATTCTGAGTAAGGTTACATTTTGGAGCTTAGAATGATTATTTTAAAGGTTATAAAAGCACAAAAAAATAGTTATTTGGTGATTAGTTGCAAACATACTTGTTCATCTGTGTTCTCTTTACACTGTTCTTGGAGAACAGTTGTCTTGGAAGAAAAAATGCAATCACCAAACAAGGCTAATTTAAAAAATATATCAGGTCATGTTTTTATAGTAGTATTCAGGACTAGTTTGAACCCAGAGGTTAGAGGGCCCTTGAATGGGAAAGGGAATCCCATGATGCTTCATAGGGCAGACGAGCTACAAACCCTTCTCCATTTGACCATCCAGATGTTGAAGGATAACCAGGGGAAAAGAACAACTGGAGGCATCAGTGATGATTGTTTCAGGTATTTTAATATTGACATGCATACATATCTATGTATATGTGTGTTTTTGCACTGCCTTCTCAGTAGAAATTATAGAACCACAAAGTTTAAGTTATCCATAGTAGCAAACACAGTTCCAAACAACTCATAAAACCTCAGACATTGTTTCTTCTTTAACACTGTTACCACTGAATATTGAATTTTAAAGTGATGAATGTGATGCTGGCTTTTGTGAGTTGTTGATCATGTCTCTATTTTAAGTGTTTTTAGACCATATTCTAAGTGTAACCGCATCAGAAATGTAATTTTAGAAGCCTTTCAGAATGTTTTCATGTCGCAACCATAAAATAGCGGTGAATGTCATTGCCTTGCCACTGTCTCCAATCATTTGTCAGGGTGGCATCTGCCTGCTGTACATGTGTACATTTTCTTTTTTTTTCTTGCCATAAAAATTAAAGGCCATCTGTGGCAAAGTCTAACATTTGGAACTGAGTTTGTCAGCTGTTTTTGACTGTGGGATTGCAGCCTCGCTCTGATGGGGCCTTGGAGGCAGAGGGTTTACCTCTCCCTTTTGCGGGGTTTTATACAACTCTGCACGGTCTTATCAGCCACTTTGGACCTGATATGTTCAATAGGGTTCATATTTGCTTCTTAACCCTGTGGGTTGTAATTCCTCTACTCTTTTACATCTTTTCTTTTGCACAAAATGGCACAAATTTTGAGTGCTGGGACTTATTTGGCATGCTCTGTGAAAGGGGCGCTCAAAAAAGGATTTCTGATTTGATAATGATTGCTGTATTTCACTTTTGTGGTGCTGTGCAGTGAAAAGATGGAAAGAAGCCTTGAGAGGACTGAGAAGGCAGTGTAAAAACATTGTGAAAATCTACTGTATGTGAGTCTTTCGGAAATAATTATTGCAAAGTGACAAAAACATTTTTTTATTTGATCTTGTATGTATAATAGTCAATAAATTGTCATTTTATGGCAGTATAGATTTTAAATAAACAGTGAAAAAAATGCTTTACATTCCATCTGCATTACACAAATATTTTGGTTTTAAACAGTTCTAATGCAGCATACAGTGGGTGATTTGTTGGGTGTTCATCCTTTCACAAACACCTGAAATTGTAAATTCTATGGAATTTTGTCACTCTTTAATATCCTTTTCTCTCACATACTGTAGGTTTTCCATAGATATGTGATCATCCTAGTTTGAAATCTTAATCCAATCATGTTCCAGTTGTTCCTTTCACCATGAATGCCCTTATATTTGCATACTCACATTTTTCTTGCAGAGGGATATGATCTTGTGGATGCCACATCCTTGCTAAATGACGACATGATAGAGGATGATGATGGTGCTAGCTCCTCTGCCTATGCAGAGCTGGAGCGACTAGAGAGAGAGACTGCCGCTGCTCGAAGCCAGCATAGCACTAGCTCAACCGTAACGGCCATCTCCGTCCCGCCAGCAACCCCACCTTCATATAGAGTCCCTGCTGCTTCACCCATTGCCACCACTGAGCCGCCAGTTCCACAGGCCCTCCAGGCCTTTAAGGAGTCTGCTAACATGGTCGCTGCCTTCAACATGCAATGGAAGGATGAAATCTCTGCAATGCGCTATGAGCTTGCAGAGCTGCGTAGAGATGTCTGCGGAGAGTTAAAAACCTTCAACAGCAACTTCTTCAACTTCACACAGTGCTACAACATGTGGACTTTATGTCGGGAGCCCTGCAGTGACAACACCACACAGACAGACGACAGGGTGTCTATAGGAATTCAAGCAGGCTCAAGTTGGTCAGTTAGACATCATACGGAGGACAAGTCAGTGATGTGCCAACCAGAGCCAGCACCGTTCAGCATTATGGACTTTATGGACCCACCTAGAATTGAAATTATTGAAGGAACTCCTGAGAGCACACCAGAGGGATCTGGCAGTCCTGCCAGTCCACTACCAATAGAGGACTTCCCATGGGAGATTAACAAGAAGCAAATGGTTCATAAGCAGTCAGACACCAGTGGTCACACAGGTGGTCACCGAAGTGCCAGTCTAGAACTGTGGAGCAGAAAGTACACCAGTGGGCCCATGTCATATCTGTCTATGTCATTCTAATCATCTACATTTTCTGCATACTGTAAAAGGATTTAAGAAGATCCAGGTTAAGAGCCAGATATATGTCAAGAAAAGCTGGGCAAAGCTGTTGTTATATGTCCCTTTACTCTATGCAGACACAGTCTGTCATCTCTTGAACTGCTTACAATAAGTTTCCAAGTAATTTTTTAACAAGTGTCTTGCTAAGCCATGGAATAAAAGAAGGTGATTTTGTTTTACACCAGAGTCAGGTAAAATGTGAATGCGAGAGAGAATGTGGCTGATATTTCAGATCCTCAAGTGCCAAAAAGTACATCATTAGCTATCTTTCACTGTCTTTCAATACCTTAATTACTGAGAGAGAAAATATCCGTTGGTTTAAATGAAAATGTAAGGAATATTTAGGCTCAATCCCAGTTTCTGGCCTTACCTGTTTCCTTAAATCTTTGAAGAATGAAACATCAATTCAGGAACTAAAAAGTGTTCAAAACCCACCTAACAATGCCAGGTTTTTGTGATTTGAACAAAGAATGGTATGAAAACTCAATGAAGAACTTTCTTACCAATTTAAAGTAGCCAATTGCTTGTACAATTCAACTGCGCAACCAAGCTTCTTAGGGCAAACATGTAAAAAGGGAAACGGTTGCTAAAACTCAGCTCCATAATATTTGAAGCACAGTAGAATTTAATTTCTGCATTCACATTTATTTTATTTATTTTCTTATTTCTGCTTACCTCACCATGCAAAAAGCTCTCAAAATCTATCAGTTTTATCTGAAGCAAAGAAAACCCTCAGTATAATACTGTCTCTCCAATCTCTGTTTTTTTTGTTTTTTTTCGTTATTTCACAAAGTCAGGTCAGTGTGTTTCCTTTGGAAGAAAATGCTTCTGACTTTCAAAGAGGAAATTGCTGACATGTAGAATGCAAGCAGTGTTTACCAGGAATTTCAGTAGCTCCTTGTGTATTGCTGTGTGGCACTTGTTAGACATACTGACCAGTTTCTATCTAGTCTTTTCATGAGCTTTGGATAAACATCCATATTTTGTAATGTCACTTTAGTTCCGTATTTTTTCCAATTATTGATCACCGTCTTCACTTTACCATATACTATGCTGTGACACTTTTATAAACTCTTTTCCTGATTGATACCTTTGTACAAAGAGGTCGTTTTGATCATGGTTTTGCTGAAGGAAAAAAATGAGCAAATGTCAGGAAAATCCTACTGGAAAACAATTTCATACTTAACTTTAAAAACAATGAAGAGGTGCTAAAACAAAGTATTAATTTAGGAGTGTGGACATTTATGCCACCATGTTATTGAGTCTTTTACATTTTTTTCTTTACCATTTTTGCTCTAACAGGTTTGTTTTTAAGTTGAATTTCACATAATATCCCACTTTATGACTGTTTACATCACAAAAATCTTGCACTGTAAGTTGGTTGTGTATGCTTTTTATTCACACTTTAAATTGATGTTATTTCCTTTAAAATAAGCAGATAAAACATGTTTTAATTGAAATTGATAAATTTAGAATCTCAATTTCATCTCCCTTCATTTGAGATGTACCCTTGAAATTCTGTATGTCAGGGTATTCAGGGCTAGAGAGCAATGCTACTTCCCTCTTAACGTCCATCATGAAAAAAAGAAGAAATACCCTTAGCATTGGTACGAATGTTTTAAAAATGTAAGGGCAAGACTGATGGAGTAAAAAAAGGGATTCATTCTAATTTATAGATCAATAAACAGCCAGGTGTTTTTGGATCACAGAAACCTTTTTTTGGTTCTCATACCTTTCAGGAAAATGTTCTCCTTGTTTTAAAGAAGTCCCTTCTAGAATTTAATTAAGCTCCTACAATAGCAAGGAAAGTAAGCAAAAACAGTAAAATTTATGACAGCTGTTCCCTTAATAAGTTGTAACCAGAAAATCATATGATTATTGGTATAAACACACAAAACATACCATAGTCAATAAAAAATACACAGACTCTACACTATACCTCTCTATCAACACTCAAGCCCTCACCTATAGTTATGAATCATGAGCAAAAGAGCAAGACACTGGATACTAGCAACTGAAATGAGATTCCACCGTAAGCTCACCTTGCGGGATAATGTAAGGAGCTCAGTACTTCAGAGGGAGCTCTAAGTAGAGCCACTGCTCTTCAACACCAAAAGGATTGAGCTTAGGTGCGTCTCACTGTTGATTAGGATGGCTCTCTGGTGCCTCCTGGGGCAGACCAGTGCTTGGTGGAGGGACTATACATCTCTTCTGTCCTAGGAATGTCTCGGAATTACATAGAAGGAGTGTGATACTGTTGCTGGGGAGAGAGATTTCTGAGTTTCCCTTTTACCTTCACAACCTGATCTCAAATAATAGACGGACAGATAGGTTAACCAATCAAAGCAGAGTTTGAATGCTTACCCACTATACCCACAATTCCTTAGAACTGTAACTTGGGTCAGACTACAATCTCAAAGTTAAGCTCATTGCAATCCTAGTTTTGCACGTTCCTCTGCCCCAAGATCCTGCCCAAAATGCATAGGAGACCTAATATGTATAAAAAAAATATGTTAATGAGGATTGTTGCATATTTATGCTTTGTTGATTATCTTTCAATTAAATCATCATTAAAATTTGAAGTGCATAGTTTGAAAATAAGCCCATGGGAATGTTCAGCTTCCAAAAACTGTCAGTGAACCCTAAGAACTGGTTGGTCCAAAAACACCTACTATACCGGGAGGTAAATGTAGTGGCATGATTCTGTACATGAATCTGAATGGCCAATGTTCATTCCAGTTTCTCATCATGTAGAAACATTTTAAGCACCTACATATACTGAACAAAATACTGTGAATACATTTATAACTTTATAAAACCTAGTTTTGTAATGAATGCATTAAATATTAATACATTATTGAAAAATATATTGATATATACTACTGACAATTTAGTTCTTTCAAAGCATTCCTTTGCCATTGCCTTCATCCATTTGTAGCAAGTTTCAGCAGAAATGGGCATTCCTGAAGAAAATATTACCACATAAATTGGTAAAATGCACTACATGGGTACATTGAATAAAAGATTGAAAAAGAGATGTTCTCTTGACAGGAATATAACACCCTATCAGATTTGTAAACCTCTCCATAACACTGTGTTGACGCTTCGTCTCAAGACTCTGTGAAACTTCATTCTCAACTAGAATTGTTTACAATGGTTCAGTTTGAGCGACCACAAAACGCAACTTCACCAGGAAGGCTAAACAGCTGGGGGGATTCATAGCCAACATGAAGGATGAAAACATTAGGTTTAGGTCATTCCAGCACAAAGTAAATTCATGTTCTATCTCTATAAATGTATAATATATAAATGTATCATTTTGTATATAGATAAACTTATATTAAAAACTTGTACTGTTTGCAGTTACAAAAAGTACTGTGTTCTGATAGAACTGGGAGGGATTGTAGAGGTAAATGTGGTTCTTAACAAAAGAAAGGTTTATACTTCTTACTTTTCCCCAGCTGTTTGTTTTTATTGTTACAAACTTAATTAACAACTGTTTCTTTTTGCACATCATGATGACATTTGTATTTTCTCCTATTTTGTGTGTGGTATTGACTGGAGGCCCTCACATGTTTGATACACTGTCCTAACATTTACAACTTATTATTTTACAGGAAACTGAAGCAAACTGAATTTCATCAGTTATTCTTTAAATATAGTTTTTAGTTGTTCAGTTAATCTTATCATAATCAGCAGTTGTAGAATTTTTCCAATAATCTTGACTCGGGCAGTTCGTAACCTCTGGATTGTAATAATTAAACATTATCCCTACAAGTAGACAATCAAAGGCCTCTACCTCTTAGAAATGTCCCCAGAGGTGCAGTATAGTACCACTGAATGTTCTAACACCGCCTCACTAGTGATGGCTAAGGTGGACTCCTGCCTTAATGGACAGGGGTCTCAAGCATCATTTTGTCTCATAACTGCCACAGCAATTTCACCTCTTACACCACTTTACCAACATGGCGTACCAAAGTTCGTACAGAGATGCATAGATCTGAGGCCAACAGGCCAACATTTAGCGGCACTTGAATTAAAAACCCTTTCTTTCCGACACTATCTCCTGGTTCATAAAAAGTAAATTATTCACTCTTTGCACAACCAAAAGTCTAAATTCATTAAACGTGGTATTTTAAACTACATTTACAAAAAGTTGTAATACATGTAAAATTGGCATTAATAAGATCATACAAAAAAATGCAGAAAAGTCCCCTTGGGCTCTTCCATTTGCTCCATTTAAAAAAAGCTGGGAAATCTATTTTTTATAGATGTGAACATTTTCCTCAATTTCTAAAGTCGCCACATATATGAAATACGCAACCCAAGTAATGCACACCTAGAAAGAAATTAAATTATGTGTTATAATGTGGAATTACAGGGTACTAGTATTGCTCACATTTGCCAAAATTTGTTAGATGTTTAATAGAGATGCTTTTGTTGATAATGGCAGTTTTAAGAGGGTTTGTGTAAGCATAAACAAGTAGCTTGCATTGTTAAGCTGAAATTGTAGCCCATTCATTCACAGACATTTCTTCAGTGCTTTGTAGGTCGTTTGTATGTACTCTGATCTTCCCTTCTTTCCATATAGTTTAAATTAGATTAAAGTCAAACTATTCGGTGGGCCATTCTAGGAGTTTTGTTTTTTTCTCTGAAACCAAGTTTCCAAGTGAAAGTTTCCTTCACTTTGTGCCTTTCTTCAAAATTACTTATGTTACATTAGATTGTTGTCAATGTGCAATGTTGTTTCTTCTTCAAAGATGGCATGTCCAAATACAACCAAAGAGTTACACTTTTTTTCCTATTTGACCAGACTATGTTCTCAAAGTATTTTATTGGCTTGTCCAAATGTTCTACAGCAAATATAGTGTCAACGGGCTTTTTTTCCAGCAGTGGAGTCTTGTGCAGTGAGCATGCACAGAGGTCAATGCAGTAAAGCTCTTTGATAATGGTGTATGGTTCTTGGACAACTATCCAAATAATTTATTACTCCTCTGTCAAAAATATTGACAGAAACACCAGCTTGTAACGGCTGTTTGGAACAACAGGTACAGTCACCGGAATTCTCAAAAGTTTAGAAATACACATGTGAAATATTATATCAGTATGTTTGACAACAATAATGGTAAAACTGTGTTGATGGAGCTCCTTGCTTTTACCCATCATGGAATGCTATTTGATACCTTCATAATAAGAAACCGTTTTATCCGTTAGGATTTAAATTGCACTGATAGATGTGGGACTTCTTTCTGAATGCTGACAGATTCCATACATTTTTGTTTTGAACATCTTTTAGCACCTAATTTACTTGGAGGTGTGAAATACTTTTTTCCTGAGTCATTCCATTTTCTTACACATAATTTAAGGACCTATTCACTTTGATAAATTTGTATGTGTGGATTACAATTTTTAGTTGCTACCAAAGCTACGAAGTAACCCCATTAAAACTATATTAACTGGGATATAAATACTTATTTTGCTTGCTGTATACCGGTTTCAGTAAAACTGGTTAAAACCCTAGGTAATTATGAGATTACCTTGTAAAATTATTTATATGTGTTACAATGGAGCATGTCTTTATGACATCTATTGCTTAGTGGTTTTGACAGCTCCCTAACCATGAAGTTTGGAAGAGCTGGGGTACAATTTAAAAATGGAGGATAAAATCACAGATTTATTGTTAAACACAACACTTGCAATACAGAGAATTAATTTCAAAAGGTTTTTTCTTATTTGATATACTATATATATATATATATATATATATATATATATATATATACTATATACTATATACTATATATACTATATATATATATATATATATATATATATAATTTATTGTCATTATACTTTTTACAAATAAATCAGAGGAGAAGGCACCTCACTGTGACAAGTATAATCCATTATTTATCCAATGAACATAAAAAATACCCATTATTTTGAGTTATAAAAAGGGGTTCATACTAGATTATCTGGGTTTTCACCCTTATTCCTTTAGTTATGGAAATGAATTTAAAGGTGCTGTAGAATGGCAAGTCATGATGTCTTCAATTTACATTTATTCATTCTATGCAAGTCTTTTGTTGATTGATGTATTCCATCAGAGTATGTGCCAGTTGTAATATTAAGAGATGACACAAGGCCTGACTGCCTGAAATGGAATGAAATCTGGGAAAGTACTGATCATGTTATTTAAAAGATATATGTATATGCTTTGATTTAGCTGTTTCCTTTTAAGTTTACTGGCAAAATATGTTATTTTCTCTGACACTTTTCAGTATAGTTACATATATGCTAAAATCTAAGAGTTTGTTGGTGAGATTATTGCCATGTAGTAGCATTTGCATGATTTGTCACATCATGTAGAAAATAATAATCTCTACATCATTCAGAATTTACACACTTCAGCATACCTGGTATTTCCCAAAAAAGGCCTGTTAGCAAATAATTGGAAAAGTTGTTCTAATGATAATACATTTTTTTAGTTTACAAAAAAGTGCTAACTGGTAATCAATAGATTCTAGGTAACTTTCCCAAGTAGATTTATTTCAGCTTGTCATTATTATTTTATTAGCCCATATAGCCCAAAGATCTTATTCTTTCCTTGGAGAAAGTGGAAATGTAGCAAAATACAAAAACAGATCTAAATATTATTTTAAAATGATATATAAATATAGCTATATACACAGAGTTACATATTTAACATGTCTAAACAAAAGAAAACCTGAAAATAATATTAACCATTATTTTTAAACATACAACTTTCTTTTGTGTAATGAAATATCTACCCTAAGTGTTTGTGAGAGTTTTTGAACTGCCTACAATAGCTAATATGTTACTGCATCATTTCATCTCATTACCTTCTGTTTCCATTTACTTGTAAACCAGAGATTTAATGCAACAACTGTGCCAACTCTGTGAAGTCCGGTTAGGACAAAGGTTTCTGGATGGAATCTGACCTTGTAAAACTGCTTGAATATAAACCTTCTTTCCCAATTTGTGCTTTTCTCCCTTATTTAATGCGTGTCTTTGACAAAAGTATTATTTTCTATTCATACAATTTACAGGGAAACTTGTCAAGCTAATGACACATTTTCTTTTTGTAAAACATCTGTTTAGCCTGGATTTTTGTTAGCCTTTGCCTATTTTGTTAAACTAAAGAGAATAAGCTTTTTCTTTTAAACGTCCATTGCTTATTGTGGTATTTCTTGTTATTTTTTCTATTTACTTTGTGTTTTCAAAAAATGGTTGAAAACAATGGATTGCAATATTTATCATGCTTATGTTTATAGTAGTCAAAATGGGGGTCATAGCTTTACAATGCATTCAAAGATAAAACTGACTTGCAGCATGTGTCCAATGTCTACACATTTTAAAGCACTACAGCTACACTACATAGACAAGCCAGAGTATATTTTACTTCAAAATGCCTTTCTTTTCAGCTTTTTGTTTTTGTTGGTTTATTTGTTTTTCTTTTTGTTTCCCCCTATTTTAGGCGCCCGTAGTTTAGCTGGGGGGCGTAGGGAGTACGGTAGGTCTGGTAGGGAACTGCTTTTTAAAAATCTTCTTTTCTCCATGTTGTTACTTCAAGTTTTCACACATTTTGTCTCACTCATGAACATTTTCACTTGGTAAAAATAAGATGCATCATAAGTTTTAGCTGTCATTACATATATATATTAATACATTTAAATGTTTTTCATCTGTTTCTACATTAAATCCAATGGAATTTTAAAGATTCTGTGTAATAAGTAAAAGGATAAAAAGTTGAGGAGGAGTAGTAGTTCCTATCCTTGTGTTAGCTCACTGACAATTTTGCATTTGCTTAAAGTAAAAAAACAAACAATAACACAATGTTCTATATCAAATATATTTTTTGTGCAGCATGCCATAATAGAAAGATGCATAACACCTAGTATAGTGCTCATAAATTAATTTATTTAGTTTGTTTTTTAATTATGATTTAATATTGTTTTAATGTTTTGTTCAATTCATCAATAGTGATTCACTTTCTTGCTTTAGCCATTTTATATATTTTCTTTGGGTAAACAGAGGTAAATAAAATCAGCAAGCAGTAGTTTATCCTATCCTTACTCAAGATTTTGTCAGATAGGGTAAATAACAATCTACATGACCAACAACGTTCCACAGATCACAACAAATCAATGGCTGTCATAAATTATATCTTTAGTTATTAAAGCTATTATTTATAACTTTTTGATCACTTTCCAACATGTATCCATTGTAGAATTGATGAGAGTTTCATTGTGGAGAGTTAGGGTAACATGTTTTATATATGTTTATATACTGGTACATCTTAAAAATTAGAATATAATGAAAAAAATCAATACACTCATTTCAGAAAGTGAAATTCATGTTTTATAGATTCATTACATAGAGTCAACTATTTGAAGCCTTTGTTTGTTGTAATTTTTATGATTATGGCTCACAGATGATAAAAACTCAAAGGGCAGTGTCTCAGAAAATTTCTATATGAAATAAGATAAACAAAAAATATATTTTATACAGAAGTGTTACGTTTCTAAAAAGGATGTTCATTTCTATTCACTTAATACTTGGTTGCATACTTTGCAGGTGTTTTGATTTAATTAGCTTATAAGGGTATGATGCCATGAGTTTCCATTTACTCTCTAGTTTATTTACCTGCTTTGACAAATTTGTTATAGATCTATACTTTACAAAACTTAGTTGCTTGTCTAAGTAAAGGTCTATCTAAACCAAAGTTGTTTGTTTACAAAAGAAATGGGCAAAGATACTAATAAAACCTGACCACACAAATTCTATCCATTAAAATTAGTTGCTTACTGACCTATAAATTGTTTTCTTATTCAAAAATATTTTACAAAGCATTCTGCCAAATCTTATCTTTCTGCCTCTATTTTGCCACCTTTAATGACAAATATACCTTCTTGTTGCTAATCCAGATTATGGTTTTGAAATTGGATTAGTTTGGTAGAAGTCTCCTTCAAACAATACTGTTATTATTTTAATCTGCAGTTTACCAATCAAAAGCAACTTTTGGTTGTAGTTAACATGCCATTGATTTGTCTTGGTTTGCTGCGACAATCTTACATAAAGGTTGACTCACCTTGCATCCATGGGGGCATCACCACTGTATGTATATATGTATGTGGCTATAAATATAATTCTTGTTGAATTAGTAAAGAGTAAAGGCCTTCTCAAAACAAATTTTGGAGAAATTGTAAGTCAAGTAGCATCATCTGGAATCATCAACCAATAAACACCCTCAGGTCCTATTTGTCTTAATCCTTCATTCTCTCATCCATTCTTCCATTTGTTCATTCATCACTCCAACATTCACAGGGACTGCATTGGGTTTGCATTTCAAAAACGGATGACATTTTCTCAAAGCATACTCTCTTTTTTATTATTTAGCAAAATGGCATCAAATGTTCTATTGTGATTTAATCTGTAGTTGCCAGAATGCACACCCACAAAAATAATATATTAATCTGAAGTTTAATGCAAAATAAGGAGAACTTTGACATTTTTTCAAATCACATCCACAAACTTTAACAGATTTTTGGTGGATTTCATGTGGTCAACCACAACAAAGTAGTGCAGTAAAATTCTGAACAAACATCTGTGCATTTATAGTCAGCCCCTCTTTAATATGATACTCCTAAATTAAATCCAGTTCAGCCTATTCAGAAATCCACTGATTAGTAAAGAGAGTTTACCTCTGTGTAGTTTAATCTCAGTATGAATATAGCCATTCTGTAAAGGCCCCAGATGTTTGTAAGGGAACATTAGAGAGAAAAACAAAAGAATGAAAGTATGAAACACCAAGGAACACAACAGACAGTCCAGGGATAAAAATTTTAAACTTAAATTAGGGTTAAGATATAGGAGAGAATATCAAGCTTTTTAACATTCCAGGAAGCTACGTTCAATCATCCAAAATTGCGCAGTAAAGGACACAACTGCAAAGCTAGAAAAGAAATGATCATCTGCCTCTCAGGTGGGAGAATCTGTTGACAGGATAACGGCTAGTCATGCACTCCACTAATCTGGCATGCATGGGAAGATGGTATTTTTGAAGGAAAGCCCTAAGATCAGTTTACAGTCTGACAAAAGATGCTCTTGTCTGATCAAATGTAACTTTTTGATTTATAATTGCAATATTTGGCAGAAATCTGCACGATGCAAAACTCCCTAAACAAATTTTTTCCATGGTGAAACAAAGTAGTGGCAGCATAATTTCATCAGGAGACTTTTTTTCTGCAGGAACAGGGTAGCTAGTCAGAGTTGATTAAAAAAACTGTCAGAGGTGCAAAAAAGTTAGGCAAAATTATAACGACCCCAAACACACAGCAGAGACTACATGGAGTAGACTAGATGAAAGCATGTTCTTATGTTAGACTGGACCAGTCAAAGTCCAGGCCTAAAATCAATTGGAAATTTGTGCAAAGAATAAATTCCCCACATGTAATCTCAATGAAAAAACATTTATGAAAAAAGTCATTTAGAGTCAGTCATACATACATTCCAATTGATCCTACTTATTAAACACTACTTTAAGTTCAGTTCATTATTCCAATTAGTTTATAAAGTTTTTCTGTCGAAGGAAAACTAGCAGATTGACTTGCAGCATTCACTCCTGGACGAGAAGTACTGACACAGGGGTTAAATACAAATGCATACCAAACTTTCAGATCTCCATTTGGAAAAAAATAAAACCAACATGAATGATTTGCCTTTCACCCCACATTTATGCTCTACTTTTTGTTGCTCTATAAAATCAAAATAAAATAGATTTAAATTTGAAGTTCTAACACAAAAAACATGGAAAGATTCAAGAAGCATTATTACTTTTATAGTGCTCCTCACATGACGATGAGAGATTTTCAGTTTTGTTTAATTAGACATTTGATTACCTTATCTATCAAAAACTAGATACTAAATGCATATTTATAATATTTTTGTGGGCTTATTTCATTTAACCAGTCATATAAATATCAAAATAATGTAATGATTTGCTAGTGGGAAACTGTGTTGAATTTGTTTTACATAAAAAGGTTGTAAAGAGCCACAACCCAAATCGACTGAAAAATGCAGTACTAAAACTGACAAAAATGAAAAATTTGACACTTAATTTGGTTTATAGCAAATTAACCAAGAGCGAACATGTACAGTAAAGGTCCCACCAAAAGTTTTTTTTTATAGAGCCACTCAGGAAAGGGGTTTATCAATCTGGAAAACACAAATTGATTATAGAGTTAATTTTTTTCTTGTTAAATTTAAAAAACAATTATATGTTTTCTATGTACAAAATTGCCAGTTAAAGTCAGAGAATCCACTAAGCTTAAATTAGATATTAAAACCATATTATCTATTTAACAGGGAGTCAAAGTAAGTTTGTTCAAATGTGTTCTTCAAGTTTGCCATAATTTTTGAGAAACAAAATATATTTAAAATAGAAAAGGATGCAACACCTATGAGGGAAGTTGATAAGATGCCATGTCAGGAGTTTAAATGTGTGAAAGGCTGAAATGTTTCTGCTTTATATTGAAAATCAAAATACTAAACTAAACCACAATAGTGTGAGCGCTCTAAGCTTAAAAAATATTTTAAAAGGCATAAAACATGCATTTTAATTATGTCTTTTTCTTTAAGATAACATAAAAAGGAAAAGTCACAAATAAAAAGTTTTGCTTAAACATCATTTTTGGCCATAACATATCTTTGGAGAAATATTGCCCTTTGTAGATTATTCACTGAAAGTTTTCCCATTTTACAAGCAAATGAATTGTTTTATAGGGTACTTTTATTTTAAAGTTGATTAAAATATCAGTCTCCATCTAAAACTACTATGCTATGTATTATAATCTATTATATTATAATCTTTTGAAAATAAAAGGCTTTAGAGTTGTTTTTTACAGAACTATGCATATTATTGCATATACATTCATGTCATCCGCACTTACATTTTCAGCCCCCATGCTCATGTACGAAACTCATCACTCACTGCATATCATTCATCCATTATACACTCTTACTTGAGCAGCCTGGACAGCACCTCTTTGCCAGTCTGAGCCCACAACTTTGGCAAGAACGGCCTGACGCTCAAATGGAGGGAGTTGGACGAAGTGGAGACACAATCTGAGCATATTCGTCAATTTCTTTTTGAAATTTTAAGTCATGAAATCTAAGGAGCAGGTTTGAGAAGTCTTGCTGCAAATGAAGGAGAGTAAAGGTCTGTCACATTCTCTGTGACGAAATTAGCATGAAGTTTCCATGGAGTCGATGCAAATATTCCTTTTATTAGATTTTTACCTAAATAATTAATTGGAAATCTCAACCAGATTTGGCCCCCAAAAAAAGACTTGAGTTTCTGAGTCTTCAAAGTTTGGCTTAAGTTAGTTATAGTACAATGAGTGATACAAAATGTACATAGCAAGTACATTGCAAGTAAAATTAGTTGATCCAGTCAGTACAAAATTTAGAAAAATGTGAAAATGAATCTTTAAAAATCTCCAAATGCTTTATTGCAGCTTGCATAGTTTTTAAAGTGGTTTTGAAAAGTAAAAATAGAGAACAGAGACAGACTATCTTACTTTCCAGTTCAGAACTGTGTTTTTGTCTGGGTCTCTCACCACATTCTGTCTGACTTTCTTGTTGTTCTTTGTTGTCTGAATCTCATTTTGTTAATTCTGCAAATATGCCACATGAAAGTATCTCCAGTTTACCCCTGCAACACTTCAGTGGCTTTTTCCCTACCTGATTATCTTTGCTTCCTCTTTGAAGTCTTTTTCTTTATATTACGTTTACAGTACAGTCAAAAAAATTACTAAAGGTTTGTGCCTCTTAACAAGAGACACTATGTAATGATGAATTAATTTATAAATGGCTTAAATATTGCCTTATTAAAATAACATTTGAAAATACCTAAGGAGAATGAGAAACATTTCAACTGATTTGATATATCAAATGTTTACTAACTTCACATTCATGTTGATAATTTGTTCTCTTTGTCTTGTATGTATGTCTAATATAGCTATAGAGCGCAAAATGTTTACATATTTAAATTAATGTTCTCTGATGTTGTGTGTGCAAGTACAAAGCATAAACTGTTTAAAAACACAGTGCTTATTTTCATTGTCAAAGCGATGTAGATGAGTCACATTCCTAATAACAGCTAATATTCCAAAGCTGTTAGCCAACAGTAATAAAGTCTATTGGGTATTGGTTTACTAGTATACAGAAACATTTAATTTATGTAAATGGACAAATAAAACTGCCCCAAAAGGAAATTGTGCAAAACGATGACAAACAAATACCCACAGATATGTTTCAAGCACAGCATCTCTTTTAAGGCACCTTATAAGGAATGTTGCTTGTAGACATTGCTCATTGAGGTTACAAGTTGCCTCAGTGCTATTAAAGAATATGCGTTTGGAGAAGGAAACACAGACATTGCGGACTAACAGTTTCTATATTTATGCAATTTATGTACTGAGGAATTGCTTAAGATTGTTACACAATGTACACTCATGGTAAAAAAAAAAATAATCGTAGGCTGTATTAGCTCATTTTAATGACTTGAATGTCCAGAAACCAACTGGTCTCACTAGCGAAAAAAAAAAATCAACTTGATATCAGAGAAAGAGAGAGAGAGTTACAAACTGCACCTATAGGGGAGGACTTTTTTTAACCATTTCTATGGTTAGTATTTGTTGAAAGAATCAACATGGAAAACAGTTTACTAAAAATTATAGGGAAATAAATAAGAAGTATATGAATTATTGTGTGCAATACATAATTCTGTCTCCAAGCTGGATGCTGTTAATCAAGAAATAGTTAATCTAAAGACAAATATTTTGTATTTATAGGAATGAAGATGATTAGAGGCTTAAAGGTCTGGCTTATGAGTCTGTTTGACTCCCAGATGTCAACAGCAGGATTATTTTTGAATGTCTAATTCAGAATCGTTGTACCTGATGGTAGTTTGGGGGGGGACTTCTGTAAGGAGAAATTAACGTTCCAATGTTACAAACCATCAAAATAAACTCAAGTATTTCCATCAGAATCTGCTCTGGACCAAAACAAGAAAGAGCCTTTGAGAAGACATCACTGCTTCTGACGGTCACTAAAGTCACTGTCAGATAGGATCATGGGAGTGGTCTCTTTTGCTTGTTTGAGTGTCTAAAGGTTCTTCCCTATAGATTTTGACCCAGGTTATTAAGGCAAAGATGGCACGCTTCAAAACAAAAGCTAAAGGCTTAAACACACATCCAAAATATGAAAAAAACTAACAAACACATGCAGAGCTTCACTCAAAATAGATAAATTTGCATATATTCAGGTCAATGAACTAGAGGTAGTCTAAAGTCAGAAAGAGCTATCTGATGTCAGAGACCTTAACAGATGTGAAACTGCAGTTAATTGTAAGTAAAACAAATAGGTTTCTTGAGAAGAAAGTCAGAATTCTGACTTTAATCTCAGAATTCTGACTTTTTTCTCAGAATTCTGACTTTTTTCAGAAACCTAAAACAAACAATTTTTTTACAAAGGATTTTTTTTTTCATTTCCAAAAAAAGTCAGAATTCTGACTTTAATCTCAGAATTCTGACTTTATTCTCAGAATTCTGACTTTAATCTCAGAATTCTGACTTTATTCTCAGAATTCTGACTTTAATCTCAGAATTCTGACTTTATTCTCAGAATTCTGACTTTTTTGGGAAATGAAAAAAAAATCCTTTGTAAAAAAATTTTTGTTTTAGGTTTCTGAAAAAAGTCAGAATTCTGAGAAAAAAGTCAGAATTCTGAGATTAAAGTCAGAATTCTGACTTTTTTCTCAGAATTCTATTTTTTTTTTCTTCAGTGGCCCTAATCCTCTTCCGTATATATATTAATGGCATCTGTTTAAACTCGTTTTTTGAATAAAAGACACCTGTGCATTCCAACCTACACCATGGTCGAGACCAGAGAGCTGTCCAAGGACACCAGGGACAATATTGTACACCTGCACAAGACTGGTATGAGCCAATCTACACTAGGCTAGCAGCTTGGTGAGAAGAGATCAACTGTTGGCGCAATTAAAAGAAAATGGAATAAATACAAGATCACTGACAATCTCCCTCGACCTGGGGCTCTATGCAAGATCTCACCTCGTGGGTTACACATGATCTTGTGAACAGTGAGGAAACAGCCTAGAACTACATGGGGGGTGGTGGGGGGGGGGGGTGTTAAATGACCTGAAGAGAGCTGGAACCACAGTAACAAAGGTTACTATTAGTAACACACTATGTCAGCATGGATCAAAATCCTTCAGTCCCTCTGCTTAAGCCAGCACATGTCCATGGCCCATCTAGAGTTCGCCAGGGACCATCTGGATGATCCAGAGGAGGATCGGGAGAATGTCATGTGGTCAGAGGAAACCAAAGTAGAACTCTTTGGTATAAATGCCACTCGCCGTGTTTGGAGGGGGAAGAATACTGAGTTGCATCCCAAGAACACCATACCCACTGTGAAGCATGAGGGTGGAAACATTATGCTTTGGGGACAGGACAACTAATCTGTATTATGGAAAATGGGGCCATGTAAAGTGAGATTTTGGGCAGAAACCTCCTTCCATCAGTGAGAACATTGAAGATTAAATGTGGCTGGAACTTCCGGCATGACAATGATTCCAAACACACCACCTGGGCAATAAAGGAGTGGCTACCTAAAAAAGCATTTAAAGATTCTGGAGTGGCCTAGCCAGTCTCCAGACCTTGATCCAATAGAAGATCTGTGGAGGGAGTTGGAAGTCAAAACATCACAGCTCTAGAGACAATCTGCATGGTGGAATGGGCCAAAATACCAGCTACAGTGTGTGTAAACCTGGTGAAGATCTACAGGAAACATTTGACTTCTGTCATTGCCAACCAAGGTTACATTATAAAGTATTTAGATGAACTTTGTTATTGGCCAAATACAAATTTTCTGCACCATTATACAAATAAATTCTTTAAAAATGTTAAAAATGATACAATGTGATTTACTGGATTATTTTTCTTTTTACATTTTGTCTCTCACAGTTGGAATGTACCTATGACCAAACTTACAGACCTCTCTCATCTTTTTAAATGGGACAACTTGCACAATTGGTGGCTGCCAAATACATATTTGCCCCACTGTATCAAGTTGTGTCATGATATCTGTGTTGTCAATAGCACAATAAAAAAGAACTACTTAGACACTTAATAAAATGAAGAGCAACAGTACTCTGCATATAAATAATATATCTGATGGACTAACTTCTGTTAAGGGGCACACTAGATGAATTTCTTTAGTAACCAAGATGCTGAAGCTCACGGAGAGTGGAAAAAAATATTTAGTGATAGTAAAGAAGGAAACGTTTCATGTAAATGGGGGTTAATCAGATAATATTGCAATTTTCAGCAAAAGCATTGCAAAGCATCATTTTCCTGATATCATGCACCCCTATAGATATTCATCAACTATTATAATAAAAATGAAAAAAGGTGGTTAACCTTAATGATCTATTGTTTTGTCTCCTGAGTCTTGTGGAGCTGCAGATGGGTTTTAGAAACAGAATGATGAACAACTCGGAATTTCAGGGAAAACAAAACACTATTTTGTAGAGTGGCTTTTTTCAATAAAGATGTGATGAGAACATCCCGGGATAATTTTAGTATGACCTGTTTTTTGCTATTCTTATACCATCCGGCATAGCAATGGAAGGATCAAATGCCTTTACGCAATTTTAAGTGACAGTCATAAGTGTAATTATTTTTTCAGCACTATTTTAGTTTCAATAAAGGAGTCATAGTTGTGGCTGAAATGGTTACCATTAAAAGGAATGGATCATCAGCATATTAATGTATTTGGCTGCAGTTAATCCCATTTCAACTAATTTACAAACAAAATTAGACCCCTTTCAATCCTAGCGTTTACACATCTTCAGGTCAACTTTATCTGTGTATAATACTGTGTTGTGTGATTTTGGCTATTTGAGGTTAGATCTAAGTAATTGTAGACCATTGTTACGACCACATCTGCTTGAAAGAGGGTGTACTTTATTTTTTACAATGAGAGTATGTGTAACATTCAATCATAGCTCCAAAACAGGTAGAACTTTTTTCAAAAATATACAATTCTGCTCAAGAGCTCTGTGTTTGCTTTTCTCATTAGTATTAAATTGACAAATTAATTATACAAGTAAAGTTACAAAGTGCTCTATGTAGATTTACATACATTTGCATTTGAATGAACACATGTAACAGTACTTTTACCTGCATATTTTCTTTCTAACTGATGTTACTTCCTCCTTACAGGGATTCAGTTTCGTCTCCCTACTTCATGCAGCGTGGATCGTGCTCAGCCACCTCCAGGTAGCGGTGTAATATGTCCTGTTTTTCAGTTTTGGTAAAGACATTTCTGTAAGAGTCACAAAACAGGAAACAACAGCCAATGAGGAGAATATTTTATATATATTTCTGTGCCGACCGAATCATATCTTAATTTATCTGTGTATTGAAGCCTTCACACGGGTGTGTTATAAAACTGAACTCACGGTACAGAATCTGACCTTTAATTAGAACTAATATTTCACACGCAAACTTACCACATGGTGTCTAAACAATTCATATACACCACATCATAGCTGGATTATTAGACAACATTGATTTGGAAAACCCACAACAAATGTTTCTACCAGGTTTTAACAGAGGATAAAAAGCTGTCGCAGGGACAGATTTGGTGTGATGCTTTAATTTACCCCTAAACAGTTTAGTTGGTAAATCTAAGTGCATATATTTGAAAGATGTTGCTGTGACATGAGATGAAAACAAACAAACAAGATAAGCAATACAATATAAACAGGAATATAAGTGATATATTGCATGGTTTATCTTGCTTTTTAATAAGATAAGCAATAGATGATCACAATGTATTTTCCATGGTAATGATAAAACCCTTTACAACACCTAACCTGGTGAGGAACTGCCAATATGTGAATACTGGGTCCATCAGAGTATTCAATGGGCAAAAAAGGCCCATATAAAATTGTCAAATTGTTCCAAATTGAACCAATATTCATTTCATTGTTGGTTATACTGAGGTCTATTTGACTGAATGGATGTGGTCAAAATTGGAATTCTTGTCTGCAGGCCACTTGGATCCAAAACATGGTCTAATTTGAACGGAAGGTACATGCTATTCAGGGTCACAAATATTAATTGTACATAGGATCAAAATGGTCAATATGGTTCTCTAACTTTAAAATAGTTTCAAAAACCAATGACTTCTCCCTAGTAATTCCAAATTTAGCTACCATGTTGACCTGTTTAATAATAATTTAGGCTTATAGAAAGTAACAAAACTGTTTATTTGTAAGCTGAACGGGAAAACAATTTACTAAGTTTTATTTAGGTTTGTTTTGTCCTGACTTCTCCCTCTGTATGTGGATGTATTTACTGATCTGCTTTGTGCAATCATGCAAAGCCAAACAAACCAATTCAAACAAAGGCACCATTAACTGACTAAATGAAGGACAATAAACTTTCCTGGTCTTTGTAATTAACCAGTGTGTCAACTAAGACTATGAATTTTGCTATAGATGCTTCTAATGTTGAGTTTTAGTTTTTAAGAGGCTGAGCTTTTTGCAGAAGCAGCTGAGCCTGTTTGGGAGGCAGACAATGAAGAAACAACCATCTAACACAATTTGTCACAGGTCTTCTGACTATATACCACTGGTGCTCATCCAGGCCTCTTTGTTTGTACTAACTTTAGATTTTGTTTCTTTGTCCAGCAGATTTAGGCAGAAACCAGATATCACCCCTCCAGTTCTTGCTAGTAAATAGTTAGACACTTTTTTTTAATCGTGCTTAAAGGTCATTCCATATAAAATAGTTTAGGTTTTATATGCAGGACAATCCCCTAGCCTAGTGCACAATCACTCACAACTTTAGACTGCCTTTGATTCCAGGAGAACTTCTTTGGTTCTTATGTTTGTCAAAACCCACCACCGTTTTAGTTGTATCCTGCAGTGAGATTTTTGCACTTGAGGATGCTTGAGGTTACATTTAGACCCTTCACTGAATCAAAAGCTGCAAAGAGGTAGTAGGTCAATTGGAATATTATTAATCTGACGATCGGTACATTGTGAGTTCAATTCTGGCTTCCCCCACAACATGTAGATCTACCATTGGGTAAAGAACTAACCCTCAGGTTGCCTTGCAATCTGTGTTTCTGTGAGTGATGGTGTGAGTGTTGTGCAGCTGAGTAAAAGGCATTTGACTGGTCAATATGACAAATATGTATTATTTAAGTTAAATTCAGTTAAAAGTAAAAATGTTAATTATTCCGTCAAAACAGTATGACCACATACTTAATGTTATGTTGGTCTCTTTTTGCTGCCAAAACAGCCCTGAGCTATCAAGGCTGCACTAGACCCTAAGGCCCCATTGCCAGTTCAACAGTTTTCCTTCCTTGAACCACTTTGGCTATACAGTATACTGACTACTGCAGACTGGAAACACTGCACAAGAGCTGTAGTATGGAGATGCTCTGACTGTTGTCTAGCTAACATATTTGGGCCCTTGTCAAATTGTCGGAAACTCCGTCCCTTGAAAATTGTTCCTACTTCTAGCGGTTTTAACCACAAACTACCCACCTTCTGTTTAATATAGAAAAATAATCAGTGTTATTCATTTCGCCTTTCAGTGGTGCCTGATCAGTATAGTTATCAAGGCAAGGCAAGGTAATTTTATTTGTATAGCACACTTTTACTTTCTAGGTAATTCAAAGTGCTTTACATAATTAGGGGATAAAAGAAAAACAGTATAAAGCGTACAGAGCACATATGACACGTAAAGTACATAAAAAAGCATGAAACACACACAAAACACATGAAATATGAAAACATTACTGAAAGGCAGTTGTAAACAAATAGGTTTTTAGCCTTGATTTTAAAGAACTCAATGAGTCAGCAGCTTTGCAGTCGTCTAGAAGTTTGTTTCAGATTTGAGGAGCATAGAAACTGAAAGCTGCTTCTCCATGTTTGGTTCTAATTCTAAGGATGCTGAATAGACTGGAACTAGAGGAACTGAGTGGTCTGGGGTGTTGGTATAGTGACAGTAGATCTTCAACATACTTTGGTGCTAAGCCATTTAATGATTTATAAACTAGTAAAAGTATTTTGAAATCTATTCTCTGAGCCACAGGGAGCCAGTGTAAGAACTTTAGAACTGGGGTGAGGTGCTCTACTCTTCTGGTTCTAGTGAGGACACGAGCAGCAGCGTTCTGGATCAGCTGCAGCTGTCTAATTGACTTTGTAGGCAGACCTGTGAGGACACTCTTGCAGTAATCAATCTGACTAAAGATAAATACATAGATGAGTTTTTCAAGGTCCCGTTGCAACATTAGTCCTTTAATCCTAGAAATGTTCTTCAGGTGATAGAAGGCTGACGTTGTTATTGCCTTTATGTGACCCTGGAGGTTCAGGTCTGAGTCCATTACTACTCCCAAATTTTGGGCCTGATCAGTAGTTTCTAGCTGTATTAATTGTAGCTGTGTGTTGACTCTTGTTAGTTTCTCTTTAGGTCCAAATATAATTACTTCTGTTTTGTTTCTGTTCAGCTGGAAAAAATTATAGTACATCCATGCATTGATTTGCTTGATGCAATTTACCTAAGCTGTGGATGGGTTCAAAGTCACCTGGTGACATTGTAATGTAGAGCTGAGTATCATCTGCATAGTTATGTTAACTAAACTTATTGGTTGTTATAATCTGGGCTAGTGGGAGCATGTAGATATTAAATAGGAGAGGGCCTAGGATGGAGCCCTGGGGCACCCCACATGTGATTTCTGTTCGTCCTGATGAAAAGTTTCCTATTGAAACAAAGAAGTCCCTGTTCTGTAGGTAAGACTCGAACCAGCCAAGTACTGTGCCAGTCGTTCCAATAGTGTATAATGATCAACAGTGTCAAATGCTGCACTGAGGTCCAACAGAATCAGCATTGTGGTTCTACCACAGTCTGTATTGATGTGGATGTCATTGAAAACTTTGACAAGGGCAGTCTCAGTGCTCTGGTGAGCACGGAAACCAGACTGAAAAACATCAAAACGGTTTGTCATTGTTAGGAGGCAATTTAACTGCTGAAACACAGGTTTTTCAATAATTTTGCTGATGAATGGAAGATTAGAGATTGGCATGTAGTTCTGCATTAACATGTTGTCCAGGTTGTTCTTCTTTAGTAGTGGTTTGATAACTGCTGTTTTTAAAGACCCAGGGAAGACACCTGATAACAGGAATGAGTTAACTATTTGAATCAGATCAGACCTAATGACAGGAAGAACCTTCTTTAGAAATGCTCTGGGTAGGATATCGAGGCAGCAAGAGGAGGAGCTTAACTGGGTTATGATTTCATCCAGTTTTTTTTGGGTTTAATTCATGAAATTCAGACAATTTTCTACATTGGTTTGGGACTGAACTACAGACTGACCATCTAATTGTTAGAATCTTTTCAGTGAAAAAGCTGGCAAATTCCTTGCAAGCCCTGGTGGAATTTAGTTCAGGGGCTATTGTCACTTGAGGATTAGTTAGTCTTTCCACTGTTACAAACAGAGTCCACACATTATTAATGTTTCTGTTAATGATTTCAGAAAATAACTATTCCCTTGCACCTTTTAAAGTTATTTGATATCTATTCAGTCTATCTTTGTAGATCTCACAGTGAACCTGGAGTCAAGTTTACCGCCATTTTATCTTGGCTTGTCGACTCTCCCCTTTTTTTATCAGATCCTATGTCCCAAAAAACAGAATATATATGGATTTGTCTATGTTCTGACTCTAACTTATAGTAATGAGACTTGGATCATGGCAGAAAGATAAAAATCCTACATACAAGCAGATAAAATGAGCTTTCTCCGACGGTGATTGAGCTTAGGTTGGACTAGAGCCACTGCACTCCTCTACATCAAAGGGAGACAGCTGGGGGGGTTCGGACATTTTAATTAGAATACATACTGGGTACCTGGCGTTGAAGGTTTTCTGAGCTTGTGCAGAGACCCTGGGGCACACTCAGAATTTGCTAGAGGGACAGTGTATCCCTTTTTGTCTGGAAAGGCTTTGGAATCAAGCAAGTTAAGGAGAGTGTCACAAAACAGAAGGATGTCTGTGTTTCTGGATATTCCACCCTTAAGTAGAATTTAGTCTACTGTCATATTCCACAGAGTTAGATAAGAGAGAAAAAACATTTTGTAACCAGCCCAGTCATTCAGTGCAGCTCAGCATTTGTTGTTAATGGTGGTAGGTGTCTTTTGCGGGTGCTGTGTCATGTCCTTGCAGCGGCGCTTTACAGCGGTGCTTTGTCATAATGTAGTCCCAAGTCTAAATCATCTCCTGTAATTTCTTCATGTTACGTATTATTTTAATTTCCAATCGACATGATTATTAGGGTCACCAGGAATAATTAGGATCATTACTGAATAATATTCATGACTTTTGCATACGAAATGCTAGCTGTTACCATTCACCTACATTGTTTATGCTAAGCTAAAGCAAATGAACTGCTTCCAGATTAGGAGAATGACTGGGCTGGTTACAAAATGTTTTTTGTCACTTATCTTATTCCGGGGAATATGGCAACAGACTAAATTTCACTTACGGGTGGAATATCCCTTTATACTGGTTAGTCAATCTTGCATAACCAACAGAGAATAGATGGATTTTATTACATATATTCTAAAAAGTAGAGTTAAACCTTCAAGAAATGATATAGAAATATAGAATTCTACTAAATTATACTTAAAACCTAAAAATACTGAGATACAATTTTACAAAGATTGAAAGAAGATTATTTGCACTGCAAACTATAGGACGACATCTAGTGTTCAGTCAGTGTACCTGCAATTGCCATTTGAACCCATGCAGTTTAAGAAAATATCCTAAAAGCTTATGATGTTGCAGAAGCAGTCCAAAAATTGCAGTATTGAATGCATTTACATTAACAACACTACACTAAAACAGATTCTCTAAATATAATGTGCACTAATGTTGGCATAAGGCAACAAATGTTATTTAAAATGTTAATTAATTTGGGTCGCCATAAAGTGTATGAATAAACTGTTAAATATCTGATTGGTGCCAACTTAACTGGTAGGCTAATATAACCATTATCATTAAGCTTTTGAAGGACTCCATCCACACTGATTACTTTGTGTTTGCTCAGTTGTTGTCAATATTGGAGGTTTTTAAAGACATTTGGAACCCTTTTAACCTTTTCTTAAGTACCACAACAGCCCAAATTATCAGGCTATAAACAGTTTGATTTGTGACTCACAGCTTGAAATTACCATCTATTTGGTCCTTACTTATGGGAAAGTACATGCTGTACATTTTCTTTTTGTTCAATAGGTCTGTACACACAACTCTGACAAAGTCAGCGATGTTATGGTTTTAACAGTCAGGTTAACCAATCTTAAGTTCAGTTCATCAGTTTCATTTGGACCACCAGGGAACATGCCAATGCCATACTTGATTGATTCTATACAGTACAGATGGATATAAGGGTAGAGTCTATGTAGGGTAACATAAAATTTAATGCTGGGTTTTGTTACATTTATCACGGCTTTTGTGTATGTGTGCTCTTACTTTCAGGTTTTATATCAGTATCTCTTACCTTAGCAGTTTTTTTCTTTTTCCTCTCCACACACCAGGTTTATGTTAGCTAATTACCACAGATGTCTTTCATTACTGATAACATCCCTATATGTGAAGTCAGTCTGAGTTTGTCTTTTGGATTCTCTTCTATTTCTCAAACCAAAGTTTTACCTTATGCAGTTTTCCCTTTAAAGTTCCTCACAGAGCAACATATTCTGTTTCATTCAAAGCTTTTTGTGCCTTTTTTGTTTTAATCATTGTCTTAAATTGAAGAGCATTCCATCTCCTCTACTTTGCATGACATTTTCAGCTCTTCACATGCATTATTAGAGGTTTGCTACCAGAGCCCGATTAATAAAAGGCATGATTCAGATTTTTCAGATCTAGAATATAATGGTAAAACAGATTTTAAAGCATGCAGTTATATATACGTTCCTATCATGCTAAAGTTGTTAAAGCCTGACATTTATGTTAATGAGTTATTTGCTCGTTTTCAATTTAGAAAGTAATTCAGTCAGCACCAGTGTGTAATAATAGAAAGTTAGAAAGTGGAGAGTTACTGTACCCTCTGAGTCATTGTGCTCACTATATTCTGCTACCCCCTGCTATGTCTCACAGAACTCAAGCCCCTTTATGCTGGATAGAAGTCAAATCTAGGATAGGATTCATTTAAAAAGAGTTCCTTTAATCTAAAGTGTCTTCTGTGTGTGCAGAATATTTGGTTAAAGATAGCCCTGCTCAAACAGTGGGCATTTGGACAGGAAAAGAGCATTAACATTCCTGTATTAGGTAACATGTTCATCTATGTTGTTTATTAGATAACATCCTTTATGTAAACTTGTGGATGTGTGTTTCTAAATGAAAGATATTACCAGATTAGTAGTGGAAGATATCAGAAATACTGTAGGGATTATATTTCTCAACAGGCATGCTTTAGATCTGTGTTGAAATCTATGATTAATATTCTTTGTGCTTCACTTTTGCACCATTTATTTGGAGGAAACATAAACTGAAAACAAATAAAAGGTAGAAATACTTCTTAAAACGTAAAGGACATAATCAAATCATACACTTTGAGCTTAATTTTGGATCTCAAGCTACAAAGAAAGATCTGTGTTGCTATGTAGTTAGAAATATTCACTAATTAGTAGTAACTCAAAAGTGAATAGATTTACCCCACTTTTTAAGAAACTAACTACTGAAAAATCTTCTGTATTCCTAAGATCTAATTAAAAACAGACTGCTTTCACAACAGACAGCTATCATGTCATTAACAGGAAACAGAGCTTTAAAGGAACTATGGTAAATAATTTGTCTCTACTTGAAGATAATCTTGTTGTACTGCCTGCTTAGTTACTCATGCAATTTACTGGAACAATTAGAAGACTTGATTTATCATTATTCCAATCCTATTTTGCCTATAGTTAAGTCAGAAGGGTGAATGAAGAGGATTGGTAATATTTAATATGTGATATGATTAGCAATGTCTAGTTCCGTCTTGCTACCAAATATAATGTTCCAAAAATGTCTTAGAGTCGGTTTTAATAATGCTTGAATACTGAAGAACTACAGTGAACAGTAAAGGTTTTGACTTGTACCACAATTCTTAATGTTTAGCTAACAAGGGGCTATGCCTTTTTGTAATCTTTTTAAAATGATCCTGATCAGTATATATTCAGGGTTACTATATGTTTTTTGCTGCTTTTCACTAATTTGTGGAACAGTGCATGTCAATTTTCAGAAGAAGGTTTTTTGTTTGTTTGTTTTTCCAGTCTTTTAACACTGGGATAAAAAAAAAGGCTCCTAATCTCAAGGGGACAAACATTGTTGTTTCCACATATAACCAGCTAAAGACTCCAGACTCCTATGAGTACCTTTTGACAAAGACACAATATGGTCCCAATTTTTTCTTACCTGGTTTTTTAGGGAAAAAAATCAAAACACAGTTTTATATAGTTAAAATTATTTGTTTTTTCACCTATAAGAGCTAAATAGGCTTAGAGTCAATCATTTGCAGGAAGATGCTATTTGTTCAATAAGGGTGAAGTGATGCACCCAGCACACATGGCGAGGCGACACAAATAGGTTCACCAGAATTAGACTGAGAAGAGTATGGCATTCATTTTTCAGAAAAATAAAGGTTCTTTCTTTTTTAACATATAAATAAAGGTATTGCAAATCAGAAGCAGTGTTTTATGGAATTTCTAATTAGTGTTCGATAATTCAGTCCAGTTTTGTAACTGCTTTGAGTTCCAACCTGGATGAATTGTCATCAAAATTTCATTTCCACAGAAAAATCAAATCTTTTCCATAATCCTTCATTGTTCTTCTCTAATGAAAGCTGCTATTTTTCCACCTTACTGACATTCACCTTGCTTCAACTGCTAAATCAATGTCTGATTTCTCATCATGCAATGAGGTCCCTCTATCACACCAACATCACACACTTGTGTGTGATGTTGGTGAACTGCAACATTTGCCTTTTTCAGCTTTGGCCACATTTTTCATTATCACTTTTTTTTACCCTCTACCCTTATTTTGCCTTGCCCCTTTTTTCATCCTGCTTTCGCTATGCAGCGGTTTCATATCCTCCCAGTTACAAGAAGACCCCACCTCCTGTGCCCCCGCGCACCACCACCAAGCCTCTTATTTCTGTGACAGCCCAGAGCAGCACAGAGTCTACCCAGGACGCCTATCCAGAAGGCAGGCATTCACGAGGAGGTCTGTGGACCACGGATAGTCTTGGGCGCCCCATCTACAGCTCCACGGACAGCCTGGACAGCAACAAGGCGGTCACCATTGCCATGGAATCAGCTGCAGGGAAGAGGCATGCGTTGGTGGGAAGTCACACCTCCGTCCAGACATGTGACAAGGCGGTACTAGTATCAAAGGCTGAGGAGTACCTCAAAACCCCACGTTCCTCTATTGGTATACAGGTAACAAGACAACTGGCACCCTGTTCCATTCACCTTATTAAATAGTAGTTACAGCTGAACTTTCTCAGAAAATATATCAGGTTGTCTGTCAGTTCTGATTGCTTTTCTTTGTCTTACACTGGCAGAAAGGCTGACTGAAATAGATTTCTAACATAATGTGTACATAAGTATTCATATGGTTTTTTTTCTATTTTGCCATGTTACAACCGCAAACCTATTGAGCCTTTACTTGATTAACCCAAGTGGCTCCTACAGTAAATGTAAAGTAAAAGGACAATGACTCATGATTTTCAAAATGTTTTTGCAAATAAAAACATGTAAACTGTGGCTCTCCTTTATCCTTATTGCCCTAAATAAATAATAAACTGCAGTGCAGCCTGTTTGCCTTCAGAAGTCCACTTGTATGTAATTTTATCTCAGAATAATCACAGCCATTAGTCAAAATTAGTATACTACAAATCAACTTGAATACACCATCCCCACTGTGGATTGTGGTGGTTTTAGGCAAGGCAAGGCATGTTTATTTGTATAGCACAATTCATGTTACAAGACAATTCAAAGTGCTTTACATAAAACATGAAAAGCATTACAGCAGGGTGCAGAAAAAGCAAAAGTACAGGAATAAAAACCATGATTTAAAATGAAATTTATTTTTTTTAAAGAATCTTAAAAGAAACCGTGCAGATTTAAAACTTAGAATAAATACCTAATCAAAAGCAGCTGAGAACAGGTGGGTCTTTAACCTGGATTTAAATAAACTGAGTGTTTCAGCTGATCTGAGGCTTTCTGGGAGTTTGTTCCAGACATGTGGAGCATGGAAGCTGAACGCAGCTTCTCCATGTCTGGTTCTGACTCTGGGAACTGATAAAAGAGCGGATCCAGATGACCTGAGGGGTCGAGTAGGTTCATACTGGGTCAGGAGATCACTGATGTATTTTGGTCCTAAACCATTCTGAGCTTTATAGACCAGCAGCAGAACTTTGAAGTCTATCCTCTGACAGACAGGCAGCCAGTGTAAAGACCTCAGAGCTGGACTGATGTGGTCCACTTTTTTGGTCTTAGTGAGAACTCGAGCAGCAGAGTTCTGGATGAGCTGCAGTTTCCTAATTGATTTTTTAGGTAGACCTGTTAAGAAGCTGTTACAATAATCAAGCCGACTAAAGATGAATGCATGGACTAGTTTTTCCAGGTCCTGCTGAGACATCAGATCTTTTATCCTTGAGATATTCTTAAGGTGATAGTAGGCTGATTTTGTGATTGCCTTAATGTGTTTTTCAAAGTTTAGGTCTGAGTCCATCATTATACCCAGATTTCTGACGTGGTTGGTGGTTTTTAGGTGTATGGACTGAAGCCCTGTGGTGACCTTCAATCTTTTCTCTTTAGCTCCAAAGACAATTACCTTAGTTTTGTTTTTGTTCAACTGCAGAAAATTGTGGCACATCCAGTCATTAATTTCCTCAATGCATTTGCCAAGAGCCTGTACAGGCCCTTGGTCTTCTGGTGACATTCTAATATACATCTGTGTGTCATCTGCGGAGGTATGGTAACTTATATTTTTGTTATTTATTACCTGTGCCAATGTGAGCATATAGATGTTAAACAGAAGAGGTCCCAGGATGGAACCCTGGGGAACCCCACATGTAATTCCCGTCTGCTCAGATGTAAAGTTACCTATTGACACAAAGTACTTCCTGTTCTCTAAGTACGTTTTGAACCAGTTTAGTACATTGCCATAGAGACCCACCCAGTTCTCCAGTCGTTTGAGTAAAATAATGTGTCCAACAGTATCAAATGCAGCACTGAGATCCAGTGAAACTAACACTGACATTTTTCCACTGTCAGTATTCAAACGGATGTCATTGATGACTTTGGTCAGAGCAGTCTCAGTGCTGTGGTGCTGTCTAAAACCTGACTGAAAGACGTCGTAGCAGTTGCTTTGTCTTAAGAAGTCATTTAGCTAAAGAAAAACAGCCTTTTCAATAATCTTACTTAAAAATGGAAGATTGGAGATGGGCCTGTAGTTGTTCATTTGTGTCTTGTCCAGATTGTCTCTTTAGCTTAATGATGTTGGTATCCTTTTCTTTGAGTGGGCCAGGGAAGCTGTCCTTCCAGTCCGACAAAGCTTGAGCTCTATTGTTAAGAAGAATGGAAAATTATTTCATTCTTTAGATGTGCAAACCTGGTAGAGAGATACCTCATTAGACTTAAAGCTATTATTGCAGTGGAAGAAGGTTCTGCAAACCTTTGAATCAGGGAGACTCAATACAAATTCATAGCAAACTTTTTAGGTTCAACCCTATCTAATGTTTTCTTTGACATCACAGTTATTCTCTACTTGTCTTGGTGTATTGCATCAAATCCCAATACAATACATTGAAGTGTGTGGTTGTAAAGGGAACAAATGTTGAAAAGATCCAAGTGCATGGAAACTTTTGCAAGGAACTGTATGAACACGGCTAGGCAAGTTTTCACTTTAAAGGAAATACATTTTAAATAGATAATGTATTAAAATGACTAAATGGCAATAGTTATATCAGTTTGTGTTTGACCTGTTTCAAGATAGAGCTACAGAGAGCTTTTTTAAAAGCTCTAGTAATCAGAAGTACTTAACTCTTCTGATTTTAAACTTTTCTTTGAACCTGTTGTAAATCTTTATATTCACTGCACTCTGAGCAATCAATCCCATTTCTACAAATGGATCCCTAACAAAATGGAGAATGAAATGACTATTAAATAAATATGATAATTTAGTTAAAATTGATTAGACATGTGAACTATTCCAAAGAGTTAGGGATACTTCACAGATTATATAAAATTTATGCAGATCTGTTCTTGATATTTAGTATAATTGTGTGCATTTGTATTGGAAATGAAAGTTGTTTATACACTGCTGTGTGTATTTCCCAGGTGGAAACTGTGACAGACTCTGATGCTGAAAGTAAAGGCATTCCTCAGTTTCACTCCATAGGGATCCAGGTGGAAGACAGGAAACGGTATGCAATTCACGTGAATGTGTCATAATACATGTCCTTTTCTGTCTCAGGTTGGTATATTTTATTCCTTTGTCATCATTCCTAGGCATGGGAGGTTTAAGCGTTCTAACAGTGTGACAACTGCAGTGCAAGCAGACTTGGAGCTGGAAGGCTTTCCCTCCATGGAGGACAAAGGCCTGCAGTTCGGTGGCGCTTTCGGACGCCACTCTGAGCCAAGCACACCAACTCAGTATGGAGCCATCCGAACTGTGCGCACGCAGGGCCTTTTTAGTTACAGGGAGGACTACCGGCCTTCCAGTGGGCCCTCCAGCCCACAGCCTGAACCCTGGTTGGTGGAACCCAGCCTGGAGAGCACAGATTCGGGCCGAGCGTCCCCCCTCCGGAGGGACGGCAGCTGGTTCATGCAGCTCCTTCACAATGAAACAAAAAGGCTTGAGGAATGGTGCAAAGAGATGGAAAGAGAGGCAGAGGAACATGACCTGTCAGAGGAGAGTGAGTGTTCTGAGGGGAGAAGGGGTTTCTGCTCTCTGACATCAATGCTACAAAATGGTGTCACATCAGAGTAGCCACATTAAATATCCTTAGAATTAACAGTGACACTGACCACAGTTGTGACACACTTTTTGAGCCGATTTGCTTATTGTGACTGACTGAAAGCTCAACATTTGTTCTTTTGCCAAGCTGTCATTAATAAAGCCAGACTTTGTGTGTCTTCTAGTCCTAGGAAAAATCCGGAGTGCAGTTGGAAGTGCTCAGCTACTAATGTCTCAAAAGTTTCAGCAGTTTTACTGGTTGTGCCAACAGAATCTGGTGAGTAATTTTCAAACAAAAACATTTTATCCTCATAACATGTCATTTTGTACACAGGAAAAGCTATGTTGGTTTTATACTTTTTTTCTTTCTTTTTTTAACAAACATTTATATGTAAGTTGGCCTTACCCTCTCTAAACTTTGGGCAGGTAGTTGTCCTGACGTTGCACATGTGCACCTTCCAGAAATAGGCTGCAAAGATCAATGGTAGAGCAGTCGCTCTGCTGCTATTGACCCACAGTTGACGAAAGGGGAATTCCAATAGGAAGCAGCACCTGTGTTAAGGCAATCCATCAATGCACAGAGACAGCAGGTTGAATAGGAACTCAGGGTCTGAATAATGGAATGCATCACCCTCTCACTGTTTAGGTGTCATGTCACGTCTGCTCATACTTCATACCTTTTCTGATGCTAACTATACTCCGAGTCAGCAGATATCAGAATATGGTAGTTCAATGAGTGGAATGTTTCTGCAAATAAAGAAGAGATAGACGGTGAAGAAGAGTAACAAATTTAATCAGAGCTTTTAAAGACAAGACTAAAAGGAAAAAAAACGTATCATTGTGGAGGTGGTTGAAGTCTCTTCTCTTAATCACTTGTGTTGTTTGTGGGCTTTTTTTCAGTTGCTTTCTTTTGAATAACCCTACTGTGTGGCTCTCCTCAAAGATAATAGGATGATGAATTAGGTCTTACATTGGTAGTGACAAGCCTTAGATTGCCCTGAGCTTTCAGATATGTTTCAAAGAGAAGAGGATGAGTCTGTTTCAACCTTTGGATGGTAGAAGAACTGCACTTTGTGTTTATGAAAAGCTCTGAATATTGTTAACTTCGAGTTGACGAAACGTTTCTTCATTTAACCTTTTTTGTTGTTGTTGTGTTTTTGCTGTTTGAGGCAGTGATCACATAGCTCTGTCTGTATGACTGTCTTCCTTTGTGTGCTGTTACTTCATATTTGTGTAGAGCAAAATACAGTGTTTCGAGTAAAATTCACATGTCATGCAAATTGTGGCTGGCTTTTTCTAGAATTGCACTGCTCTGGGTGGCTGCATGTTGGAGTGGCTCTGTGGGCCAAATATTGAGTTTTCTTTTTACGGACGTTGTTTCCTCTGTTTTCTTGAGGAAGATTGCATTTTGCATTTTGGACCTGTGTACTTTATAGTTTTTGGTGCTGTGAAGCTGGAAGGACTTTTGCTGTTAATTTTCACTTTTTGATTGCTTGCTATGATGCGTAACCATGGCAAGATGGTGGTTTATGGCCGGGAGAAGCTGATTAACATTGCAAAAGCTGAAATAATACCTCAAATGAAGCCACAAATCCCTGATGAGTTGAGAAGAAGGAGGAGGCGTGGATGCAGAGCAGGAGCAAAAAGGACACAGAAAAGGAGGAAGTTCAAACCATCTCTTCCATCGATCGTAATGGGCAACGTGAGATCAATGGCTAACAAGATGGATGAATTCCAAACCTTTACAAGGACTCAGCCAGAGTATTGGGAATGCAGTGTTATGTGTTTTACTGAGACGTGGCTGCAGGATCATATCCGCGACTCCAACGTCTCTCTGCCAGGCTTCCTGACTATACGAGCAGACAGAGATCTGAAGACGAGCAGGGGAAAACAGGAGGTGGAGTAGCAGTGCTTGTCAACAACAGATGGTGTCATCCAGGACATGTTACTGTGAAGAGTCGTCTCTGCAGCCCAGATATTAAACTCGTGGCAATAAGTTTTCGTCCATATTATTTACCAAGAGAGCTCACTAGTGTTATTTTGCCAGTCTTTTACATTTCACCATCAGCCATTGCAGACCACATATGTGATGTAATCAGTTCCATCGTCACTAAGCTACAGACCCAGCAACCGAATGCATTTGTGGCAATATCTGGCAATTTTAATCATGCCTTGCTCTCGTCTACACTTCCAACATTTCAACAGTTTGTCAGCTGCTCCACAAGAAAAAACAAGACCTTGGATTTGTTTTATGCAAATATAAAGGATGCATACATTTCCAAACCAAGACCTCCTATGGGACAATCAGATCACAATCTTGTTTTTCTCTGTTCAGAATATAAACCCCTTTTCAGAGGCAACATGTGACAAAAAGAACTGTGAGAAAATGGTCACAGGAAGCTGAAGAAACCCTGCAGGGTTGTTTTGAGAAGACAAACTGGATGACTTTTTGCCAAGCACATGGAGAGGAGATCAATGTCCTCAGTGTGTGACTGACTATATAAACTTATGTGTGGGCAACATCATCCCCACCAGAACAGTGAGATGCTTCCCTAAAAGCAAACCCTGGATCACCAGTGACCTGAAGGAGCAGTTAAACAACAACAGAGCCTTCAGGGAGGGAGACAGGGAATTATTGAGGAGTATACAGAAACAACTTAAGATCAAGATCAGAGACAGCAAAGAGGCATACAGGAAGAAGCTGGAGAACAAACTACAGAGGAACAATATCAGAGATGTCTGGTCAGGAATAAAAAAGATAACAGCTTGAGAAAGCTTAGGTCCTTCAAGGTTTGCCATCATGATCTACAACAACTTCTTAAAGAATTGATTGTATGAGCTATACCGACACTTCATTTCCCTCTTGGATCAATAAAGTATTTTTGAATTGAATTGAATTGAATTATTTTCTTTTCTTTAAAGTAATCATAAAATTAATTCTTTTTAATTTAGTCTCTTACTCTACTGTGCTGGTGTGAGGCTTGCATTTTTCAGGTTGTAATAATTATTGAAAATTCTTTAAAACCAAAATTGGTTTCACAACTACTTTCACATTTAGTGAAAATTAATTATACAGGGTCAATTATATACATTCACATATAGTTACATTGGGATAAATGTCCTCAAAGAAACTGCAGAAAGAACACATACCTATTGTAGCCATTAATAAGCTCCTGATATAATTCTGGATGGGCTGTTAAACACTGCTCTTATCAGAATTGATAGGACTAAATTCAAATTCAATTAAGAAAAAAAAATCACATTTAAAAATACTTTATTGATCCCAAAGGAAAGATAAGTGTTGTTGTAATTCATATTATTTAAGTATCTTCAAAACATTGTTGGCTATGGGCAGAAAGGAGATCGATTCTGTAGCGGTCTGTGTTACAGCAAGTCTTAGGAATCCTCTGACTGAAGACACTCTGTTCCTGTATGACAGTCTCATGCAGAGAATGCTTTTTTTAATGAAGAATCCTTCTTTACATCATCATCTCCAGTGGTTCCACAGTAGTCCCCGAACAGAACCACCCTTCTTTATCAGGTCGTGGAGCCTTTTTAAGTCCCTGGTTCTGATTCTGCTACCCCAACAGATGATGGCCGAAGAGATTACACGTTCCACAACAGACTTATAGAAGATATACGGCATCTTGCTGCAGAGATTGAAGGACCTAAGCTTCCTAAAGAAGTATAGTCTGCTCTTTCCCTTCTTGTAGATGAATGGCTGCTAACCAAGTAATGTTAACAAAGTCCATACAGACAAAATCCACAATAAATTCAAACATATTATCTGAATTTTTGGTTTTTAAAAACAATGAAGTTGGTTGTTTTATAATCCTTATACCCTGGAAACCAAGGTGTTCAAATAGAATGTTCAAAGCCCAAAATTTGCCCACAAAGTGTGTGTGAATATTTAATCGACAGAGCATGTGATGCAATTTTGACACTAAGAAAGCAAATCTTAAATTTTTAAATGTTTCTCTCACTACTGAACTTTTATGCATTAACACTGAAAATTTAAGAACAGTTGTACATTTTCTTTTCCTTGTTTAGGTTTAAATAGACTCTCAATCCTAATATAGGTGGCTAGGAACCAACACTGGTAATATACTGCCACACAGTGGTTATAATTGGAAAATCAAACTGTAATTACATGACTGGGAGGAGAAAGAATATCTACTAAAGTACTATGATTGAAACTTTAGCGTTGCTACAATATCAAGAGATATTTTTCATTCTGTTTGTTGCAGTAAAGACTTATTTTTTATTTGCATTTTTACAAGCATCTGTTTTCCAGGACCCAAGTGCCATGCCTCGACCCACATCTCAGGATCTGGCTGGATTCTGGGACCTTTTGCAGCTTACCATCGATGACGTCACTGCCAAGTTTGATGAGCTGGAGCAGATCAAGAGCAACCATTGGCAGCTGTTGGAGAGCCCCGAGAAGAAGGTATCATTTCCCTCCACACACTTGTAATAATTAGTCTTAATGGACTTCAGATGAACATTCTCAGCTTAGGAGGAAGCTGCACTAACAACATCAATGTTCATTTTTAGGCTTTACCCTAGCAGGAGGTTAGAGTATTAACAAGATGGAAGCGTCTGTTTTAGTTTAGATAGCTGAAAGCAAAGATTTTTTTCTGTTAAAGTCACCAGCAGCATCCAAGATGTGAATTCATGTCCTCTTTATTTTGGAATATGAGGTTTTACAATTGGAAAGTAAAAGTAGTAGTTTCATTTCTGTTATTTTTGTAAAATGTTCATCAAATAGAATTTGAAAAAAAACAAAAAATAAAATTTTGTATTTAAACACAGAGTACTTCTCAGATTAAGCAATTTCTCAATTGTTGAGGTCTGGCATTTAATCAGGCTTGGGAGTGACTTGTGAACATTAAGCTTTCCAAAAAAAGGTTTAAGAATATTTTTGCTGCCGTTCCTTTACAGTTGTGTTTAGTTTGTAGCTTGCAAGTTATATTCATTCCTGTGTCCAAAATTGGGCATGGTAAGGAAAAAGGCATGACAGACTTCAAATTCAAATTCAAATTCAATTCAAAAATACTTTATTGATCCCAGAGGGAAATTAAGTGTTGGTATAGCTCATATGATTAATTCTTTAAGGAGTTGTTGTAGATGATGATGGCTGTGGGCAGGAAGGATTTCCTGTAGCGGTCTGTATTGCAGCGAAACTGAAGAAGCCTCCGACTGAAGACGCTCTGTTGTTGTATGACTGTCTCATGAAGAGGATGCTCAGGGTTGTCCATAATTTTTTTGATTTTATGAAGAATCCTTCTTTGCATTATCATCTCCAGATTTTCCACAGTTGTCCCTAGAACAGAACCAGCCTTCTTTATCAGGTTGTTTAGCCTATTTAAATCTTGCAAGGCATGACTGATCTGTCTTATGTGACTAATGTGTCTGAAATGTAATATCCCACCTTCTCCCTCAGTTTGCTTGCTAGGACATTTAAATGATATCACAATGGACACAAAGTCATTTCAAATGGTTCACATTGCCTTATGCATCGCTAAGAAAACTATCCTCCTGAACTGGAAATATAAAAATGCTCATAATATTAATCAGTATAGAGATCTCTTTTTTTTTATAGAAATGTATATAGTATAGAGATCTCTTGGAAATGTTTTTTGGTCAAGAAATCAACTGACTGAAATTTTATCGGAGTTACATATATCATTCTCCATAGATTTTGTAAAGCACTTCTGTTTTAGAGATGTGTGTGGCTAAAAAGTTTCTTTCTATGCCAGCAAAGTGTTTTAAAATGACAATGGAAAGGCTAGTGGTTATTTATTTGTATTTCACACTTTCAATATCAGTAAGATTTTTTTCCTTAGGAATTCATTTCATATCTACTTTGGGGAGTTAAAGGCCTTGTTTCACAGATGTGTGTGTTTTATCTTTAAAGACAGTCTTTGTATCTTTTTCAGTAGTTTTTCCTCTAGAATCGATAGTCGTCTCTAAAAGGTTGCGCTGGTTACAACTTTCTACAACTGAATATGTTGTTTAAATCAAACAATACTTTGTGTTTGAGAATAATATTTTTATTTGCTTTACTATAAACTAAATGTCTATGAATCAAATTTAATTGGCATTCTTTATTGTAAGATTATAATTGTAAAATAGATTTTGACATTTGTTTCAGGACAAGGTGGAGTTAACAATATGATCAAATTATTATTTGATAGAATGAAAACATTTTAAAAGATGTGAAACACTGGAGTTATTTAAGCATTCAGTTAAACGCTCTTCACATTAAGGCACATTTTATAAGTGCTGTTTGAAGATGAGAGATCTACAGCTGCAAGACATCCATTTAATTGTTAATTGCAAATTTTGAAGTAAGAAGATCATTTAGGGAACTTGGGTAATTATCTTTATTCTACACTTTTTGCAATAAACACTCTATAGCCTCCAGCAGTTTCCAGGGATATAGCGTGCTCAGTAGAGCTAAACCCTCACAGTGACACAGATGTTCCATGCATAGGGCAGGCACAGTTTAAACCAACCCCAGCTTGCAGTCATTGAACAGATTTCCCTCAGAAATCTGTCAATATCTTCATATGAAAATGTTATGTTTATTTATGTAGTGTTCAATAACAATGAATTGGCACTGTTTGTAAAGTTACACGCACAATATATTGTGGTCTTTCCACACCCCTGTTCCCTATATGCCATCAGCGGTTGGGGTCTGGGAGGAGGAACAGACTGCCTGGTCAAGACTTGGGCTGGTGGGCTGCTGAGCTACTGTGCGGGCTTTGGCGATCTGGTTGTCTCTATCCTAGAGGCAATGGAGTCCACCTCCTGGGTCCTGGGCCTGGTTGCTCTGCTGGGGTATTGGTACCTGGACCTGGGAGTATATGGGGGGAGGTCGATTCCAGGGAGGCAGATCAATGGCTCCTCACCAGCTATTGAACATTTGTATGGGGAAACCTTGTATGCACCACCATGCTCATACACACAAACGCACACAAATGTGGGGATTCCGGTGTTTACAGATGAACTCTTTGGCTGAGGTTACGACAAATATACCTTGTAATAATCAGTACGGTACCATGAGCTTTTCAATGTTGTTGAATTTATATATCTATTTTTGGGTTGTGGTTCTGTAGTTCTCAGCTCACATTGTTGGGTTTGCTTTAGTGTTTTTTTCCCCTCTCTCTCTGCTGTCCTGCAGGTGTAGAAGCAGACTAGCATGTTTTCTGGTATATTCTTTATTCCCCTTCCTCTTTATCTTCAACTAACCCTCTTAACTAGGGGGGTGTAAACGTTTCAATTTGAAGAAGGCCAAAAATTTTGCTGAAAGGTGCATTTTTGATGCATTCTTATTGACATAAAACAGGAAAAGTTTAGTCTATTAAATGTCAGTTAAAAGCTAATGTTTCCTTTGATCTAGTTTCATCTTTCATCTAGTTCCAACTGTATTTGTGATTGAATAAATATGTGTGAAAAATTGAGTGAAAATTCACAACTCCACAGAGAGCACTGTATAAGATGCTGATAAGGAACAATTCTCATTAAGATTGCACCACTAAATATAAACAAGTTGTTTCCAAACCGAACAAACAGACTATTTTCATGGATTTAATCAATGCTTTATGTGTCCCAAGGAGCAAAAGTGGCCCCCACCTCTGCCGAAGAGGCCAGCCAGGGGGCGTGGTGGTGTGATCCGGGAGCGCTCTCTTGACCTCCAGGACCGTCAGCGTCAGGAAGCCCGCAGACGCCTCATGGCTGCCAAACGAGCAGCTTCTTTCAGACAGAACTCAGCCACAGAGAGGGCGGACAGCATTGAGATCTACATCCCAGAGGCCCAAACACGACTTTGAGGTCCACAGAACCATCCTTAGCTACTGTAGTCCATCTCCATCAGACACCAATGTGTCGCGGCACAACATCTGCCCTCCGTCTCCTCTTTGTTCAATCTTATTAAATGTTGGCCTTCTCTTAGCTGTCCCTGTTTAAAATACACTGGGCAAAAATGTAACCCTTTTATCAGCATAGATGAAATTAGTAAAGAATGATGAAATCCAGCCATCTTAAAGTCACCGACGCAAAACTATTTTTCCATGGTTTTCACTTGGTATTCTTCAGCTAAAAGTCACTCAACAGCAGCCAAAATATTAAATACCGGGTTTGTTAATGTCTGCAAAATCTACATTTGCCTAGTGTATCTTCAGTACCACAGGGGGCATTTGGCTGAGAATGAGCTAACAGAGGAAAAAAAGAGCTGGCTGAATTAAATCAAGTTTAAGACTTTTTTAGAGCTGTTTTTTTTGCCTTTTTTGGTAATCCTAAATTGTTGCTACTCCCAAACTGAACACAGTTTTCACATTTAAAGAAACAAAGCAACTTTTCCATTGCCTGCAACAATGGTTTGTGGCTAAATCCCCATTTGTGTTTCTTCTATCACTTTGTTTTAAAGAATAAGGTTAAAACCTTATGAAGCATTTTACTTTTTGAAATAAAATGTTTCATGGCTGATGTGGCAAATGCTACACATATTTTTCCTTCGTTGTTCTTTAACCAGACACACTGCAGCCATTAACCATTGTTGCTTGCTAAGATTTAAAAAATGGAACTAAAGAATCCTAGGCCATTATTTTTACGTGAAGTTATTTCCATTCCCGCAATACCATTCAGTCTTAGGATTTTTAAAAGATATGTAAATTACTAGCTGCTGTCCACATTTCCACTGCAGAACAAATATGAATTATTAACAGAAAAAAAGATTTACACAGCCTGGAAAAGGTTATTTCAAACAATGCATTTTGCACCTTATAATATTCATGTTTGTATTTCCAAGGGAAATGTAGTTTATGACACTCATGTGATATTGTTGCAGTTGAATTGCAAGAACAGAGATGAAAAATTTACTACAGAATTTCATTATATATATATATATATATATAAATTGTAGAAATTGCACCTTGTTTCCTTTTTTAATGGCATTAATGCCACTCTTAAGTAAAGTTTTATGATTCTAACACTTTTAATTCTACTTACAGTATCTATCATATGACCAATTTCAGATCTTATGCTATACATTTACTATTTATAGTTAATATGAGCATCGGTTGATTTGACAGAGCATCTGTTTGGTTATTAAGTGATATTTCTTAGCTGAGAGTTTCCATTCTGCACTGCATCTGACTTTCTGTTCTTGTTTGATCTGCTCGTGTAGTTCTAGGGAAAACAGGTGCAAATGACACTTTAAAAATATTCAGTTACTATAATAAATGGTGCTGCTTTTTACTCTAAAACTGTTGTCCCTCACCCAGTCCTACATGCACACATACACACACACCTACACACACACAAATGAAAGTATTTTTTAAACTAAGATTTATTAACATGGTGCCCACTGTCTCCCCAATGGTCGAGTGTGACTTTAGACACAATTAATTTTGCAATGTTGTTGCTTTCAGTGAGGAGACAGTTTTATAGTTAAGATTTTTGCCCAGAGTAGAGAAAGTAAAGGGAGTATTATTGGGATTATTAACATTATTATTATTAAACAGGAGGGAAAACAGGTTTGACATTCCAACTTTTGAAAAATAAAATTTAGAATACATCATGGTTCATGTTCTTATTTTTCCTCACACTTCCAGTGCATTCCCACTCATCTCCATTTGCCAATCTAATCTCTGGTAATTAAAAGAAATGTTGATATTTTCACTATGATTGTGTTCTATCATAGTGTTTCCGGTTTTAATCTTGACACGTTCAGCAGGGGGGAGCAGTCTGTGTTTGAGGTGGTGAAAGGTTGAGAGAGATAATGACATTTTTTTAAAACTATTTGCTCTACAGGCAATAAGGGCCTACAACGAGCTGGACTATTTTACGCCCGGATGAGTGTGCTAAATCTGAAACCTTTACCTTATGGCCTTACCAAAACACTAATGAATGTAGATATGCAACTAATGCAAAAAAAATATCCCAGGAGGTTAGCGATTGCTAAAATGTGTAATAAATAGAATGGGATGACAGGGTTTTTTAATTTCATTTTTTCCCCATGCAAATCTTTCTGTATTTGGTTGACATAGGACAAAAACATGAATTCCTTTTTACTGAGTTCAATTGTTAATTGAGTATTGAGACTGAACTCAAACATATGTAGTTTAAATGTTCAAATTTTTAACACATGTAAAGTTAAACTAAACTAAACCAAACCTAACTAACATTCACTTCACACTAAATGGTAAAGCAAAATACATTGATTTCACTCTTTTCGCTGATAAATCATTCATTCTTTGCTTAAGTGCTTTCCAGAAGTATTCACACCCCTCAGACTTCTTGGACAATAAAATAAATCAAAATCTGGAAAGTTGGCACAATTTGTATTCACCCCCTTTTACTCTGAAATTATTCCAATACAGCAAACATGTCAAAGAAGTTGCTCTCATTAAATGAAATACAGAACTTTTTGGCCTACATTCAAAGTGCAATGGATGGCCAAAAGCTAATCTTGTACATTACCCTAAACATGGTCCCTTCAATGAAACATGGTATTAGCTGTATTATGCTGCAGGATGAGCAGGACAGGGAAGCTAGTCAGAGTTAATGTGAGTAGATTGAATTAAATACAAAGCAAAGATGGAAGACTTTAGACTTTAGCTAAATCTGGGTGATCACCTTCCAGCAGGACATCAACTCTCGAACGTGCAACCATACGAGACCAGAATGTTTTAAATCAAAGCATATGCATTATAAAGACGTCTAAACCTAAAGCCTATTGAAATTGAAATTGTTATTCACAGACACCCCTTCCAATGACTGACTAGGATAAAAATCAGAAAAAGTGTGAAAACGTCTTTATTCAGCAGTTTGCAGAGTTACCTTGATCCACAATTATGGCTGCAATTCGTTTGAGGAACGTCTCCGCCAGTTTAGTTCATCACGAAACTCAAACCTTTGTCCAGTCCTCTTTGCAAAATAGATCTAAATCTGAATACTCCCCTTCCTGTTGGCCCATGGGTCCCCAGGCCGAAAAAAAAATTAATGGAAGTCAATGGAGCGATAAAAGTTATTTTCTGGTCCGCTTTGTCTTACGTTCTGAATCACACATATGATGTACCTCAATTTAAATGACAACTAATGATGTGCGTTTCGACTGCGTTTGTCAAGTGATTTGGGATTTATTTGATTGTAAAAATTCACAATTAAAACGCCTAGAAATCAGAAGTCACATTTACGACATCACGGAGCTAGCGCTAGCTAGCACTTAAAATACTCACCGAGCGCTTGTGGAGCTGCATGCTGGCTCTCACTCAACCGACTATTTCTCCCCCAGCATAGCTGCCACTTTCCACATTTGTGGTGGTTTTCTCCACGTTTAATGCTCCTTCCTTCGTCCTGGAGGAACTTTTGAATATACTGCGTCTGTTTTTAGCACTCCTCGGATTTTATGTGTCACAGTTTATAGGCCTCCTAAAAAGAATGCACTTTTTATTCAAGAATTTTCAGAGTTTTTATCAATTTTGCACAACTCTTATGAATAATTTTAGCTGGTGATTTTAATCTACATATAGATAACATCTTAGATCCTTTATCAACAGAATTTTTTAATATTTTGAATTATATGGATTTTAGTCGACATGTCACGCAGCTAACTCACAACAGAGGACACACCCTGGACTTGGTCATCATGTTTGGCCTGTCCACCAGTGTGTCCTCTGTTGTTGACTTGGCTGTCTCTGACCATTACTGTGTGTTTTTTAATATCACCAGTTTTATCCAGAAGGAGACCTCTGTGAGAACTGTCAGGAAGCGCCATCTAACCCCTGAAGTGGCTGCAGGTTTTCTGGAAATTTTTGAAAAGAATCCTCCTATTGTTTTACCTGCCCCCTGTGATTTTATTGTTAATAATTTTAACAGAAGGCTTCAATCCGCTCTTGACCTGCTGGCTCCATTTAAAGTTAGAAACAAACACTCAAAACCAACAACACCATGGAGAAACGAAGACCTTAAGAGATTAAAAAGGAGCTGCAGGGTGGCAGAGAGAAAATGGAGGAAAAATAAAATCACAGTAAATTATCAAATGTACATCGAACGTCTCAAATCATATAACAATGCAGTAAGAAATTCCAGAAATGCATACTTTGCCAGAATCATCTCACAACATAAAAATAATCCCAAAATTCTGTTTTCCACTATACACAACATTTTTAACTGTACTACTAATGCATATCAGAAAACCCCCTCAAATGCTCTTTGTGAGGAGTTTGCAGACCACTTCAGAGGGAAGGTAGACACGATCAGATGTAATATTTTATCTTCTCAGTGTAACATGGTTTTAGACAAATCTGATTGTGTGTCTCTACCAGAGGAAACGCTGGACAGTTTTGTCCTGGTGGAAGCTCGGACTCTTGATAAAGTTTTCTCCTCAGTGAGGCCTACTACATGTGTTTTGGACCCGATTCCCACTTCCTTTTTTAAGCAAATTTATGAATCTTTTAGAGATGAGATTTTAACCGTGAGGAATTGCTCCCTTCAGACGGGGGTCTTTCCTGCCCCCTTTAAAGGGACGGTGGTGAGGCCTCTGCTGAAGAAGAGCAATTTAGATTTTAACGATTTAAACAACTTCCGACCGGCATCTAACTTACCATTTTTAAGCAAAGTTTTAGAAAAACTTGTTTTAACTCAACTTAATAATTTTATTAACGCTCATAATGTCCTAGAGAAATTTCAGTCTGGTTTTAGGGTGAACCACAGCACAGAGATGGCTCTATTAAAGATTTTAAATGATTTTAGATTAAATTATGATGCTCAGAAGGTGACAGTGCTGGTTCTACTGGATCTAAGCGCTGCCTTCGATACAGTAGACCACACTATTCTTTTAACTCGTTTAAAACAGATCGGCCTCTCTGGTGCTGTTCATAAATGGTTTAAATCCTATCTCACAGACAGGACTTTTATGGTAAGTTTAGATACCTGCTCCTCTAAGGTCCACAATATCACATGTGGTGTGCCCCAGGGTTCAATTTTAGGCCCAGTGCTTTTTAACCTCTACATGCTCCCTCTTGGCAGTGTCATCAGAAGACATGGAGTTAACTTTCACAGTTATGCTGATGATACACAGTTGTACATCTCCATGCCTCCTGATGACACATGGCCAATGGATGCACTTTTTAACTGCATTTTAGACATCAAATCCTGGATGGCAGAAAACTTTCTCCAGCTCAACCAGGACAAAACTGAAGTTTTAGTCATCGGTCCTGAGGCTCAGAGAGAGAAACTTTTACCAAAACTACAATCACTGTCTTTTAATCCTTCTTTTCTAGTGAAGAACTTGGGCGTGATTTTTGACTCTGAGCTGACTTTTATTCCTCACATAAAAAATATTACTAAATTAGGTTTTTATCACTTAAAGAACATCGCCAGAGTCCGCCCCATTCTCTCTCGGGCCAACACAGAGAGACTGACGCATGCTTTTATCACCAGTAGGATTGATTACTGTAATGCCCTGCTTTCTGGTCTTCCCAAAAAGACTACCTCAAGTTTACAGCTTTTACAGAATTCAGCACCACGTGTCCTGACGAAGACCAGGAGGCAGGAACACATTACACCTGTCTTAGAATCACTGCATTGGCTCCCTGTATGTTTAAGGATCGATTTTAAGATTCTTTTAATAATTTTTAAGTGTCTTAATGGTCTTGGGCCTTCTTATCTTTCGGAATTTCTTCTACTGTATGAACCTTCGCGGTCTCTGTGCTCCTCTGGCAGCCGTCTCCTTGTCATCCCTGAAGTCAGGACACACACTCATGGTGATGCGTCTTTCCATTATTATGGCCCTCATCTCTGGAACAGGCTGCCAGAGAACCTCAGGGCCGCAGAGAACGTTCATGTTTTTAAGAGCAGGCTCAAGACTCACCTTTTTAACCTAGCTTTTAACTGATTATTATTTATTAAATCTGTTTAATTGCTCTGCATGTTTTATTTGATTGAATTCTTTTTAGTTTAGCTTTTAGCTGGCTATTTATCAATTATTGTTTATCTGCTTTGCATTTCTATTTGATCATATCTTATAATTGTTTTAAGTTTCCTCTGTGGGAGCCCTCTGCCTCGGGGGCGGTGGTCGGCTGTGGCTGCCTTGGTGCTCTCCAGGTGGTGCTTGGGTGGAGGTGGGTGTACCAGCCCTCCCTCCTCTGGGCTCCCTGGGTCAGTGCCTTGGCTGCTGCTGTTGATCTGCTGCTGCCGATGTAAATGGCTCCCATGATGACGTTTCCTGGTTCATCTGTACCCAGCCCGTTCTGCTTTTGTTAATGTGCTTTTGTTTATTGTTGCTTTTATGTGTGTGCGTATAGCTGTGGTGATGTTTTTTACTTTTGGGTTTTGGGAAGGGGGGGGGGGTTTGATTTGATTTGATTTGATTTTTATTCCTGTCTCTGTAGAAAAAGCAACTGGTGTCGTATAACTCCGGGTGATAAGCCACAGCCGTTATCAGTATTTCCTTCATGTTGAATGAATGAATTTTGCCGGACCTGACCCCGTGAACTGGGCCACAGCATCATGTGACACCCCGTCACCAGCCTCCTGATTGGTTGACGCAGCGCGAATTGACTCCAAAGTTCAGAGTTTTCAACTTCAGAGGCAGAGGCAAAAATGCTCGTGACGCGCTAGGGCCCAAAATGCATCACATAAAATGACGCGCAGATTTTCTGATGCGTGTCAAACAGAAATGCGTTTTTGCAACGCAAATCTGCTTCTGACGCGATGCAGACAGTCTGATGTCCATCAGCGCGCTTCTGCATTGACTTTACATGTAAACCTGACGCCCATGACTCTTTAAACGAGTTTGGTGTGAACGCACCGTTAGGCTCCCTATTCCAACTCTAACTGGCTGCGAAGATGTGGCCTGGACTCGGCTGATTTTATACCCCACAGTAGCAGTGCAGCTGACATCACACATACCGGCTAACTACACATGTCACCGCTTAGCCTAAAGCAATGGCAGATTCAAATTCAAATGTAGTGGTTGTTTTTAACATGAGGAGGGCGTCACACTGATGGTTTGAGTCAGAATATTTATATTTTAAATAAGATGCACTAAAATGCCAAAAATAATGACTGCACATGTAGACAGCTCTACTAGACATTCATTTATACAGTTTATCAGTAAAAAAACAGTTAATGGGGGGGACTTGCACTTTAATTTTAACATAAATATGCTTTGATCTGATCTGAGCGCTCCCATTGTAGATCTGGCTACGTATGTGGTCTGGTCAGCTTCATTGTCCTGCTGAATGGTGAAGCTCTGCCACAGTCTCAAGTCATTTGCATTCATTCTCTAACACGTTTTTATTCCAGGATCTTTCCTATATTCAGCTTCATCTATCCTCCCATCAGTACTGACCAGCTTCCCTGCCTCTACTGGAGAAAATTATCTCAGCATCATGTTTATTTCTTCCTGCAACATTTTCATGAAGGGCAGATCTGTGGTTTGGACTACTGTTTTAACCCACCCAAGCTGTGGATTTCTGGCTCCTCCAGAGTTACCATGGACCTCTTGCATGTCTCTTTGATGCTTTCATTGCCCAGTCTGTCAGTTTAGGTGAATGGTCACATTCTTGGTAGGTTTCAATTTCTGCCAGATTCTCTCCATTTTGAGATGATGGATTGAAGAGGGTTCTATAAGGAACTGCTTTAAATGACTCCACAGCTGTATCCCTGACCTTATGTTTATGCTGTTTGGTTGTCAATGTTCTCTGACAACCCTCTAAGACCTTTTATGCACAGTTGTATTCAGAGATTGAATTGCACACTGGTAGAGTTTTGATGGGAACAGGCAACACTGCATTTTATTTTAGGCGTATATCAGAGTGGAGGGGGATGGATACAAAATTACCACCACATTCTTTTGTGTTTACTTGTTAAGAAAATTAAATTCTGCAAGTCACTTCCCTTCTACTTTACAGCGCTGTCTTGGTCAATCAGATAAAATCTGATTAATATCTGAATCTTTATCTACTTTTATAGATATGTGCCCACTATGGAATAACAACATTAATTTGCTTGACAAATTCAGTGCATTATAGACTTACAATAAACTGTTAAGATGGTAAGGGCTTACTCTTTGGTCTGATAAATATAAGTTGCATTTTTTACAACATTAATGCTGTATATATTGGATCCAACTGTTCGTGACCTTGCTTAAAATTATTTCTGCTATGGTAGAGTTGTTGTGAGGGAAAAAAAACAAACAATGCCATTTTTATATGATTTCAAGCAACTTGTAAAAAGTGACATGTTTCTTATGCTTGAATTAGACACTAAAACAATTTCATGTAAAATATTGATAACTTATCACATTAAGTTTATAAAATTTGGTCCAGACCTTCAACGAACACATTTGCTTCCCAAAAATGTGAGAACTTATGCAAAAGGTTTTTTAGAATATAGTGGTTAGTCTTACCTTTTAACAGAAGTTTTTTTTTTTTGTTTAGACCTTCATCTTCATTTCTCCTGGGTTGTCTTTATCAACATTTCAACTCATCTTGTAGTAGGAAAGCGTCACAGTTGTTATATGTTATTTGAACAATGGCTGATGGGCTACTTTTCCAATCTAACTGCTCTTCCACCTGACTGAAGTCAGATAAAGTCTACTTCCCACAGACTGCAAACTGTGATTCCTTCATGTCTACTGCTGCTGATCTGATGGTCATTATCATCAGTGCAGGTTTTAAATTAAACTGAGCTTTACACAGCTTTAAGTTAATGTTTCTGTTGCCTGCACATCTGGTTTAAATCAGTTTTACTTACGCAGCAGTTGGTATGAGTCAAATCTGTTGTGATCTTTCCTCCGTAGTAAGACTGTCTTCTGGTACTTTAAAACAGGTGGGACTGAGAAGGATTATCTTGAAATACACTCACAACTTCATAGTTAGTGGCTTTATTGAAAAATGTTGTCACTTCAGCTGTTTTCACAGTAGGACTGGAGTCCTGACACCAGGATGTTCTTAGAAGTTACAGGGAAACTGTGGGAATGACCACACATCTACAGTAATATATTGTAAGGAAAATAAGATAAACAGTTATATAAGATACACAGTTACAATATCAGAAATCACACAAAGTGTTTTTTGTAGTATCTTGCAGGGATGTTGTACTATCATGGTGCCATTTTTGTACCATTATCTTGAAATGCTATAAATGTTTCCTTTGTTTCTCTCACTCTCCCAACCATTTTATATGGGGCTTAGAAGTTTGGCAACTACGTACATGACAAATCCTCAGGTGCCTTACAGTTTGATTCTCTTAGGACTGAGCAAATGATTTGGTTTGAAGTTTGTGAAAAGACTGCAACACCTTTTAGAATTTGTACCTTCATTAAGGGCTGAAAACTATATGCTAGGTTGGATCACAGAGTAGAAGTGGAGTAACATTTATGTTTGCCTGTTTCAGTTGTTCTGATTTGATAAGCTTTAGCACAATACAGTCTAGAGGACATCAAAGAGGAATTTGCTGACTTTTATTCTGGTCACAAATTAATACATTTGGTTTGGACCCCAATAGATGTGCTACTATGATTTAAAATACTTTCTGATCCATAGATAAAAAACATTTTAAAAACAATTAAAAGATTGAAGTCTAATTATTTCAGAATATATTTTTTCATTTATAGATGTCTTTATTGTCATCTTCAATTTGCTTGTTTTGGAATCTTGATGCATACTAGAGTTGGAGACTGGACCAGCTGAAAAAAGTGCAATAGTATTTTATTACAATGATTGACAGGCTGGCCTAGAGCTATTTACCTCATGGTTGAGTGTTTTAGCAAGCATTATTAGGAGCAGTTATAAGCTCCACATTAACACTTTTTCATGCCTGTATACTATGCAGCTGTGCCTCTGCAGGGTGGCTGAGGTTGCAGGCCTCTGTGCAGATTGAACTTCATACAAAAGACCACTAAAGGCACCATGTACATTTTCATAAATGCATCAGGGTGGGAAAAAAATCCAAACGATTGCTTTTCATGTCATCAGAAGGGGGTGAAGTTACTCTGCCTGTTGGTATTCAGTTTACACGGATATGAAAACTTTCAATTTTAAATATCTTACAATGCCGTTCAAAGACTCACAAGAATAGGTCCAACTAGAGTCTTTTCCCATATTTTGTTTCACATCAAAGGCACCACATTTTAGATCATACACTGAAGCTAAACCTCACAGAGGTCTAGGTGCTGAAATATCCATCTTACTGTCTTATATGTTCTTAACTTGGTTTTTATTTAGTTTTCTGCTAATATTTGACTTTTTGGTAACACCAAAACCATCCAGTGCACACAAACTCTAAATCAGCAGTCTCATGGTATATAGTCAACTACCCAGTTAAGTTTCCGCTCTTGAAGTTCAAAATTTTGTAAACTCGTCAACTTGCATTATTTTAACATTGTTGGACTACAATATGTTTGTTTGCTCTTTTCATAATCCCCACGAGGACTTCAGAACCTGTTGTTCCAAGCATCGAGCAAATATGAACATTTACTGTAAGGCTCAAATAACCTTCATCTCTATGTATGAGTGCTTCTGCCTTTCAAGCAATAACCCTCATTTAAACTTTACAGATGTTTTTGTGTTTATTTCTGGAATCAGATGAATATTTGATGATTCCTTAGCTGGTTAAAGAATAGTTTGTCATAATAGGTTGTATGCCTATTTCACACTTTTGATCAGAAAATACTTCAGTTAAACATGCCTCCTGTGATTAGCTTAGATAATTTATAGATTCAACTATTGCTTGGTTCTTAATAGTTTTTTATTGCTGGCCTTCCACATAGCAAATATAATTGCTTAAAACCAATGCTTGGAATACAACAATGTGGTTAAAGGCTACAAGTCAAATGCTTACCTAAGCAAAACATCAGCATGAATTTCCCATTGTTTTATTAGCCTTTAGTAATTTATTTGAGCTATTCTTTTTATAGTAGGTCCATTTAAACACAAGCACTGGATAATTGAGTTTGAAATGTGCATTTACTTGAATCCACAAAGAATTATACGTACCTCGGCCCCAATGTATAACCCTATACCAAATGCATGTTATGGGCATCAAGCATGCCTGGCATAATTCTAACTGGTAAAATTGACCATAAAAGGTAGACATTGTTTAAATGTGTAGATTTTGTTGCACAGACCAAGCTTTTAAAAATGGCTCATAAAGTTTAATGAAGGTCAGAGTTATTCCACAAGCATAATGTTATCCAACTTTGTCCACTGTAAAGCCAACTTTGATGGGTGTTTGGAATTATTGTCTTGGTCGAACAGCCAACTGTGTCCAAGTATCAACCATCTAGCGATTAATTTGAGGTAAAAGTTGAACAATTTAAAGGTAGTACTCTGCTTTAATAATTCCACCAACTTTTTAGCAAAACATAAGTACAACTGATCGCAAAACAGCTCCACAGCCCAAAACTTCCACCTCCATGCTTGACAGTCAGTACAGATGGATGAAACAGATTAAATTATGTCTTTGGAACGGCCTCAAACCCCTGACCTAAACCCTGCTGTAAAAATGTGAACCATGTTTAAAAGACAGATTCTTGGCAGGAAAACTAACCAATTAAAGAGTTTTCCCAGAAGGATACTCAAATATCCTGTCAGAATTATGCCAGGGGATTGGTTTTGGGTACATGACAATGACACTTGTTAAAGATTATTTTGCCAAAGATTAGTGCCAGTGCACGTATATATTTGGACTTGTATGTATAATTCTTTTTTCGTTAATTAATTTTAGCTTGCATATAATTCATCTTTAACATTCACATAAGCTGTTTTTTGCATGATGTTTTCCCTGGAGTAAGAAACGACTCAAATGCATCATTAAAAGTAATATCCATGATGACCTGCCTGTCAACTTTTGACCAAAGCTCTACATGTTGGTTAGCTTTTGAAAGGGCTAGCTATTTTTCCAGCTACAAGTCCTTATCCTAAGCTAGGAGAGGTGCTAACTTAATATTCCTGCACAAGACATAGAGTGATGTCAAAGATCAACACTCTGAAATGACAAACTATTCTTTTCACCAAGCAACACAAGGATTAAAAATTAATAGGCTAGTTTATTTTTTATGTAATTAATTTTATTACATGTGTGGGGGTTTTTTGTTGCAGCTTCAGTGTCCATCTGTGTAATGGGCCTGACTAAATGTACAAATCCAGCACTGACTCTGAGGGGTTCTAATACTGGTCATATTATAACAGTTCTGTCAGAATTGCAAATAATGTAATTTGGACATATTTTGTTGTGTACAAATGTGAAACTACTAAGGAAAAAATATTTTTCAGTGTTTTATGAAGAGATGGAGCATTCACAGTTTTGTTTGCCTTTGGTAGAGAAATGTGTTGTGGGCTATGGGTAGAAAAAACTAAAATGACTCACTGGTTTGGATAGTGACATCAGAACCATCAGATAAATATATATATATATATACAGGTTTGTGGTTAACTTAATTCTATTATGAAATTGTTAAATATATCAATAATGAGGACAAACATAACACCAAATATCAAGTATTTGTACAGAAATATACATATATAAATATATAATATAGGCCTAATTTATTTAAAACTATTTTCTGCTCTTGACCCTGTTTTGGTTGTTTAATGTTCCTTTGTCAACATTTTATAATAGCATGCAGGATAGTAAAATGGTTGTATTAATTAGTGCTTCATTGCTGGTCAGTATTACAGCAGTCTACGGATCAGTTTGTGTTTGGAAGATTACTTTAGGATGACTATTTCATTTCTAGATTTGTTCATCTATAAATTTAATGTACATTTTCTTTTCTAATTGCAAGTTTTTAAAATTGGTCCAACAGTTTTTATTTCTTTTTCTTGGTTTATGAATGTGATTTACTATATTTTGCCTCTTAAGTACTATCAACCACCTGTTGTAAATAATTATGCAAATTAAACTTTTTAAAGAAAACAGTGCTATTTGTCACTTGGGAATTTAGCTAGAGATCTGGATGTTTCTTATGAATTTCTGACATATATATATATATATATATATATATATATATATATATATATATATATATATATATATATATATATATATATATATAATATATATATATGAAAACTGTTTCTTATTTTAACTTTTCAACACTTTATTACATTACAATCACGATCTTTAATGTATTTTATTTGGTGCTGATATGACAGACTAACACAAAGTATCACACAACTGCAAAACAGTACTATAATGATAGGTGGTTTACAACGTTTTCTATGTCATACATAGCTTTATCCATGCAAGTCAAAAAGCTGGGTCCAGAGCACCTTCTATGTTTGCTGTCTCTCTCACATGGGTTGTGACAAACTGCAAGCAGGACAGTTTATGGACTTTTTTCTTGCAACTTTTTCTTAGATGCCAGAATTGTTGAGTACTTGACTAAAGCTTGTCATGTCGACAGATTCCCCCCACTCCTGAGCAGTGGATCTCTCCAGCTCCAGATATACACTGGACCTCTTGTCTGCTTCCATATTGTTGCGCTTCTTTCCCTCCACTGCAAGTTTAGCCAAACAGCCATGTCTTAGTATGTATAACAATATAATGTAGTTTAATGTCTCATAACAGCAGGGGTAAACCTTTAGTATTGTTGTGTTAGATATATTTAATGAATCTCAAAAGCCACATGCTGTAAAAGTCTGCTTTGGTTTTCAACATTTGATAAGCTTCAGCATTAGAAGAGGATACTGAAAAGCCATGAACCCAAAGGTTTTAGTTAAAGAACTGTTTTTTATTACAGCAAGGAAGCCAAACATTACAGACAAGAATAATTATGAACCATGAATATTGACGTCATACTGGCCTTTCATCAGGACACCAGCTTCTTTCTCTGCTTATCAGGGCAACAAATTCAGAAGAAGAAAAAAAACTATAAATGCTTTCTTCACTCAGTTTTCCCATAACCGAGTAATTAAGAGGATTCTTGTATTGTACGTCATTTACGAAACACCATTAATATATATTTTTTTATATAACTTTTTTTTTAAAGTCTGGATTAATATCCATCTTTACATTTTCTACAACTCCTTTGGGTCAGATCAGAGATCTGTAGAAAAATAAAAATTAAGGTCGATGTTCACTTCTTCAGTGAAAACTATAGTTTTCAGTTTAATCTTCCAAACGTACAATCTGTATTTTATTTAACTAGAACAGAACAAATGTTCTTAAACTGAATCCATCATTATGATCTCTACTGTGAACACAACAACAGAGCCCTTAAGAGTATTCATGATAGTCTACTTTCAAAAACAGGGTGGAACATCCGATCTTTGATTTACAATAAAGTTTAATCTTTTTTGGCTGTGCACAAGCAGACATCTTGTATTAGGAATGCTTGTAAAGCCTCAAAAGAAGCATTTTCATGGATTAAACACAATGAATTATGGTTCAAGGAACTGAAAACATTGATCGTCCATAAGAACGCATTGAACAAAGTCCTGCTCAAGGTCAATGTTAAAAATGCTTGTTTCAGTTTGAAAATGTCAATGATTAGGTACAATAAATGTACATGTATTACAGCTCACCATGTTTCATCAACTAAACCTGTTTACATCACTCACTGTATATTCAGGGCTTATGCTAAACAGGATATGAGGATGAAGATAAACAGCTCATCCCGACTAAGATATTAAGAGTGGATACGAGCCATCATCCAAAAATACTCAGTGCATACAAATGCATCGACGTTTTACTGACCACGAACAGAAAAGTGGCCTTTTACACAAAAGTAAAACAAAACAGTAACTTTAGAAAGATTCTTAAAAAGAAAACAAGGACAATACTACTAAATACTGAATACTACTTATAAAGCTTTAATATACAGCTTTAATCAGGGGTTCTTAAACTCTTCTTCATGGACTCAAACTGTGCAGATGTAAAATCTAACATGATGAACCATAACAGGCTCAAGAAATACTCTCACGATTCCATATGAAGGAACCCATTTTGCATCTGCATTAGCAGTTTAAGAAGCGCTGGTGGTGAAGTAAACATGGAATGAAAAATGATTGTTCTTACGAGCAATGCAATAAACAAACAAACAATAAATACAAACAATATGCTTTATCCATATAGACATATTTACACAAAGTCTTTGGCTTATGAATAAACATCACCTACAAAGGAATAATATTAAAACAAAAATGTGTTGGCCACCAGTGCACAGAACAAATGAAGCCTGGGGTCAGTTCACTTGCAATTCATTCCAGGCCCTAAATGGAAACAAATCTATAAAATCTAAGTGTTTTCTAAAAAGAAAAAGAAAAAAAAAGAATGAACTGTTTTTTATTTATTGTTAAATTCTGTTTACATGTGTTTTTTGAGTGAAGCTCTGTTTGTGAACTGGATGAATTAAACTGCATTGGGGCCAGCCCTAAAACAACATAACCGTGATGAAAAGTGGTCTATTTTACAATTTGGGGTACAAAAAAATAGCATTTATATTCAGTAGATTAGTACATGATACAACAAGAAGTAAAACAGAAAAAAAAAATTGTAAACTCTTATTAATACAAAGGTAATTGTCTTCATCTATATTCTGTTATCAAACAGTTTTGTGTAACCAATTCAAAATGAGAACAAAATTTGTAAAACAGCATGATGTTCAACCTCAAAATTCACTTTGACCTTACAATAACATGACAGTGCCTTAGAAAGAAACAAAATCCTCCACAGAGTTTGGCTGGACTGTAACATTAGGTATCTTGTTCTGGTATAAAATTACTGACTCCAAATATTCAAAAATCACCATGATGAGATACTCAACACTGATGAAATATGTAGAAATCAGTGTGAAAATGGGAATGTGGCACCATTTTAACTTGCTGTTCAACAAAAAGTGTGGTTACAGCTTAGCAAAAGGAAGGGAGACATCTACAGTTCACACAGAATACTGCAGCTGTAACAACACAAAACATCGAGTCCATGGAAAAGGGGTTTGTGGTGAGAGACTTGACATTTAAATTGGGGCCCAAAAACATACAGGAGCCCACTGGCACTCGAAAAGCTGTAGAATAAGCATAAAGAATCAAAAGCATAAACATCTCCTCTTCTGTTGCAGTCCTCTTCAACTCACTTTTATTTAAAAGTCTGAAGGTCTCCTTTTGCCAAACAACACTGTACAAAGAGCTGACTTTGATTGCACCATTTGTCGAGCCAAAAATGGATGCTACAGAACACGACAGAGGGGAATCAGGACCAAGCCCAGGCAACGGATCAAACACAAGAAGATAACAGAAGATCTTCCCTTCCCTTCTTTGCTCTACTTAAGACGACTCAATAAACTCGAGAGCCAGATCGTAGCAGAACCGGTATTGTTCCTGTGGAAAAACAGAACCAAATATTCAATTAATGTATAATGCATAGGGAAAGATATTTTTCATCAAAAACCTCAGTAAAATAATGAAAAGTTTATATTCTTCTATGTGGTTTAATAAAACTACAAGTAGCATCATCAAGAAAAGCACACAGCAGTCTGGTAGTTGGAATCTACATCCAAGTTGTAGTAATTTATAGGATGTAAAGCAGGAATAATCTAGTTACATATAAACTGATGGATGCACCAAAGCCTACTGGCCTGAATCTTTACATACACAGGTAAAAAAACAACTTAAATCATCAAAAGCTCATTTGGTCATGTGAAAGAAACCGCACAAGCGTGTGTGTGTGTGTGCGTGCACGCGTGTGTGTGTGCGTGTATGTGTGTCATTCTAATTTAGGAGCAACTCACGGGAGTATCCACCATGTTGGGTTTGCTGTTCCTCAGAGTCTTCACAGCATGAAATACGTCAACCACATTCTGTCTCTTTGCCATCTCGCACACAATGCTACTGGCACAGAATACTCCACTACGGCCACCTCCATTTCTACAAAAATGCAGAAAATATTACACACTGACCTCACAAAATACACACATTGTTTCAGGTGATGTTTTGGAAGCTTACATAGAATTGTGGTTTAGACATACAAAAAATCAAGTACCAACCGTTAATATAATAATAAGAAGGTGCCAAAATGACTTTTCAACCAAAAAAAACCAAATCTGATTATTTTAAGCTTTAAACTTTATTTCTGGTGTTTTTATGAGTGCTCCTTCAACAAAAATCAATATAATGAAAATGAGATTGGATATGCTGTTAACTTACAGGCAATGCACAATGGTTCTGCCTTCTCCCTCCTCCCCCTCCCGCTGCCACTGGTCGACTTGAAGTATCAATTTCAGGAAGGAGCGTTTGGATGCAGGGACCTCTCTGTGTCCTGCCCAACCTAGGTACTGAAACTGACGAACCATTAGGTATCCTTCCTGTGGCTGGAACATAAAAAAAGACTGTCACTGGTGAAGAAAGTAAATATGTAGACAGCAGAGTTTTCTGGGGGATTTAGCAAAAATATGGAGTCCAGTTATTATGAATCAGCATACTAACCCTGGTGAGGTTGCAAACTCTGAAGAGTCTGCTAATGACATCGCAGTCCATCGAGCAAGACATGCACTCTACTTGTACTGGGCCATAACGCAGCATGCCCTCTTCTGGCCAGTACTGAGGACAACCCTTTACATAAACAGATGTGGGAAATTTTTTTTATTAAGAAATGTTTTGCAGACAAATTAATAAACACAATTTAAATTTACTTGCTGCAATTTTATATCTGATTTCGCAAACAGAATTTCCTTCTCTGGCACAAATTAAAGGTTACCAAAATATAGAATTTTATTCAGATCTACAATATTATGGTCTAAACAACTTAGTCTAAACTAAAAAAAAAAAAAAAGATTTCACGGATTTTAGGGGGCATACCTTTAAGTCCTACTGCCATTTCACCTCTTGCCCTTCATTCTCAGACTTAATCCAACATTTCTAAAAAGTAGGATGTCCTTGTTCTGATCCTTGGGTGTTTTGGTTTTCATTTGTGTTTTGATCATTTCCTTGTTTTTGATTATGTTCCACATGTCTTGTCATATTCCGTGTATTTATCTGTGTTCATTATTGTTTGCAAGATGTTGTTCAGTTCATTCCTTTGCATTTAGTTTCTTATTGTTTTCTGTTCTTTGAGCATTTTGATTTATTTCTCTTAGCTCTGTAAGTCTTTTCCCCTTGGTTTGAATTTCCTTTCGAGTCTTAGTTCTTAGTTATTCATGTTTATTATAATTACTGATTCTTCTCAAAAAGCAACAAAAAAGTATAGTATTTCTCTGTTTGAGGTATATTATCACCATAGCAAAAACACATTAATTAGCGAAACATTCAACATCTACCTGAATTAAATGGGAACAGATAGAGGGAGCGGCCTAGGAAAATTTATTTAGTTTCCCTTCTCCTGCTAAATACTTTGTTTTTATTCATCCATGCTTTTATCTTCTCTATTATTCCAATGTCGTTATTGTAGCTAAACATGTTTATTTGCAGTTAGTTAGGCATTTATCATAATCAAAATAAATAAATATAAAATCCACACTAAAGTGCCTCACCTGAGCCAAGTCGATCTCGTTTAGCATCACCAGACTGGTACATCCATAGTCATATACTAGTCGCCAAAAGTCTTTAACTGTATTGGGCAAAGGATGCTGGGTAACGATGAATGCAGCAGGCTGTCGGTAGCTCTGCAGGCCAGAGACAAAAACAAAAAATGTCTGATGTTTCTGAAGGCGACACAGCATTATTAGACATCTGTCACTGAAATATCTCTGTTGCTCTCTCTTTCACACACAAAAAACAAGCAGCATATTGGCAAGGTTTGTGAGATGAAACAGAAAAAGCATAATAAAAAAGGGAATCTCTAGTCAGGTGATCATGCAGAGGGTTTTAACGGTGAGGGTTGGGAGCATATGCAAACACATTTAGGCCAAAAACACTATACATTGAAAAGGCTCACGTAGCCTTCTGTTCAGTTAGTTCAGCAGGTAGACTTTGACAAAGGTCACATAAAAAAATATATAAAAAGATAGCCAGTTATGGCGTTATAAAAAAATCTGTTTATGACATGATGAACTTACTGAACTGAAATTTAAATGAGCCCGCATTATTCTGGGTGAGAATGAACGATTACACATGGAACAGAGGCATGAATGACTTTGGTGGGTAAGAAATCAAGATAATGATGAGATTCTAGTGTCACAATGAGGTGTATGAGTAACATATGAAACCAGTCGCTGAACAACACTGAAGCCATGAAACAAATCCAGTATTGGAGATTCAAAGTCATATCCCATTACCTGGAACTCTTCTGACAGCTTGGTTAGAGAGAGGCCAGAGGTAAGTGACTAAATTTTAAATATAAACCATCGAAACTCAACTGAATCTCATTAGTTTTACACTGACTGCAGCATTTTGTCCTCCAACAGCTTTGAAGGAGAGAAGCCACATTTCTATGAAAAACATGCTTATGTTTCAATTTCTTAACGATAACAGAAACTGACATACCTACAACCCACCCCTTACTGTGTTTTTTCTACCTCTCAAATGGGACTGACAGACTGAAAATGATCAAATGATCTCATCCTTAAATTTCTACAGAATCAATGTTTTTGTCTTTTTAGCTGAGGGTACATGGGAAACAGCTATGTCAAATGTTGCCAGTGCAAGCGATGTTTGGGTGGTGGCCAGAGAAGCTAGTAGTTGGTCTTTTTAGAACCTGGATTTGTCTCTAGCCTTCTGCTGCTAAAACCACAAACACAGCATCACACAAACAGGAAGGGGGAGTCTGTGTGTGTATATATCTGTACAAAATATATAAATGTTTCTGTTTTTAAATAAACTCTTGAATCTTTTAAAAGTCTGTATCATTTTCAACAGAAATAATGATTGTAGTTTGGGACAAAATAATATTTTATACAAGGATATGTTGTTACTTTTCAGAATTATTATGAAATGTGTTAAAAGCAACACATCTCTTCAGTTTTTACACAATGATGTCTTACAAAAAGAACACGCCATGTCCCAAACTACTCCTGCTACATTAGTTGAAAATAACACAACCTTCCTGTACAACATGTGCATTTGATAAGGCATTAACTTACATCCATCAAAGCGGCATTGATGTAATTGCTGCTTTCTCCGTCTATTGTGATGAGAAAGGGCAGGCATCTATCAGGAGGAAGGCCATCCATAAAACGGTTCTTATCTTGGTTTCTAGGCAACAGTGCAATGCTGCAGTCTTCTGGCTGAGGCTGAGGAGTCACTGAGTTTAATGTCTGGTAACGGAGAGAAAAGGATGTGCACATTGTTAAAATGCAGATACATTCAGGTTAGAGGTATTGCTGGAAATGAACTGTTCATTAAGAAGGTTGTTTTTGTTGAACCTTTGACTATTAGATGCTCTAGACAAACAAGTGGGACCCAGTGTTCAATGTTTGTTGTTAGTAAACAAGATAAAAAGGGAAGGATGAATTAATCTTAACATGTGAACAACAACAACTTTATTGTCCCTTTCAAAAGCATTCATATCATCTAACTTCTTTAAATGTTATGTCAAAACATAAAACTCCAATGACATATATCAACAAAAAGAAGAGCCAAACTAGACTAAAATGTTTGCCTATTCCTACAAAATAGCTCAAGTGCAATCAAATCGGATGCAGAGTGTCTATAAACAACAATTTTCAAATCTTGACACAGACTTTGACTGGTGCCATGCTAACAAATGAATTTGCTGCAATTTACTTTGCAGCTTTGACTGTAAAGAATAGAATAGAATAGAATAGAATAGAATAGAATCATCCTTTATTGTTCCATGGGGGGAAATCCAGTGACAGGTAATTTAAGTGTTGGATTCACATAAGAGAAATATAATAGACAGAATTATGAATAATATATAAATATATATACATTAAAGGAGCATGGGGCAGAATGAAGAAATGAAACTCACGAGCGACGCGGCCGGCGCTGCAAGTAACTGCAGCCACCCGCACGGGAGCGCACACAAACGCTTCACTAAAAAAAAAACATACTTCTTCACAGTGACATACTTCTTTTTCTTAGTGCCACTTTTTAGTGGGCTGTGAGTCATTTCCCAGTTGCAGAAGAATCCATTCTCACAATTGAATCAATGGAGGTCTGCGACCATTTTTCTTCCTCTTTTAAAGCTGTCGAGAACGCACACGCAGTGTCAATTGACGTCACACCGCCACAGCGCGGGAAATTCGGGCCCCGAACTGCAGCACATTTTGCAGCACACAGCCAGTTTAAGAAAATGGAACGATACATGGGTGTCCTCATTATTTTTGGTTTATAACGCTTCATCACCCAACAGCATTAAAAAACTGGACATGGATGTTTATTTTATTTACAAATCCTGCCCCATGTTCCTTTAAGGACAAAATGACAACACTAAAGTGCTGTGCAGTTATTCAAAATAAAAATGACATACTCAGATTTAAGGAATGTACAACTGAGCAAGGTAATTTAAAAACTGTATGTTTAGGGTCGTTGTCTTTTGCAGGAGGGAGAACTTCTTTCTTGGGTTTAAATGTTTTGAAACCATTAAGAGGTTTTCTCTTATCTAGGGTGGCAAACAGCTTATGGCTTTCTACTTGACACTTTTTCACATATTCACACCAGGTCATGGGGTTTTATCAACACATTTAAAATGCAGCTCATCCTCTTTTACTGATAGACAACTACCCCTTTGGTAGGTGAAACCAATCAAATCCTGCAGTACTGCTTTAGGTTTAGTGTTTTAAGGTGCCTATCTTTCCAGCAAGATATCTGAGTGTGGTGATTCGATTTTAAATCTCAACTTTTACATTTTTTTGTTGTTGTTGCCGTTTTCCTATGTTTAGTCACCAAAAATAAGATTAATGCACAAAACCGTCATTGTTGGAGATGTTTTAAGAAGCAGAACGTTTTTCTGCAAAACAAAAAAGCAACACTAAACAGGTACAGAGGGCATTAAAACCAACCAGGCTCTTTAGCATAAAGATGATAGATGGAATAATTAAGATGCATTATTAGTCTGATCCGCAACTCCTCCTCCTAAAAAAATCATTCAACTTTACCTCCTGTTTTAAATAGACATAGCAAAGTATAGAATAATCATCATTAAAAGGTGAAAAGAACCCAGTTTACCTGGAACTCATCCTTCAGGTGTGACGAGTTGGTCTGGGAGTCAATGCGAATCAACTCATAAAATGCTCCTTTAAACTCACAAACTGGTATTGCTGTCTCTCCACATAGACAAGCCTCTAGGATGGCATCATGGATGAATATATACTGCTCCTGTATATGATTCAAACCACAGAACGTTATGACATTTAAAGCATGTAGTTTCTGATAAATACTGCAAAGGTGAAAAAAACCCAGACATATAACACAAATAAGATGAAGTGAAGGTGAAAGTGAGGATGAAGACGCTGTAAGTGAGAGTGAAGACTCATGGAAAATGGATGAATGAGATGAAATGACATGAAATGATGAAGTAGCTTTTCTTAGTTTTCTATCAGTCTTCACAGAATAGTGAATATTTTAAACTTTTTTAGCAAATAAAAGATGCCCTTTTTTGTTTAAAGAGCTAGCTAGTGAGCAGCCATTAGCCCTTTTAGTATGACAGAATCAAACTGGTAAACTGAAAGAGCCTAAATCTGAATATTTAAAACGTGCTTTATTCCAGGCATGTTTGGTCAGGATTTGTCACAGTAACCATACTTGAACACATTTTGTGTTCTAACTGTAATAGGGTGACTTATGTATGAAGGAATGTTAGATAGCTACCTACAGCATAGTTATCTGTACCATGCTGATGGCTGATTCTGAAGGTGAGGGGTTTCTTCTGTCTAATCTAAGGAGAGGATGCAGATGGAGCATGGGTAATGCAGTCACCTCAGTCTGTACCATGTTGATCCTCCTGGAGCGGAGAGCTTTTACACAGTTGTAGATGTCGACGACTCCTTCTCTCTCTGCCATGTCCAACATGATGTCAATCACTATGAAACAGCCTGTGCGCCCTGCTCCAGCACTGCAGAGAGATGCGTAGAAAGTTGTACATTTAAAATGTCAAAATTTATATCTACCTTGATCTCTGAAGTTCAGAAGTTATTCTAGATTCAATGCTAGACACACCTATTGATTGTAAGAATCTGTAAAATAATCTGTAAAATAAATCCTTTTATTGCAGAACCATAATATTACTCCAAAAAAGTTCAGGAGCTAAATTATATGGAACAATTTGTCTTGTGAAGTGCCTTAATATGACATTTGTTGAGCATCCATCCATCCATCCATCCAAAATAATAAAAGAGGTACCAACAATTTGTACCAAAGGTGATGTGAAAACAAACCAAACAATTTATTCCCCATCTTTTTCACCAAAAGCCGCAAAACTGAATGATGGATGGAAAAAATGTTCCTAGTCAGACTATGTCACTACATTAAACGCCACATGTATTTTAATGATTTTTTTTACCCATCTTTACCATGGTTGCCGATTAGTGTGGCCAGCATTGTATGTTTACTATGTAAAAATCAATAAATATTCATACCTGCAGTGGACTACTATCGGCCCAGCGGACGGAGGATTGGACATTTTAACTCTGCGGATGAAGGAAAGTAGTCCGGTGGCGTGATATGGAACACCGTGATCAGGCCAGCCTGTGAAGTGAAACTGCTTGACCTCTCGCACCTCATTGAAACCACGCTGAATGAAGAAAAAAATTTTTTTTTGTTAGTGTTAAGTTTATAGAAGTAACAAGAAACACGATAGTCTGATCAAGCACTTAATTTATAAAGAAAATTTCCGGTTATTGCACTTTATAAAGTTTTAGTAGCCAGGTATACTAGGTATACATCTTCAGTTGTTTGAGTTTTTACCTCTGCCAAGGAGGTTATGCTTTTGCTTATGTTTTTGTTTGTCTGTCTGCTAGTTAGCAACTTAACTCAAAAAGTTATAAACAGATTTTGATTCAATGTTTTTAAAATGTCTGCAGTGGCACCGGGAACTGAGCTGCCTTGAAGGAGTTCAGCGCTCTCTGACTGCTTTTCTAGGTTAACATAGACTCATTGTGTATGCAAACTACAGTGAGACCTGGACTGATAATTGCAAGCTTCCCAGTGATGAAACTGATGCAGTATGGCCATAATAAAAACGCTGATAAAATACAAAAGAAAGGCATTTGTCATTTGTTCCTAAATATGTGATGAAGTCCGCTTTAGGCTTAAATTGGTTCCCAAAAAAGGCTTTCTTCTCAAACCCTCTCTTCTAACAATATGAAAAAAGAGGAAGGTATGTAATAACATTCTTCAAATTCTATGCACAATTGTATATATTGATATAGCAGATCATAATTAAAAATTGGAATAAAGGAGGTAAAACATGACTTACCCTCTCCAGTGTAAATGTACGGACCACATATTCAGCCAAGGGTTCCACCTCCACAAAGGTCACCTTGAAGTCTCCGTACACCTCAGCATCATCTGGCCAGTACTTATAGCACTTAACCTGGAAAATGCAAGCATCACGATTATGTTAAATGCAACAAAAACAGCAATAGCCACCAAATACATAATTAGGCTTAGAGCACTAAAAATCGTGCTGCCCTAAACAGATTCGATTCCAGAGTGAAAAAGATGAATGACTTATCTTCATCAAAGATGAGAAAAGAAACAAAAAGAGCAACTTACCCTTCCGACCTCCACCAGATTGGTTACCATGACAATGCAAGCCGACTGTTCCTGCCATACCATCCTCCAGAAATCATAGACCGTCTCATGAACAGGACCTAAACACAAACAGTATTTCTTTGACAATAAGTAATATCCTTTGTCTACCATTAACCCGATGAAGAAAATTAATCGATGCATATTTTCTAAATTATTTCTCTATCTTACCTTGAGTAGCTATGTAGTGACTTGGTCTCTGATATCCCTGAAAATACAACACCAGAGTCAGTATTTTCTACAAATATATGGATTATTTACCACAAATCTTTTTACTTAGCTGGAAATGTAAAAAAAGAAGCATGTCTTAATGTCTTGTAAAGGCTTCTGATTTGTTTTATCTGCAACTGCGTAATATTGTATGAGATTTAGGTGTCTTCAATGTCCTTATTTTACTATTTCTTTTCATTTTACTTCTCAATTATTTTTTGAAAGTTAGGAACTTTCCTATGTTGTTACAATAAAACTATGTTTTTGAAGCACTATGCACAACTATCAATCCAATAAGTAACTTATAACTAGGTTTTTCAGAAGAAATAAAAAACTGCTGCTATGCACAAAGTTTTAGCATACATTAAGAAGATTGATGGCAGGTGGGCAAGATGAAGTGCAATCTTTCATGCAGAAGTGGCCCCAGCAACTCAAGGATCTGCATAATCACTTGATGCACATCAGGACAGTTCAGTGCAAGAAGGTGCAGATGGACTACAGTGAAAAAGTTGAGAGGCGTGAATGACAGAATCTACAGTCATACTTACATCCCTGTACAGCCAAATCTACAGCCCAAGCCACAGGCAGAAAGAACAAGTGGAGGAAGGAAAGAAAGAAAGCACAACAATGTCAGTGAGTGTCAATCAGAAAAAAGCTGTATTGACATAATGGAAAACTGACCATAAACATGCAAAATAGTGGTCAAAGAGTGCAAATTAGACTGGATAGAAAAGACACTGCAACAGCTGTGTTAGCTGTATCAGAAAAGACTGGCGAGTGTCTATTCTATTCAAACTAATTTTAAATTCATGTGATTTATAGCATGCATCTAAATGATAGTAAATTATAATACAGAAAAGCATGCAGGAAGCATTCACATGATTAAAAGACATGCACATGTGTGAAAGCAAGAATGGGAAAAAAAGAGATAGAAGATGGAAATGATTGATAGATGTCAACCATGCCACCAAGCAACGGTTAAATGGATCAGCAGATGATTGAAAATAAATTGAATATGGATGATACAAGTTCATCTGTTTACACCTTGAATATGTTGTTTCTGATTTAGGTTTATATGTTTTAATAATCGAGGTATGACAAGCTGTGAGTATATGGAAGCTCGCAGGATTTGGTTAGTTTTGAAAAGGTCAAACACTAAAACTTTACAAAGTCAGTAAGGTCAATATTCACATCTAAAGTCCAAAAAATCTTTAATTTTACTATTTCTATTCTTTAAGAAAGAGCATAAAATTAAAGTGTGATTTAATGATCAGTTTATGTTAAAAAATATTTTAACCTGCTACATCACCTCCCTGAGTTGCTGTATATCGCTGTTCACATTTCTCACCTGTGCACCACTAATTAAGGGTACTAAATCCAAATAATGGGAAAATAGATTTTTGTAGTGTGCATAGGTAAAACAACATCAAGATAATTTGGGTGTAGAAAGGATGTGTTAATGGATGAACTAATCTTGAAATAAGATTGAAAAAAACAGACATCTTTAAAAGACACAGGAACTACATGTGCAGGGTGATTTTGGCACTGCTGGATGCATAAAATGGTTTGATGGATGACTGATAGACGCAATAAAGGTATATAGGCCTGACATACGAGCGAGGGAGTGTGGTTTCGTTGGTTTCGTTGGGAGCCAATAGTAGCATTCGATGTGTTTCCACTTACATCGATGTAGTTGGCGTTGATGTAGTCGGAGGATGGGTCGTCTTCTATGGGCTGCAGAATAACCCTTGAATGATCATCTAGAGAAAGATAACAAGCAATGGCATTGTTTGAGTAAAATCTCTTTCTTAATTGAAGTCTTACTACAATAGAAATTACTAAATAGTAGCTCCACTTTATTATTTCTTTCTAGTGTTTGAAATTTTGGTTCAGAATTTTGAAACCAGATTGGAATTTGAAGTCATTATGGGATCAACAATCAGATTTTCACTAAATAAGTATAGTGCAGAAAGACTAAAATGATTTGTGTTTTTCAGATCCAAGTTTGAAACAAAAGCTAAGCACTTTAGCAGCCAAAACTCAGTCTTGATTTTGATCATTTTATTTCAATCAAAAGCCTAAGATGTGTTCTCTGTCCTCGTTTGCAAATTTCACTCAACCTTGGCTATTCTTTATTTCATCCTCACAAATTTGTGATTTGCGTTCCTAAAGGTACATAAATTAATCTTGTATGCTTACAAGCTATAATGTTTCCGTAGCGATTTTTAGTCCGATTCTGCTCTTTCTTTGCCACATCCCAAGTTGCTGATTGGCCCTCAAAAAAGCTCTGTATCACAAACAGCAAAAAAGTTAAAGTTATTTGGTATGAATCCTTAAATATAATACAACTGGATAACATGCAAGGGCACAGAATAAAAAAAAACAATACCATGAATACTTTGCTTACTTAAAACATGCAAATGTAATTAGACCATAAAATAGTTTGCACTTCTTGGACTGAATAATTAACAATATTACTTCATATTCCTCCTTGAAGCCATAGCTGTCTGATGTTTTCATGAGGTTGATGTGCTGCAGAAGGTCAGCCACTCTGATGGCAGGGTGCAGCTGTCCTGTCTGATAAGGAGACTCGGTTCCTTCACAGTGATAGCGAGGAACATCCAGCAGCCTGCTGTTCTCCGCTGCAGAGGCACTGTGGTTTTCATCTGAAAGAGGTGAGAAAGAGCCAGGAAAAGTTAACAGAAACTAGATTTTGAATAATCAAACATATAACTTTTATAACTGCCACTTTAAAATTCCTAGCAGGATTGGTTGAGGTATGATAAGTTATTTCAAGTTTTCTAAAAGTATTTACAGGAATCAGAAAAAAAGGAACCTAAATACAACACCCATCTGTTAAAGAAAATGCATGTAATTACATTTTCAGTGTCTTTCAACCAACAACAAACACAGCAATGTTCAATTCGTTTCCTTATTTACTCACCTGTGATTGGAACTACATGTAAATGCAGCAAAAAAGAAAAAAAGCAACAGAGTTGATTTAGACTTTTTTAGTCATTTAGACTAAATTGTGATGTGTTTGCAAGAAATTCACAAATTTATTTACAATGGATGATACAGAAAACAAGAACATGACTGAAAAAATGTAAAATGATAACATGCAAAACTAACCAGGGTCACTAGTGTTCACATTAATTGGAAATGAATTGGAAATAACTAGAGGAAAAAAACGTGTCCTTTTGATCGAACGCTGAACAGTGCCATCTAGTGGAAATACATTTAATTACCTTTTGTAAATTTGTTTTTTAAGGTTAATTTCAAGACATTAATACTCCTATTTGAGTTTGAAAACTATATAGCAGTCAGTATAAATAATTGTATCTATTACTGGAAAATTAATTCATCCAAAAAGCAGATTTTTTGAGTAAAATATTTATTGTGAATTCATTTCTATATTTTTAAGATTAGGCGCCAGTTTGTTTTATTTGTATTTTTTTGCAAAAACATCTAGAGGAGAAAACAGGTGGTAATGAGTTAATGATGGCTTTAAAGGCTTTATAATGGATTAGCAAGATATTGCAGCACATCTGACTAATTTCATTTTCACCTCTGTTTATTAACTGACACTGTTTATTTCATCTGTCTGATGCTTCTCTCTGCTCTGAGGACATGTTAGCTCATTACTGACTGTTAAAGTTTAGTTGAGCTCTTGTCAGGCCAGTTTACAGTAAACCTGACCTGACAGTGTGTCTTAATTTACTACTTCCTGCCACTTCGTTCTCCGCTGTGAAGTGATTGGCCAAGACAGATTGGAACTGCAGCCTTCATTCCACATTAGAGGCAATGGACCAGTTAATTAACACGGTTTGGTGGCGTTGTGGTAGTAGAGGCCTTAAGGTTATGTTAGAACTGCACATCACACGACAGTTTCAACACCACACAAATAAGCATGCTGGAGCACAATGCCGCAGCAGGAGCAACACCCACACTGGGGAAAGCTACAGCTTTCACAATTTAAGACTTTTAGACTAGGGCATCAGCAACAAAATAACTCTGGGGAGGTGCATCTATGGAAGGAGCTCAGACGTTCCAATTCACTGAGCACAAACCTTTCTGACAAAGATGCAGAGGTGTCACAGATTTAATCTGCTGTAATATTTTTTACTGGCAATGTAATACATTATTTTATTTTTTGGGGAAACAAAGTGGTGTTGTTTGTGGAAGTAAAAATATCTCCAAAGGAGATAGCTGTTAATTACTGAGAATATCAATATCTCTCGGCAGGGAGCAGAAACCACGGTTGGAGCTGGAAGTGATTGAACATGAACACCAAATGATGAATTAGGTGTTTGGCTGCTGGCCAATTACAAATTGGTGATAGGTGCCAAATCATGTAAAAGATAACCATAAAACTCTTTTAATCTTCAACATTTACACTAACTGTGACAATTTTGTTGTTTATACGACTGTTAAACATGGAAAAACCTACATGCGCATAATAATGATTAACCTTTGGTAAAACAAAATAAAATAATAATATCAGGATACCACATTTTGAATAAATCAATCTATCATAGCCAAAAAGATAAATGTCAGATGTTTTGGTACATTAAACATTTCTGATTTGGAGAATTTACCCATGTTCAACAAACGGTACACAGGGACAAAAATGCCAGGGCAACAAGCACAGGGGCTAGATGACAACACTCGGTGATTTCTAAAGGGTAAATGTTTGTTGATAAATGGGACATTCAATGACTCTTGAAGTCTCACCTAACACAGCAGTAGGAACCAGAGGATCGTTGGGCACTAAGGAAGGAAACAAGGTGTAAAAGTAATTTAAAACTTCTACTTTTTACACGTCTGTGAGGGCTAAATCATTCTCTGCTTACTTGAAAAGAAGTTTCTCTTATATATACATAGAAATTCAATATAGAGTTGACCACTGTTTAGCCACATCGGATTTTCCAAGATGTCACATTTATCTTATGTATCGTTGAAAAGTTACTTTCTTTCAGTAATTTGATTAAAAAAAGTGAAAATGATCAATTTTATAGATCAATTATCCAGAGTTGTGTATTCCAAGCATGTATTTCTGTTATTGTTGATGATTGTGGCTAACAGCTAATGAAAATATAGGATTTTATTTCTCAGAAAAACTGAATGTTACATAAGACCAACATAGACAGATTTTAAATGCAGAAATGAGGGCAAGCCACACAAGGTCAAACTGGCTGTCTACAGAAACGTATTGAAGCATATTAAATGGAAGGTTTAGTGGAAGTAAAATGTAGAAAAAGGTACAAAGGCAAAGAGGATAGCTAGGGAAATTCCAAGATATGGGCAAACTCCCAGAGCCTGGAGAAAGGCTGGAGAGGCATAAAATTCAAGTTACTGGAGGATCAGTGTGAAGATCCTACAACTGGTGGTGATTTATCAGAGCTATATCATCTTTTGGCATTGGTCCACGATGTTTTCTAAAGTCAAAAGTCAGCACAGTACTCTTTATAGACAAGCTGGTTTTATTTTCCAACAGGATTTGGAACCTGCAAAGCAAACCAAAAGTACCAATACCTACTTTAATGACCATGGTATCACAGTGCTTGACTGTCCAGACCTAAACTAAAGAAAATCTATATAGCATTGTCAAAAGGATGATGAGAGACACCGAACCCAAAGATGCTGATAAGTTTAGGGCCACAATTAAGGCAACCTGGGTTTACTCAACACCTCAACAGCTTCACTGAATAATCACCTCTATGCCCAATGGAATGATGATTTAATTGATAGAATAAGGGCATTAACCAAGCACTTATTGTATTTATTGTAAAGTACATGTATAAAGATTTCAATTGTCTCACATTTCTGTATTAAAAGTTTATTTTATTGGTTTTCTGTAAAACTGTTATTTTCTGCAAAACTGATTATTTTCTTTTTATTAAATCTGCAGAAATAAACACATCTATCCATCCATTCATCCATCCATCCATCCATCCATCCATTACGGGTGCACCGATCCAACTTTTTTGGTCCCCATACTGATACCGATGCTTGGGCTTTGTGTATCTGTCGATACCCGATACCGATCCGATACTACTGTTGAATTAATAATGAACTGTATACCCTCCACACTTTACCTTACTTGAAGAGACTAAAAGGTACCAGACTTTACTAACTAAACATAACCAAGCCTTCTTTTTTCCTTTTTGACCCCGCTCCTTTTGTTTTGCTAAGGTGCAGGAATTCTGCGTGCTCCTTAGCATTGTGTTTCTGGATGTGCTTGATTAAAGTGGTAGTATTGTACTTTGCAGTAATACCACCACCTCCCCTCGAAACATTTACTTTGCAGACATTGCAAACAGCCAAAAAACTAGTTGGCGTGGCAAGCGTGAAATATCTCCACACAGCCGACCCTCTGGTTGCTCCATGTTGCTTCTAGCATGCGACACACGTGAAGCTGACTAATGACATAGGTTCTGCTGCGACGAAAAAAATAAATCCTGCATCGCCCAGTGGATTTGATCATTTTTCCGATCCCCGATCCAGCTATTTTGTCAGTATCGCGGCTGATGTCCGATCCTAATATCGGATCGGTGCACCCTATCCATCCATCCATCCATCCATCCATCCATCCATCCATCCATCCATCCATCCATCCATCCATCCATACTATTGTGAGAGCATTTCATGGTCATAATATACAGGATACACCTTCTGAATTTGATTACTGAAATACCTACTTTTTGTTATCCTCTTTTATTTGTGTGTGTGTGTGGGGGGGTGTCTTGATGCAATTTTTAATTCTCGATAAGACTGTTAACTCTAACAATGACAACCTTGTATTGTTATAGATAGAGGAGAAAATAGATGAAGACATTGAGTTGTCTCAATGAACACAGAGTTTAAGACCTACATCTGTTATTGTAGTTGTGGGAGTCCATGAATGTCACAGCCATTGGGTCCTCCCCATGCAGAGTGGACTGATCTGCATAGCTGCGGTCCATTGCATTCACCATGTGTGTCATTTCCTGCCTAGTTGTTCCAATGGCATCTTTTCGTTTTTTTGCCAGTTTCCTGTTTGAAGAAAAAAAAATACAGTTAAGCATTACTAACAATTAGAGAGCAGCAATATGTCTGGAGACCCCAGCTGTGAAAAGGATAGCCGAGTTTTAGATATATTAAGGGACTCGTTCACTGAGAAACAGTGTGATACTTGTACTTTCTGTAATACGATTGGTCACTGCATGCAAACCCCCATTGCCTCCATTAGCCACAGAAAGGAAACAGACGACAAAACGAGCAAGTCAGATAAAGCCAGTCCCTTCTACGTCACAGGGAAAATTAGTATTCATGGTCTTGCATACATTGGCTTGCGACCACTCATGGGGAGGCTGATTTTGCAGCCTGGAGAGAGCAGAGCACGTCTCTGCTGGTAGAAGCTAGAAGCCGAAGCTAACTGTTAGCAACTTCACAGCATGGCAGAAAAGGGTTGGTTTATTTGTGGACATAGCACATCAGCGTTGCATTTTTACCAAAGAAAGGGGAGCTGAGGAAGAAACTGTTGGAATGTGTCTTGGAACACCACCAATGAAGTAAGTTAAGTTCATTATTTGATTGAAGGCAGCATAAGGCGTTATGCTAGCCAATCAGAGATAAGACGGTTGCAAATTGTGAATAATAATGAGTTCGACTTGTAATCCTGACGATTCCTCCACACCCACTCCTCCGACAAACTGCAACCTCCTGAAACCGGAGCAAGAGAGCTTTTATTCCACATAAAACGGCTCACAAGGCATTCTGCTGAGGAGAAATGTGAAAAGAAGCAGGGAGCTAAATAAAAGCAAGGAATAAGAGAGGAAAGAACAACCCAGGACAATAGGAATCAAATTAAAGGGGTTAGAGAGAGAAGTACTGGTAAAGAACCTACAATGGGAACCACTGTCCAACAAGTACCTTTATGAAAACCTGTTTTCAAATTTGGTGTCATTAAGCTCAACATTATAACTTGATATTTGTTTGCTGCATTTTAAACATAATCTGCAGTCTTTGAATAACTGAAGTACAAACCAAATCTTAAAAAATAAACTAGTTAAAACTTGACAGCTACAACAAAGTGAAACAGAATTAAGATAACTACAAAATTTATATTTTTTTAAATCATATTTCTTATATTTCAATCTCTATTTTTTTTCTTTAGATTCTTTTTGTTTTCAATATAATAAATGTAAAATGGCTCAACCAAGACACAATTGACAGCTTAAAATTAAAACACTAAGGCATCTTTTTCAACATGTTTTATCATTAAAACAGGAGGGAAATTATCATACGGGACTGCAAAAGCTGAGCATGTCATAGCATGCAGGATCCATATGTATCTAGAGCCATACACGCATTAGTCAAAACAACAGTTGGACAAATGAACAAACTTTAAATGTTAAAGTGGAGTTGGTTATTTCCCAAAAAATATATGAAAATATGTTGACTTTAAATCAGGTTTCTTTCATTAGAAGGTCTATCAGTTAAAGACCTACCTTCTCACTTTAAAAAGAAGTACTTTGTAAGAGTAATTTTGTGAAATCTTTTATGATCAATGCAAAAGTAGGATATGAGAAACTTATCGCATTCAAATGCAGCCACATTTTTTTTCAATTTTCAGCCTATATCATCAAACTTGGCAGATTACTGCAGCGAACAGAAGTTATCCTCTAGTCTTCAGGTGACCAGTTTGATATGCTCTCAGTGAGTCAAAGTAATAATCATATGTGCTTGTAAGATTACGACTTACCCTGCTACTTAAGCAGGTAAAAGTGCATGGATACATTCGTATGACTAGGTAGGGAAGAACAAAACTAAAAGTGTAGCCCAGTTACCATCTTTATTGTTTGATAAAGAAGCTGTTACATGCTCTGGAGGAAGGCTGTTGATCTTCTATGTGATCATAAATATCCATTTGTGACTGTTGTCAAACTGATGCAATATAAAGCTCTTTTCAGTAAACAAACAAAAAGCATGCTGTTTGTTTGTATTTTACCTTTTGACCCCAATATATCAAGTCAACCTCTAAAATCAAAAATAGACACCCGAACTCAGCAGAAGCCGAAATTGGGATAATGACAAGCTTTGGTTGTTTGTATTTCTATTACTGGTTAACCTGGGTGGAAACATACAGTAAGTACAGGAGAGATGTTTATATTATATACCCAACTACTGAAGATTATGTGTTTTTAGTAAATATAGTTGACACCAGATACCTACATTATAAAAATGAAAACAATTTTTGTCATTTTTTATTTATGAAGCCACCAACACAAGCTCCAAATGTCCCACAGAGGAAGCTAGTTTCCTGAAATAGGGTAACAGGAGGGAACGTGAAGAAGTTTTATTGTGATACCTGTGACTTGATGGGCAGATGGATGATCACATGACTACATGCACACAAAGAGCTACCAGTCACAAGTGCAGCATTCTTTTTTCAATTAACACTCTTAGGCCAGTGTTGTCCTGGTTTATCGCTGACTTTAAGCCTGCTTCGGAGCAACTTTGGAGCATGTAGAGGAAACCAGGGGCAAGGTCAATTCTCTATCATTTTAGTCCTTTTTATACATTCTGGCATTGCTAATGATTCAACATTCAGGTAACTGTAATGTATTTCCTTAAAACCACCAACACAATTTACTAAAAAAAATAAGATAAAAACAAAACACAACCCCCCCACCTTAAATCCTGAAATGACTGGCATGAAAGTGAACTGACCCCCACCCTGGCAAGGCGTCAATGAGGATGGTTTGGCTGGTTGGTTAGGTCATTGCTGACAATGTGTTTTATCTTGAAAAAAGTATACTGCATCTTTAAAAATAACAACAACTAGCCACTAAAAAAGTTTGCCCAGTAGGATAGCAGCAGCTTGGTTAGCTGATTGTTGATTGGTTGTTTACTTACAGGTAATAAGAGTATGAATAGTCGGTCCTCCTGGGGTTGAGAGCCAATCAGAAAGCAAAAAAAAACAAATGAGACACAAGGGAATATGCAAATTAGGACAATTATGTCCTGTCTCAACCAGTGACAACAGAAACAGAGGAAAACACCCTTTTACTACCAAAACTGAAATTCATGCAACGGGGACCCATTACAGCTTTGGACCGCATTAAAAAAGAACAAAATAAGAACACAAACTTAAAACCAAAGGTCAGTGGTTTAACAAGCTATAAAACTCAAAAAGCAACTACCAGAACAAAAGCTATCAATTTCAACCTATCACCATGCAGCCTTTTGATTTTTGAAAGTGAAATTCAAAAACAACCATGCAATGTTCTACACTATTTTTAACCATAGCTGGGCTGAATAACCCTCATAAAATATTCATCCTTAATCAACCAATGACCTTTATTTAATTGTCACTCCTATAAATGTTCAGTCAAAGCTGATGCAAACCTATCCAATCAATAACACCAGGCAGCTCGTCTCCTGTAAAACAAGCATGATGTCACTGCAATGTCATCATGTCCCACTATTTTAAAGATGCAGTATTGCTCAGTGTTGTGGTAAAGGTTTAATGGCAATGAAGATTGATCTCCCCAGAAACCTTCATCAAACAAAAAAACAAACAAATAATGATTCTTCATACTCATGAGACAAATAAACAAAAATATCACAAATTGTTTCATATTTTTTCAAATATTTCTGAAAATGCAGTGCCTACACATTACCTTACATACCAGTTAAATGTATGTAAACCAAATGCAAACCAAAACATAATTTGATTGGGAAAGCAGATTTTTTTCAATTCAAAATGCAAGTAGAACACTGATTATCGTTACACAGCCCCACATGTTTTGATAAGGAGGAACACAATGTATGTAATGCCTAACACAAGCGTAAAACTGGCCAAATAATTACATATTTTACCTGAAATATATTTTAAATTTACAGAAATTCGTATATGTGGCCTCAAACATCACCAAAGTTGTAATTCTAGCCTGATGGCAGCTCCAATTTAGCTTCAAGTTTTTGTTTAAAAATAAAAATAAAGTGTTTCCTCTTTAGCTAAAAACAAAACTTCAAACTCAAAACCTCTGCTATGTGTTTTAAAATTGATACCACAGGTTGTGATTAGATTTCCAGACTGAAACTACAGCATGACAGCTGGCTCACATAAATTCATTAAGCAAATTAGAATAAAAATAAGGAGGCTGGGATTGCAAGAGGAAAGTTCTCTAATGACAAGAGGGCATTATGCTTCATGTTTCAGTGTCTAATTGTTTTTGATTTTCTAAGTGAGATCATGATTAGCAATAATTGAGAGGCTCTATTCCTGGATGAGCTGTAAAGACTACTGAGAAGTGTTTCAGGCGGGTTGACGCAGAGAGCACTGAATGATCCTGCTCTATGAATACAGCGAATATATGTAGCAACATTTCCAATGTTTTGTACTGAACTGCAAAAAACACAGGATTTTAATGAGAACATCAGAGTCATAATTTTTTTGCATACACATTTGCACATGTATGCACATGACTAATAAAGATGGATGCACGCTGACATGCACAGCAAAGTATAATGAATCAAAAAGTGTCCCTTACAAAACAGCTATATTGACCAGTGGGAAGCCAAGTTGGAGCTGCTTCCTCTCATTAAAGTGTAACTGAACCCCCTGAAAAATCATAACCCCACCCCCAGACAACATTTGAAAAATTCTACAAAGTAGGCGGTGCCAGGAAGAACGGAGGGGTATGGCCAAGTGTTGAGGAAAAGCGGAGGGGGGAATGTGGGGGTGTGTTCAGGAGGACAGTGACAGATCGCTTACGGTGACACTGAAACATGGACAGTGACCAAAGCGACGTTGGCAGTTTTGCGACTGATCGATCTGATCAACATTCATCTGTTTTGAACGTTAGCCTATGTTAGCATTACCACTCAGAGACTGGACTCCTCCTGTCTCCCTCTGCCTCAGCATCACCGAGCTCGGGCGGCGCTGGCTTGGCGCCCTGAGCCAGGGGATCTCCTCCGCCGATATCAGAGAGGGAGGCTTTATGGAGCTCAGCGGCCGCGAGCCGTATCGGGCAGCGCTGGGTCAGCGCTGCCCGAGGCATGTGCTGCTGCTGAGGGAGAAAGAGACAGGATGGGTCCAGTCTCTGAGTGGTAATGCTAACATAGGCTAATGTTACCCCTAACCCGTAGGGTAATGTTCAAAACAGTATGTTAGCTATGCTAACTAAGTGCTAATGTGATAATAATGGTAACCTGAAAAAACCAATCCAACTCCAAACTCGCCACGGGTCCGGCCCGGTATGTCTGATAGTTTTATACCCAAACCCACGGGGCGTGTCTGTGAGACCATGGCTGCTGTGACATAGTCAATGCCTGTGACGTAAAGATGTACCGCTCTCCACCAATCACAAAATTCAAATGCTGTTGCCACCGTTCAACCCTAAGGGGGCAGAACTAAGACGTTTTTAGACCAAAAAGTGTAGAATTAAACAAGTTTACACCAAAATGTAAAAAAAGATTGCATTGGTAAAGACCCATTTATACAGTTTAGAAGCAGATGAGTTACACTTTAACTTAGCAACTTGTTGGTGCTGGGTACACACCAAAAGATTTTTTTACATCTTATGAGATTTTCAAAATGTGATAGACCACAAACATGAGGATAAAAAATCCTAGATATAACCGTTTTGCTCCTATAGTGTGTGGTGGGCCATGAATTGACAAAGACAGCACACCACACACAAACAGATTTCCAACCAGAGTCTTGACTTTGAATACAGGAAGTCTCGCAAAATCTTGCAAGACTTCAGAATAAGCATGGCGAACGATATGCAGGAAGAAATTGCAATGATAGTGTTTGGAATGATTTCACAGAAAATGTACGAAAAAAAAAAAAAATCTTTGCTATCCACATCAGTTTCACTTTGTGCTGCGCCAGGACTGCTTCCGTCTTCCATCAACTCACTTTCTGATTGGATATTGTTTCGTTTCACGTGATTATCTCCACAGCGGGCATGCGTTTGTCCTCGGAGTTCCCCCCCACACATCAGGATTTCTGATCATAAATATTAAACGTGTTAAATATTTACAATTCGCGATTGGGGCAGCTGCGACGTTCTTCCGAGCAGGTTCGGACACTCTTAACACACCTCACACCAAGGGAAAATCTGATAAAATAATCTGTAGAACCATCAAGATAATCAGGACATAGCTAGGATTGTCGGAAGGGGGGAAATCAGCCCAAAATCAGACCGGTTATCTTTTGGTGTGTACCCAGCATTAGTTTTTGTGTGCAAGTAGCATCAACAACGTTGTTTGCAAATTAGCATATTTTCTGATAAATCATGTTTTTAGGTACATACAGGTGTCTTACTGGAAGTCGATGTTTTAAAACAAGTGATTTGTGGTGTTGATTCTTGTGACCATTGATCATTTTACAACAGTGTGTCCTAAAAACATTCAAAGTTAGATATTATTCAGTTATTAGCTCTCAAAAAATGTATGTCTATAAATTAAACGTGTTATTATATAAACCCTGTACAATAATCATATGTATTAAAAACTGATTTAAAAGAGCAAGCTCTAAGTGAAAATACCAACTCTTCTGCTGTATCTATGTCCAACCACCACATGGTGGAGCTCTGCACTAAATTAACACAAGTCAGGCCAAACTGTTCCTGCAAGAACAAGAAAGTCTCAGATTACGCCCAGAAAAAATGTTAAAGGTATTTTGTTTTCTCTTAAAACAAATTTGTAATATTTCAGTATTTCTTAGCATCAGTCTGCTTTGCCAAAATCCACTTCTCTGTGCACAAATGACCTGAGCTTCACTGCTTCAACTTCTGCAAGACTTTATTGGATTTATAAGAGCAGCTTTCAGCATTTCTTAAGTTTTTACATCTTTTGTTGGAAAATACTACTCCTGTTGTTCACATTCACTATGCATCTCATTACCTGTCTGTCTCATTCATCTAGACACCTGCAAACCAGGAATTTCAAAATTACATTTCAAAACTAGACATTTTCACATGAACCTCAGAAAAACAAGTCTCCAGCCTTTTGGTGACTTTAAAGAACCTACAAAAAGCAAGCAAACCGGTTCTGAGGGGAGATCAAATGTTTATGGATGGATGAGAGATGGTGCCACTACAATAAATACTGGAACAACAACCAACAAGAGAAGGGATTCTGCTGAACGATTGTGTCAGTGTGTTCTTGCATTTGCATGCGTGCTGGCGCTTACTTTCAGTATTGGGAGGTTTGATGCTTATGGTATCCCTTGAAAAAAAAGTCCTTCAGCTCTGATTTAGTGGATGTGGTGACAGGGCTGCAACTCACCTCTTCTTGAGCAGCAGGATGGCCACCAGAACCAGAAGAATGAAAACAAGAACACCGGCACTTATTCCAGCGATTTTCACCACTCGGTCTGTTTGTTTGGCAGGGTCAGGGATGACTTCAGGTTCCTCTGTTGCACCTAGTAAGAATGACATTTAACAGCAACAATTACTGAAATGAATAAACTTATGAGGAAAAAAAGCTTCCATGGAAAGACACGAATATCAATGACAACAAAATAAAATTCATAAACCTGAACTTGTGTAAAATTTAACTAGATTAACTAAGAAAACCTTAACAAAATACATATTTTAGTCCTCTGGAACATTGCTCTTTGGCGGTAGGCTGGATAAATAATTTGAAAAGAATCCTGACACTATTTTTAACTATTTACACAACCAGTCCTGTTAAAGCATACCATCTTACAATCCAATAAATAATCACTCTTTTCTCTGAAGCTATTTTTACAAAATGCCAAACATCAGGAAAGGAGTGGGAGTAACAGATGGGGGAAGCAGCGACAGATGCATTACTTGAAAATAGAAGGGTTTAATCATACATGTGCCATACATGTGGTAAATATTGAGATTTTAGGAATTAATATTAGAACAATGTCAAAAAACTATACATGGAATTTAAATGCCATTTATGAAGTTTCATTCTAAAGCACCCAGAAATACTGCTGTAAACTTTAGGCAAAAACATATTTAAGATGGATTGAGGGAAACAGAGAAAACTGGCTTTTGGTGTGACGAATCCAAATTTAAAATGCCATGAAATGAGAAGTACAACAAAGAAGGCCCGGAGCTGCAGCGTTTCACTTTTGAAGTAAAGTTAAAAGGGAAAGTTCTTTGTTTTTTCAAAGCTTTAAAGGTGAAAATCTGTCAAAAAACAATAAAGTGTATTAGTTTTAAGATCAGATCTTTTTTTGTTGCTTCTTTTTCTATACAATTTTTTTGAATGCTTTAAAAATATTATGATATTCCGTTTTTTTAGACATTTTATTCAATGTTATTTGTGTAATTTGGAGAAGTGCCTTGAATAAATAAACATTTAATAGCAGGTCATTCAGAGTTGAATTCAGTTGTAGAGCATCAGTTTGTGCCTGGCCTACAGTGTCTTCTGCAGCATGATTAACTGAGCTAAAAGCCTTTGTAATTACTTGATAAATATATTATACCCATTAACTCTGCAAACACTAAAAACCATACCAGAAACCAGAAAAATTCATTTAGACAGACGAGAACAAATACTAAATCTACTTTGTTTTATGCATTCTTTTTGTGTGTATTTCATTTCATCCACAGCATCCCAGTTTCATTGGGTATCACTTTTGAAATGTAATTTGACAGTAGTTATTAAAAATGTATGCACCAATGTCACAGTGTGATACTGAAATCAAACTCATCTCTGTTATAGATGACTTTGGAGAATTGACTGAACTCTCTGACTTATACTGTTTGGAATATAATTCATCAATGATGTTTCAAGCAGAGTGCAGGAGGTTAAGCCTAATTCATGAGGGACACAGGGTGCAGTGCTTTTCAAGCTTGGGAGCTCTACTTAATCATTTTATTTTTGGAGAACCAGAATTCTATATACTGCCATGTAAGAACATTATGGTGCATTATAGTAATCCAAATAATCCAAGAGAAAAACATATGTGAAAAACTCAACATGTAATACAGCTATCAAACAATAATCTAGTTTAAATGCTAAATGTCAAAAAGATATGAATAATCCCGATCCTGCTTTATCTGCTGCATATTTATGATTTGAGCATTATCATTTTATAAATATGTTTGTTAGTAAAACAAGTCATTATGCAACATTACACCAAAACAAAGGCTCAGTTTCCATAATGTTTCTAGAGCTGCTGTCACGTTTATTATATTACCAAAAAGGTTGGCATATCTAAAAGCATGATTTACTTTGACTAACTCTAAGTGATGATCTAAAATTATTAAAACACATTTTGTGAAACTCATATCTATGAAGAAGAAGTGGTGTTTTGCATATAGTTTGTGTATAGTATAGACTTTACAGTCTGGTAGTGCATCAGCACAGTGTAAAGCCTTGGTTACACAAATCCTACAAAAAAATCGGAGTCCAATCAAAACTGCTGTAATACCTATTCCCTGCCAGCAGGTGGACAATATCGACTTCAAAATTAGACTTGTGGAAATCCACAAATCTATTCATGATATCTTGCCTCTTTTTTTTGTTTTGTTTATCCCATGATGTCACACAAGGAAGCATTGTGTTTGATGTGTTTCTTTAAAATTAATCTGTGGGTGTGCCTACATTTAACTAAAATGTTAAATGACAAAAGAATACAAAACCAACGTAATCATGATCTGGGCTTCCCCAAATATTTTAAAAGCAGAAATCTTAGTTTATGTAAACTTTTACATTTGAATAAAGTTATAGAAAAAGAATTTTCTATAACTTTTTCTATTGTTTTTTTTTTTGGAGAATTTTCATGATTTTGTATATCTCCATTATTCTTAAAGAACACTGGAAAGATAAACTAAAATGCTTCGGGCAACTACAAAATGATCTGTGTACACATGTGTAAGCATGTGGGTGTGAAATGGGAAATAAATTGGCATAGGTGTGAACTGACCTGAATTTGAATGAACATATCAACTAAGCATCAGTATATTTGTTGCATGGCTTCCACTTGCGTAGCAGTAGCAGTAATCTTTTTTTTTCAGCAGTGACACTTATTGTTTAGGAAGAGAACCAGAGTGAGTGTTACATGTCTCAAGCAGCTGGTATAAATGACAGTTCTATTATTTTGATGCCACATTTTGTTCTTGCAAAGTACAATGTAGTGACTGTGATCTGGCCTAAACACTTCCTCCCATTTGAAATTATTACTTTTTCTATTTTTAATTTTTTTTTACGTCTCCTGTTTGGCAGTGTGGAGCTCAGAATTGGTGTCTGAGTACCAAGTAGAAGCCCAACAGATTTATTTTCACAAGCGGAGCAGTACAGCTTTTGCTATAGTACTCCACTTGATATATGTGTGAAAAATCTTTATTATGAATTGCTGGGGGTTTTATTTCTTGATGTTATGGACCCGGAGACGGAAAATTAAGGGGAAGAAAGAAAGAAGATGAAGATGAGAGGTAGGAAACAAAATGTCATGAGAGAGGGTGAGTTGAAAATACAAGAGAGGAAGGGGAACAAAGAAAACACAGAAAAACATTGAAGTCTGCCTCCATACCCACAGAACGGCAGAGAGGGGAAAAAACAAAACAAAACACGAAAAAGGAACATTGACAAAACAAACCTAACATTGTGAACTAAGAACTACACAACCACATCACACAAGAATGGATATAAAAATACAACAACAATGTCACAGAAAAACTCATGGTACCGATTTATCAAGCTCTAGTAATGATAACCTCAGCCCAAGAATATATCTGTAAACACCAGAGACCCCACATCTATATATAACTAATTTAAATATAAACTATATTCATGGGAATTTGCTTGACAGATAACAAAAGCACTGAGTCAGTGGATATTTTAAATTTTGTTGATAGAATGTAATTTAATATTAAGTCCTGTGAATGCCACAGTTCTTAATGTGGTATAATTAATTATTGGTAACACTTTAGCTACATTTAATAGCTTTTCCAAAATAACTAATAACTTGTCAACAATTTTCTTTTTCATTGCTAAAACAAACAGCTATTTGTAAAAGATAGAATTTCTGATTGTTCTGCTTTTGTTAGCTTGTTGCAGATAGTTATTATAATAAAGTGATGTGGGTTTATGAAATATTTGTTGTGCTACAAAATGGGTTTTTCATCTTTTGCTCATAAAAACCCCTACACTGCATAAATCAACAACAGAATCAAGTTAAAAAGGTTTGATTTGAATTTGAATGAAAAAGTTAAAATTGGTTTCATCTAAACATCGTTTTACTTTAAAATGAATTATAAAGATAAACATTTCAATCTATCTAGTTTTATTTTTTTATTACACTGGTAAATGACAACACACTTCTTTCCACAACTTTTGTCAAGCCAGTAGGAGACAACACAACAGAAACCAAACAAGACAACATCCACATCTTGAAAGGCTTCACAGTCTGACCTCATAATGTCGACTCTTAATATCTGTAAAAATGATCCAGGTCAGTACACACACACACACACACACACACACACACACACACACACACACACACACACACACACACACACACACACACACACACACACACACACACACACACACACACACACACACACACACACACACACACACAACTCCCTGAGGCAGCACTAACAATACACAATACCCCAGATGACCTAATAGGACCACCATCACTTAATCCTCCCTCCTGGAAGCATGCTTCACTGCACAAACACTTGCAGAAAGAAAGGAAAGGACATTCGCCCAAACTCTTTGTCCATTAGTTTGTTCCTGTCTATTATTATCTACTATTTAAAAAAATCTTCTCCAAAGACTTCCAGCTTTACTCAGACCTCCTCAGGCTGGAAGGACAGAATGCCAGCTTGTTTCACCAGCTTTTGATCCAAGTGACCACCTGTTCCGGCAACTACAGCCACAAGCATTACTTGAAATATGATGACCCAGGAAAGTCTCCCTTTCGTGTTATATACGGGTGGAGAAATATGACACCTAACGGGCATCGGAGAGGCATAACCACACCTTTGATCTAGCCACAGATCAAATTCCTTATAAGTCAACAAGCAAACATCTCTCGGTAACACTGGCTGGACCTTTCTAATCTCTGAGGAATAACAAGTTTCTAAATTTTGTGGTGACTGCAATGTTTTTACCTTTTTACCTAACTGACGACACAAAAACAGCAGCAAGATGGCTAACGAGGGTAGCATAGGTCATCAATCTGGCTTACTTTCTAGATATTGGCTTTATATTCTAGGTGTGCCCCAAAACCAGTTAATCATTTAAAGCATCAATTCTCTGCCCACATTAATGATCAATTTTAAAAGAAAACATCAAATTTTTTACATGCCTTAATCAGAAACAAATTTTATAGATTTCAAAGCCTTGAAAATAGAATAAACCAGGAATAGGTTGAAAATACCTAATATTTCTTTGGAGTGGATCAGTTGAAACTTTTAAACGTATTTACCCTTCCACTGCATCCCCCTCATCTCCCAACTCAAACTCAATAAATAAGTTGGTAGATAATTTCCTTGCGAAAATCTCAGACATCATGGATTCCATTGCTCCAACTAAAGTGAAAGTAGTCTCAGGTAGAAAGAAGTCTCTGTGGGCAAGTAATCCACTGGTACGTAGAGAAAAAAGAGTGTTGACGCGCCGAGAGAAAATGGCGGAAAACTCGACTCCAGGTTCACTGTGAGATCTACAAAGAGAGACTGAATAGATATCAGCTAACTATAAAAGATGCTAGGGAATCGTTCTTTTCTGAAATCATCAACAGAAACATTAATAATGCACGGACCCTATTTGCAACAGTGGAAAGACTAACTAATCCTTTAGTGACAGTAGCCCCTGAACTAAACTCTACCAGGGCCTGCAAGGAATTTGCCAGCTTTTTCACTGAAAAGATTCTAACAATTAGACGGTCAATCTGTACCTCAATATCGAACCCACAACCAGTGCCATCCCCAATCAACAACAATGTAGAAAAATGTCTGAATTCCATAAATTAAACCAGAACAGCCTTGAAAAAATCATTATCCAATTAAGCTCCTCCTCCTGCTGTCTTGATATCCTACCCACAGCTTTTCTAAAGAAAGTTCTTCCTGTTATTGGGTCTGATGTTGTTCAAATAGTGAACTCATCCCTGCTATCAGGTGTCTTCCCTCAGGCTTTAAAAACAGCAGTTATTAAACCACTGCTAAAGAAGAAAAATCTGGACAACACGGTAATGCAGAATTACAGGCCAATCTCTAATCTTCCATTCATCAGTAAGATTATTGAAAAAGCTGTGTTTCAGCAGTTAAATAGCTTCATAACAATGACAAACCGTTTTGATGTTTTTCAGTCTGGTTTCCGTGCTCACCACAGCACCGAGACTGCTCTCGTCAAAGTAATTCAATGACATCCGCATAAATACAGACTGTGGAAGAACCACAGTGCTGGTTCTGTTGGACCTCAGTGCACCATTTGACACTGTTGATCATGATATTTTATTGGAACGACTGGAGAGCTGGGTCGGACTCTCTGGTACACTACTTGGCTGGTTCGAATCTTACCTAAAGAACAGGGACTTCTATGTTTCAATAGGAATCTTTTCATCAGAGCGAACAGAAATCACATGTGGGGTGCCCCAGGGCTCCATCCTGGGGCCCCTCTTATTTAATATCTACATGCTCCCACTAGGCCAGATTATAGCAACCAATAACATTAGCTACCATAACTACGCGGATGACACTCAGCTCTACATTACAATGTCACCAGGTGACTCTGAACCCATTCAAACCCTAAATCAATGCATTGACCAAATAAATGGATGGATGTGCCATAACTTTCTCCAGCTGAATAGAAACAAAACTGAAGTGATTATTTTTGGACCCAAGGAGGAACGATCAAGAGTCAGCACACAGCTTCAATTAATACAGCTAGAAACTACTGATCAGGCTCGAAACCTAGGTGTAGTAATGGACTCAGACCTGAACCTCCAGGGTCACATAAAGGCAATAACAAGGTCAGCGTTCTATCATCTGAAGAACATCTCTAGGATTAAACGACCGGAATGAATTGCAACACAACCTAGAAAAACTCATCCATGCGTTTATCTTTTGTCGGATTGATTACTGCAACAGCATCTTCACAGGTCTGCCTAAAAAGTCAATCAGACAGCTGCAGCTGATCCAGAACGCTGCCGCTCGCGTCCTCACTAGAACCAGGAAGTAGAGCACATCACCCCAGTTCTAAAGTCCTTACACTGGCTCCCTGTAGCTCAGAGAATATACTTCAAAATACTCCTACTAGTTTATAAATAATTACATGGCTTAGCACCAAAATATGTTGAAGACCTGTTGTCATGGTACCAACCACCAAGACCACTCAGGTCCTCCAACTCTAGCCTACTAAACATCCCTAGACTCAGAAGTAAACATGGAGAAGCAGCTTTCAGTTTCTATGCTCCCCTTATCTGGAACAGACTTCCTGACGAGTGTAGAGCTGCTGAAACTCTGAACTGCTTTAAATCGAGACTAAAAACCCATCTGTTTAGAATTGCCTTCGAGTAAATGCTTGATGTCATATGTATGAAATGTGTTCATGCTCTCTTGCTTTTTTTTTGTTGATCTTTCTCTTGCTTTATTGTGTATCATGTGTAATGTGTGTTTCTTTTACTTTTAATTTCCATTGTTTTTTTGTGTTTTTTAAATCACCAAATCATGTAAAGCACCTTAAATTGCCCTGCTGTTGAAAGTAAATAAAAATGCCTTGCCTTGCCTAATATTTAACATAAGCTGTGTATGACATTGTATGTCAATTATGATGCTACCTTAGAAAATACCATCTTAATAAACACCAAAAAGAATTCACAGTCCTCTGTTTGTAATAACTATGTGTGACACGATGGAGTCTGATTGTCAGTGTCATTGAAAACATATTATGTTTTTTCTGTTTATCCTTGTTTTCACTCTAAACAGATAAACGTTAATCCATCAGACCCATTTTTTTAAACAGCTGATGTATGTGTGTGGGCTTGTCCATGGATTATCTATTCACAGTTTAAAACCTGACTGATAATCTATCAGCATATGGTTACTGGTAAAATCTGCTATTTGGAGAGTATGCATGTACAAATGTTAAAATTGGCAGACATAACATAGATGTGTTTTCTCACTTTGAAATGCAGAATTAATATATTGACATCTCTAATACTCATGTCATAAAAAGAAAAATCTCCATTAAAGATAGTCTCATAGGAATGAGGGGTCATTAGATTGTTATCCATGGTGTAGTGCACCAATATAATATCACCAAAAAACACAAAATAATAGTTAAACATGAGTTATGAAATTTAAACTGCTTTAACAACATACAACAGCTAAATGTGAGCTAAAATTGCCTAATAAACTTTAGTTCTCAGATTTTGATAATTTTAAGCTGTAATTACCACAATTAAGGATATGTATTTAACAATGACAGCGTGTTCTTACGTTTAGACGCCAGTCTCAGGCACTGCGTCTTAGTTTCCTGCAAATAAAAAAATACAGAAGTAGAATATGTCAGTCCCCGACAACAGTCAGTTAAAAAGACAATTCAATATTGACTGTATTCATATTGTAAGCTCCAGCTATGATTTCAACTCATTGCTTACATAGAACTTCTAAAGTAAAGCTTATTAGAGCCTCTCTTTGTCTCTGCAACTAAAATATATTTAAATATAGCAGCTAACAGGTGTTGAGCAGAAGCTTACTGTTTCATTATCATGCATCAATAAAAACAATTTTTTATTTACCCTCTCCGTGCTGCTAACTGCTTGAAGGTAGATGTTGTAGTTCTTCCTTGGCGCCAGTGGAGGATTCCAGAATCCCTGTATAGCAGGAGATTTATCTTTATTTCATCCACTAAAGTCATTGTTCTTTACCAAATACCAATCTTCAGTTCAGAAATTGTAAATATTATACCTTTCATGTGAATATTGTCAGTGGCATCATGTTGTAAAGCTATAACTAAAGTCTCTTTTACAGCAAATTGCTTTGTGTTGCTTAATCAGTTTATACATTTCTTGAAGCTGTTTATTTCCAAAATATCTATTGACAAACTGAAATAATTTGAATTTCCAATTAAAAAATAGGAAGCCCTTATGTACTCTGATAAAAAAAATGTTTTACTGATTTAGTTTTGCTATAAAAAAAATAAAAAAGAACAGATCCAGCATTGGTGATGTTGTTGGAAATATGGCTGTTCTGGCAGTGCAACTTGTTTCCTATCCCCTTCCCCAATCCCCTCCTTGTGTTCCTGGGTGCTTAAAGTCGGTACAGGTATGTAAGAGCAGAACCCCACCAGCTGCAATCAGTTGCACAATCAGCATCTATACACATTAAAGGCAGCCCTTCGTTCAGCCAGATCTTCAACTAAATTTGGCAGTAACGATCTGATGGTTAAGACCAGGTGTGTGACCAGTGATTGTGACAATTTTCATCCACCATCCCTGCATCCTGCACTCTCTAACGCCTACAGGACCTCCCTCATTCTGCCACTGCAACCTTACTAAAACCTCTTTAAAGCTTATCTTTACTCGCCATAAATTTGAACTTGCTTTACTCCCTTTGTTAAAAATGCTACTTCTGTCATCATAGCATGACGACATCAACTACTGGTCTAAAGCTGAAAAAGCTCTACTGCTGCCTTAGTTAGCTTGCCTTTTTCCCTTAGTTGACATAAATGACCTGTCTTTCTGTTTGTGTGTGGATTTACAGACTGAAGATACTTTTCAAATGTTTAATAACTCTGGCTAAAAAGCACTGGGTCCTAATGATGCATTTAACTAAACACAGCAGGTACATTCATAAAATGCCATGTGCAATAAGTTATATATATTGCAAAAATCATGCTCCAACTTCCTTTCTCCACTTATTTAGAACCAATGATACAGCTTTCTTAAGCTTTCAATCACTTTCTTTGATAATTTAAGTTTTAAGTTTTCATCATTAAAAAATTTGCCATTTTAAGAACACTTGCCTGGTATGTCTTGTTGTCTCCCACAGTAAAGGGGAGAGGCTCCGGCAGGTTGCTCGGGGACAGCTGGGCAGCATAGTAATATGGAGAACCACCACTTGATGCGCTGTGGTAGGAAACTGGAACCTGGGGATATTAAGTATGATTTGTCAGTCTATTTGGTCGATAAATTATTTATAGGACAGCTGTTATATTTGTAGTACATAATATACCATAGTACAGTTTGTTTATTGATGTAAAAATAAAAACATAGAGCTGTGCTTCATTTTATAAATAATGCAAACTGATCTTCTTTACTACAGCTAAATTGTCCGAGGATTAAATTTGATTTCCTGGTAAAACATTCCACATAATATACACTACCACACAACTAAATGCATATCTGGCTTGGTAAATCTAGGCAGAGATGTATATATGTTACCTCGTAACAATCAGAGGAAGCCTGGCGACGTGACCGCGAAGGATTCATTTCCTCCACCACAATCTGGTACGCACTATAGACAGAGAGAGAAAGTAATTAAAGTAATAATTTGAGGTTTCTTTAATATTCATATGCCAGAAGCAAGAAATATAGTACGTATGAAAATAATACCTTATAGGTGCACCCTTAGCTTGAGCAGGTTTCAGCAGGACAGTGATAGTTGTTGCAGTTTCATTAAGAAACGCCTCTGACCCATCATACTCTTCTATTGTCGGGGCTAAGAGAGAAATAGTAGTAGTGTCATGCAGCATTTATGGTGTTAAAAGATATTCATGTTTAATAAAATCTCTCCTCTACCTGAGATATTGGTGGTCACATTAAGTGTGGATGCAGGCCCAAAACCTTTTGACGTTGATGCTCGTATAGAGAGCTGATATGTAACACCTGGGTGGAGTTGGGCAAATGTGTATTGGGTGGCATTTGAAGGTAACGACACCATGAGTCCCGGCCGCTGTAGAGGTACTGAAGGGTCAAATGAGCGCACACCAATGTAGCTGATCTGAAGAGATTCAGTGACACATAAACCGGTTTTTAATATTTATGTGGCAATGTGTGTTACTAATTTAGCTCCCTTAACTGCTCCCACAAATGACACTACCTCATATTGTGTTATAACTCCGTTGGGCTCAGCTGGTTCCTTCCAGTAAAGGCTTATTGTCTCTTCAGATGGAGTGGCTCTAAGTGACTGACTGGGAACAGGACCTGGAACTGTTGACACAAACAGAGAGACACAATCTGTAAATGCTAATAAAACCAACAGTAAAATTCTGCTCTGCAAATGAGGAAGCTGGGACCAAAATGAAACATAGACAGGAAGAGAAAAAGATGAGCCTCATAAAATTCTATGTGTTTATTATTTGATTGTAAAAGAGGCCAAAATGAACTTTAATATAAACAATCACATTTTAAAAAGTAAATTCCAACAATCAATAAATATGTTTTTTACCATCTTCATCGGTCTGAATAATGGTTTCATCACTCTCCTTCCTCCCCTCTGGATTGGTCAGGATCATCTTCAGACTGACATTAGTGTAAGGGGGCAGGTTTCCCACCAGGTGACGTGGCGCTGAGAAAGAAAAACAAAGAGAACTAATAATTATATTGTCGAACAACAATCTATTTGTAGCTCATATAATTGTCCCTTTCCGACCTTAAAGGTGCACATTTAAATGCAGTGTTTTATCTGTCTGTCAGAAGCAAATACATGTTTACAGCAGGTACTTTAGGTCCTGACAATGGGGAATGGCTGAGAACACAAGAACTTTTGTGTTGCTGATTCTTCAAAATAAATCACAAATATATACAAGTTTCAAACACAAACTAAGTGCCATGAACAGAAAAAAAATAGCAATGACTTTTGTTGTAAATCTCACGAATCAAAGAGTAGTCTGGTATTTGTGCATGGAAATAAAACTCATTGAGAAATAAATCATCAGAATAATTGGATATTACAGTTCTGTCAGATTAATCAATGTAAAGATCAATATACTCCCAGAGCATTTAAAAATAACATAAATATTTCTTCAAATTACATTGGTTTATTAATGCAAAATGACACCTGCAATACACAGTATGAACTCATCGGAATATTACTATTGCACATAGTCTATGCTTAAAACAAATGACTGCTGATATCAATGATGAATAGGTAGATATTTTTTAAAGATATATTTTTTCCTTAGTTTGTAAAAAAAAAAAAAAGAGAGTTTATGGTCTCTGGATTCCAATCAGAAGCACTCTAATACTGCCCCAGTAGATTACAAAGATTATATTCAATTCAATTCAATTCAATTCAAAGTTACTTTGTTAATCCCAAAGGTAAATTTAAATTTGTTGTAACTCATTGTCCAAGTTTCTTTAAAGATTTGTTGTAGATGCTGATTGCTTTGCAAAGGAATGATCTCCTGTAGCACTGCAGATCTGAAGAAGCTTCTGATTGAAGATGCTCTGTAGTTGTATCACAGTCGATTTAGAGGATGCTAAAGGTTGTCCATAACATTCATTTTATGAAGAATCCTTTTTTGCACACTAATCTCCAGAAGGTCCTCAGCATCCAACCTGTTTGCCAAAAAACTCACATTGCCCAATATGATTGATAGAGATGGTTTGAACTTCCTCCTTTTCTCTCTCCTCTTTGCTCCTGATCTGTATCCATGGCGTCTCCTTTATCAGGGTTTTGTGGCTGCAGCTGAGGTATTATTTGAGCTTTAGTGATGTTAATAAGCTGTTCCCAGTTGTAAGCCACCTTGTTGCCATGGTCATGCATCATAACAAATGTCCAAAAGTAAAAAATATCAACTACGTCTTAATTCAAAAGAAAAACCATGATTTAAGATTCCTAAGACTAAATTCTCGCTAGATTCCTGCAGAACTAAGGTTCTCTTTGAGAGTTTGTACTTTTTGCACTCTGCAAAAAAACCTGCAAAGTTTAATGGAAACAGTGGTGACATTCAATCACATGTGGAAAAAATAGATGCACCAAGAAATTGGCTGGTGATCAGAATCAGCTGATGACAAACTGTTACTGTCTCTAATCAGAGAACACTCTTCAGTGTGAAAGTTGTTACTGATGGAAAGAAGCCTAGTTTAAACTTTTCCATCAGCGGGGGTGTGGATACACGCACCTAATACCATATTATAGAGCATAAGACGGTGAGTGTTCACCGTCCCTTACAATTGCAAGTGAGAAGCTTTTTATCACATTTGTGCACAAATCGCTCTTTTGAGTATTGAAAGATGCGTTAAGTTGTTCAAGTGAAGGGTCTTGGTTTAAAAATTAAAAAGTAAATACATTGTTATCGACAAGAGACATGACTGCAATGGGGGCAACAGAAATTGGAAGGGTCTAAAATTGTGATTAGCAAGTCAGCTTTGATCAAAAATTGGACACCACATTTCTGATCTCTAGAAAAAAAACAATACAAACTATTCAGTTGTTTTAAGCACAAAAAGTGAAAGTGTGCATGCATAATTTAATCATTTATCATAATTTCTAATAATCTCCTTGTTTCTAAATCTTTCTAAACATACCTTTCAGCAGCAAACACAATGAGATATTTTCTTATCTAAAGCTGTAGTTTATGTCATAGCCCCAAAAACAAGACATGATACAACAACATCATTTTTCATAGTATGATGACCTGATAGCTATGTAATTATTACCTTTAGGATCCATATCCAAGCAGTCAGCTTTGCTGCGGTTGTTGGCAGTCATATAATGGTAGCAAATGGTGACATTAAAGGTATGACAGCGAGTAATGTTGTAACCCAGGGACTCCCAGTCCACCGCAATCAAACGAGACCTGGTCTCAGCAATCTTCAGCCTCTTAGGTGTACGCATGGGCTCTACAAAAAAAGAGAGAATAGAAAAGTAAACCTAAAAGGTAATAGAAATGTCTGACTGTCTCAAGAAACACGGTTGCAATACAAGAATATAAGAAATGGTAACTGTGTGTGTCGTCTTATAAAACATATTTGTAATGTTGTTGTTTACATGAACAATTATATTCAAACTTTTGAAAGAAACTTTTAAAATCCATTTCTTGGACAGAAATGGATTTTAAATCCCATATTGCACATATGGGATTCAAGCAAATGTTCTTTTTGTTGCCAAAAAACCAGGAGCAGAGAGGCAACATTTCCCAAAGATGATGCAGCCAGGTTTTAAGAAACACAAATTTTTCTGTGCTGCCATTCAACCATTTCTCAAATGTAATATCTTCCGTGAGGCATATCTTTGGTTTCCATCCTTTATGTGGATTCAGACTGTGATTGTCAATATAATCTACTTTCCTTCCTCACTGCCCAAGGCTTTAATTACCTTAAATGGCTCATTTAACTGGATCAATAACTCCCCACTCCTAATAGGCACACACACCCACACACATACACACCCACGCACATACACACACACACCTACACACACCTATACACACACACACACACACACACACACACACACACACACACACACTTGGAGAAAAGAGTAGAAACTCTAACTCTGTTAATTTACTGCTAATGAGTCCACTTTGTGCCAAGCAGTTTATTTACATGGATGACTATCAGCCTCTGGTTTCCTCACATTCAACAGCAAGGGTCAACTTAAATTTAGGGGATTAGCCAACTACTTTGCCTATATAAGGACAAGTCTAATATGTTTAGGAAATGCCAACGGCTGCCAAAGATTTATGAGTCTAAGTTTGGGAAATACTTCTCTAAGTAGAAAAGATATCATGCTGTCAGAAGCATGTAATTAGCTTCGACAGAGTAACAATGAAAAGCCTTTGCCTCTTAGACAGCAGTGACCACTTGATCAGCAGGCATAAAGCATGATGAATTCTTCTGCATAAGAGCATGTCAAAAGGAAATGCGAGGATTATCTTTTAACTAACCCATTCACAAGGAAAACAGCTCCCAGATCACGCTGTTGTAATTTCCTTAATGTAAAAAATGTTTGGCTTCAAAAAGCCACTAAGGTTTTAAGTCCTATTATCCGTACAGGTAAAAAAAAAGCTAGAATGACAGTTATTTTTCCTGGCTTTGTAGAATATAGTGAAACATAGTTCTGCCCCTCCCTCACATGCTGCTGCACTGCGATGGTCACTATTAATATACTTCCCGTATTAGACAAAAAAAGCAGACTGGAGATCCTAGTAAAACATCAGTCAAAACACAATGACGATTATTTAGGAAATATTTCCCTATTATTTCTTATTACTATTTAGCATTTATTACAGTTTGTTAAAACTTTTGGATTAACAGATTATCCTTCCTGACAAGCAGTATTAAAAGCATGACTGTCCATCCATCAATCCTGGATAACTAATCATCGTCACAGGGAATGCCTATTTCCAGTAGTCAGCCTGCTAGAGGGTGAATGCACCCTGCACAAGTCGGTAGTACAACCTTAAATAATATGCATGTTTTTGAGTGGGTGGAACCCAGGGAACCCAAGGATCTTAAAGTATGACTAAAATGTCAAAAGCTGGGGTAAAGAAATATTGCCAAACATCAGCTGTAATACTGCCATAGCTGTGTTTGTTCACTTTTTTAATTTCAAAGAAAACTAAAAACTTTGGTGAAATACAGAACTCATAAACTTTTCTGTTTTGTATGAGAAATTGCTTATTTTAGTCAGAAGGAAGGAGGTTGATATGAAGCCAGATAGATACCTTGACTGATTGTTCCGCTAATTACAATTCAATAAGGTAATTAATTATAACCGATCATTTAAGATAAATCAATTAGGTTACAAATTACCTAATGTAATTAGAGATTTTTATTATTTTCAACTTTTGCTTCTTGTAATTCTCGTACACGACTGAATTGTTTTTTTTTTGAGAACTTATAAAAAAAGTAGTTCACAATAAAAGCATTTCCTAAAACTCCACCTTGTCTTGGCCTGTCTTTTTTTCTTGACCTCCTTTTGAAAGGAGACAACACAAGGACACAAACTAGTTGTTTCCTCTTGATAACCCATTATCTACCTGTCACTCACAGATAGGCTCTGAAACTGGCCATACACACTCTTGCACTCAGTTATTACCAAAAAATACACACTCACGCTTAAGGTTGCAACAAAAATAAAGATTAAATCTGGGCAGAAGCAAGGTAGGTTTGGTTTTTTGTGTGTGTGTGTGTATGTGTGTATGGGTGCGTGTGTGTGCGTGCGTGCGTGTGTGTGTGTGTAAAGCTCCCTACAAGAACTTATTGTCAAGGGCAAGCACAAAGAAATATTTTACCAATAAAATGATACAGGAAGAAAATGGGGTAAAACAGAAAAAATATATTTAAAAATACGAAAGGCTGTGCAGGCGATTCTCTGCAGAGCAAATATCATTCATGTACTATGTGTGCACTATTGGGTGCTAATGGTGGAAAGGTTCATAGCATTTCATTTTGGCTTCAACCAGTCATTGGATGGTTGACATTTAAATAGAGCAAGAGGGACAACTCCTGCTTTCTCTACCTGCCCCACTCTATTTCTGTATTCTACTCATTTGTCTCTGGGGTTTGTGTCAGGCTGTTAAAATCAATACCTGTGATCATCACCATCAATAGCACTGTTGAAGCACACATACACATACATGCATATATACACTCACCCATCAAGCAATGTAATAAACAGTTTTTATCATTTTTGGTCTGTTGATGCCAATGCTGCTCCACAGTAAGATGGTCGCCAGAAAGGAATTAATACAAAATATATGACCAGGCGCCTGTGTAACACATGCACACACACTAACATTTATGCAACATGAGACACAAAAAATGTTTTGTCTTCATTACTTTTATTAGTTGTGAGGCAACTGCATTATAATCCCGATAATAATCAAATTCATGATTTGGATGGCCTTAACTTTCAAGTGTTTAATTTATATTACAATGTGACCTTCTAAACAGATGTGCATTACACAAGTTTTCACACCCCTTTGACTCTTTCATATTTTGTTACATTGCTACTACCTACTTCGATTTATTTAATTGAGATTTTATGTGATTGTTCGGTATAGGGTTAGGGTTAGGGGAAAGAGGAAGGACAAATTTGAATATTCTTTTGAAAAAAAAAATTGCAAATAAAAATCAGATAACTGTGGTGTACATTTGTATTCTGTCCCCCTGAATCAATACACCAATATATATAACTATTTACCAGCATAAATACAGCAGCAAGTCTTCTGGGGTATGTTTCCACCAGCTTTGCAGATCTAGAGACTAAGATGTTGCCCATTCTTCTTTGCAGAAAAGAAAAAAACTCTGATCAGCCTTTCTGTCCCTGGTGCATAAAAGCATTTCTACAGAATAATACTACCACCACTATGTTTCACTGATGGGATAGTGTGTTCAGGTTGATGTCGAATGCTGTATGTTGAAAGGATGGATTAAACAGAGCTTTGTGACATATTCAGAGCATGGAATATTATTTTACAATTTAACTAAGCTTTAAACCTATTCAAAACTGTATCCCTGACCAGCCTTGTGTGTTACTTGTTCTTCATTATGCTGTTTGTTTTCTAATAAATATTCAGCAAACTTCTGTCACAGAGCATCTGTATTTACACTAAGATTAAACTACATACAGCTGGACTCTATTTGCAAATTAGATGACTTCTGAAGACAAATGGTTGCACTGGATTTTATTTAGGGGCATCAGAGTAAAAGGACAGAATGTCAATGCATTCCTCACTTTTTAGATGTTACATTTTCAAACATAATGAAAATCATGTATTCAACTTGACAGCAATGACGTACTTTGGTTGGTCTATCCCATGCAATCCTAATAAAATATGTCAAAGTTTGTGAATGTGAATTAACAAAAGATGAAAAGGTTCAATAGGCACTAATGTTTTTGCAAGGTACTGTATGTATCCAGAACTCACACACTCATCATTTCAAAACCCAATTCCCCTTCTGACCATAATGCACTGCTGCTTATCTCTGTTTACTGTAGATGGTAAAAGTAGGGAGAAAGGTAAGCAGAAAAAAATTAAAAGAAAGAAAGAAAGAAAGAAAGAAAGAAAGAAAGAAAGAAAGAAAGAAAGAAAGAAAAAGAAAGAAAGAAAAAGAAAGAAAGAAAAAGAAAGAAAGAAAGAAAAAAAATGTATATGGATGGACTGGGGGATAGATAAAAGGAGCAGAGCGAAGAAGATGAGAAAGGGGGAGAGAGAGGTGGAATGGGTGAGAGAAGATAACTAGTTTGGAAGGTGGCCAAAGTCAAATGGGACCAAATCCAAAGGCAAACCACAGAGCATGCCTTGTCCCTTTCCCCTCCTCCTGTAGACTGACAAATGGCTGGATTCATGTTGAAACTAAAAGGCTTTGTTCTTCACAGATTGAGCTTTGAAAACAACAACAATACCAATAAACACTAACAATAACACCAAGGACTGAAAGCTTCATATCAGCAGAATCCAGAGGTTGGAATTAAAGTATGGAAAACAAAAGAAAATGAAATTAAACTATGCTAACGGGAACACAACCATGCCTCCTAACATGAAGCAACAGAAAGCCAACAAATAAACTGTTAAACTGTCAACCTAAAAAGAAAATAAGAAAGATCAAGGAAAATGTAGAAAAGAGAGCAGAGGCAGGGAGAATGGAGGCGAAAAAGAAAAGGTTAAGAGAAAATGTTGCTAAATCCAGGTTATTCTGGCCAATTAGTTTCTGGTAATCCTTACACTGTCATGTGGAAGACAAATGAAACTGACTGCATCCAATCAGTCTCTGCCTCTGTTCCTCTGCATTAGTCTGTGTTCTACAGTGGATGTTTGTATGTCTTTAGTTTTCAGTTGGACACTAAATGAAATATGATTTTCATTTGACACTACAAAGGGAATTATAAAAATAGTAACTAAGGCCTTGTCCAAAATTATTTTTTCTATTCAATTCAGTTTATTTATATAGCACGAATTCACAACACATGTCATCCCGAGACACTTTACAAGCCATTTCAATTTAATTATACATACATATATTCCAATCAGTTAAAACGTTTTTTATCTATCTTTTCTACAATAAAAACTCAGAAATTGAGATAGTTTTTTTGTTTGTCAGATTTCTTTTGTTTGTTTGTCATACTGAAGGATAGTTAGTATTAATGAGAAAGTAGATTTGGCATATTCACATGGGCACTTTGCTTCTGCCTAAGCCTGTTCCATCATTACAGTAGATATAGCCCTATGATTGATGTATAATGATGATTTACTGATTGTATTTAATATGTGGGGACTGACTAAATGCTACTAATAATGCTAAATTAATTGCAGTTGTCTCAAAGACAACCCCAATAGATTTATGGCATCATGTTTTGAAGCATGGACAGGGAGTTCAGTTTTACACTGCTGCCTCCTTTGCTTAAGTGTTGGAAACAGGCGCAATATATGTGGTCTTATCTACTGTTCATGTCAGACTAAAAATGTATATTTTTGCTTGTGTTCAACATATTCAAGTGATGCAGTTTGAACAACTTGCATCAAATTAGGGCTGCACAATATAATGAAAATACATGGCCGACAAAATATCGGTATGTACAATATTCATTCAAAGACATTTTGGAGAGCAATATTGTTGGCTAATACATTCCAAATATTATGAACTGCCTTTTTTCATGCTAATGTTTTGCTTAGCCAGTAGGACTGAGTCTCACAGCAACAGATGCTCACGCTGAACACAAATTACATTGCCCAAAATGTTAAAGGTCACAGATTATAAAAAAATAGAAAAGGGGGAAGAAGAAAACAGGCTTATGTCGCAACTGATATAGAAGAAAATAGGCTCATATTGCAACTGATATCGTCAATGCCAATATTTACCGATATCATCACCATCGCTAGATTTTCTAATGTTGTTCAGCAATATATGACATAATGTGACTTTCTTAAAGACACATGCAACCAACATTTTTTTCTGTGTACTTTTATAGTCCTCTGATTTTAGTGTTTCTCGTGTGTGTGAATGTGTGTGTTTAACCTGACCATGACCAAGAGGTTTCAGTAAAAAAAAAAAAAGTCAGGGTTTGGATTAAAAGCTACTTCATCATTTTCTCCAGTGACACAAGTACACACACTACACATGCACTCACTGCTCTTCACATCAAGTTGATTATTTTTCACCCTTCAGACAAGAGCAATATATCACCAAAGAAGAAAAATTGAGAGAAAAGTCAGCATGGAGAGAAGGATAGAGCACCAGAAAGGGGTAAAGATAGAAAACTAAGAAATGAATGTGAGGGAAATAGATCTAGGCATCAAAAAAGAAGAGGAAGGGACCTTTTATCACATCAGCTGCTCAGCAGAGTGTGTGACATCTCCCTGGGATTTTATTAACTTTATTGATTTTTAATTAAACAGTCTTTCACATAGTGGCATATTGAGCCTTTTTTCCTGACATCTGGGCACAACTTTGTCTGTACGAGTGTGTTTCAATGTCTTCAATATATTAAATATCATATTCTGCAAACTACAGGTGGTGGGATCAGGCAAACCTAACCAAACAGAAAAGCAAAGGAATCATTACCATTTAAATAACATTCCTGGCTCATGTCTGTGTCTCATGACTAACACAAACGTACTCAATAAAATTTTGAAGGTGTGTACGAGTTTGCATGTGTGTGGAAGTGGCCTCAAAGTGATGTACTGAAAAAAAATCCCTTTAATAAAAACAGAATCAACAGAGCTCAGCGATAATAATCATTTAGTGTCATTACTGCCTGATAGCTATGTTTACTGGATACTCATTTAAAATTTAAGCAAGTGAGACTCGTTTGTGTATATAATTTGAATTTCATGTACCCTCGCAAGCAGAAATAAGTACAGATATATTTTATATATAAAATTGGGCAATGCAGATAAAAATGTGTATTTAAAAATAAGGAACTTTATTAGGTGGTTATTTTGCTTCCTAGCTGAGAGTTAAATGAGAATGCAGCAAAAGTGGTAGAGAGTAAATGAGAAGATACACCAAGAAGCCGGTTAGCTTAGCTTAAAGGCTGGAAACACACTGGGGAATAAATTATCAAAACCCCTTGTTTCATTAGCTACCTATGGAGAGTCATGGTAGTTAGTGCACCCTGCCAAGAAAATGTTTGCAACATTAGCTGTCATTAAAACATAATGGAATTTATTTACAGTGCCTTGCACAAGTATTCATACCCCTTGAACCTTTTAATATTCTGTCATATTACAACTCCAAATTTTAATCAATATAATTTTCATTTGAAATCGATGGACCAATGCAAAGATGAGCAAAATTGTTAGGCGTAAATGATGCAGAGTTTTCCAAACTAGTGCAGATAATCTGACAAATATGGCATCTATATGCGTTCAGCCCCATGAATTAAATTTTGGTATTATGACCTTTTGATGCAGTTAAAGCTGTTTGAGTTTTATTTGGCATGCCTCATGGCATCCCATTCTTACAGACAGATAGACAGATAGATAGACAGATAGACAGATAGATAGATAGATAGATAGATAGATAGACAGATAGATAGATAGATAGATAGATAGATAGATAGATAGATAGATAGATAGATAGATAGATAGATAGACAGATAGACAGATAGACAGATAGACAGATAGATAGATAGATAGATAGACAGATAGATAGATAGATAGATAGATAGATAGATAGATAGATAGATAGATAGATAGATAGATAGATAGATAGATAGATAGATAGATAGATAGATAGATAGATAGACAGATAGATAGATAGATAGATAGATAGATAGACAGATAGACAGATAGACAGATAGACAGATAGATAGATAGATAGATAGATAGATAGATAGATAGATAGATAGATAGATAGATAGATAGATCAGTGATCATTGTATTATGTTTTTTCGCTCTCCCCGAGAGGCGTTAAAAAGCCTTATGGCATGAGGGAGGGATGATCTCCTCAATCTGTCTGTGGAGCAGTAAAGTGACAGCAGTCTGTTGCTGAAGCTGCTTTTCTGTCTGGAGATGGTGCTGTGCAGTGCATGATTTGGCTAAAAGATACTTATCCATAGGATAAAATAGAGAAAAATATGTTTCCAAAGAAACCAGATTAGAAGGAGAAATGTGAAAAAGTGAAGCGCATGGAGCTGCTAGAGAGGCTGCCACTTGCGTCGGCGCCCAGGTCCCAACTGCAGTTGATGCAACTCCTCCTTTCTATGCAAAATAGCTCAGATTCAAACAAATTGGATGGAGAGCATCTGTGCAATATCAGTTTGCAAGTATTGCTATGGATTTTTTAATTGTATTTACAACTGAATGATCATTGGGCCATTCTAACCCATGAACATGCTTTGATCTAAACCATTCTGTTATAGCTTTGGCTGTATGGTTAAGATCATCGCCGTGCTAAAAGATTATTTCCACCCTGTCTTTTGCAGTCTCTTAACGGTTTGTCTTTCATGATTCCCTGTATTTGGCTAAGCTTCCTTATGTCTGGCTGAAGAAAAACCCTACCCTCAAAATAATTTTGGCTTATATGTATTTGCATATAGGTAAAAAAAAACAAAAAAAAACATGATTTGATCTCCTTAGACAAGACATGATTACTTTGGTAACCTGTGGCTGTGGTTGCCTGATTTGTGGCTATCTGCAAACAGGATGTCTTAGGGTTTTTTATTTTAGCAATGACTCTTTCCACTCTAAAAGGTCAGATTTGGGAAAAAATTACTAAAGGTTGACCTCTCAACAGAGTTTCCACCTGTGTTGTGGATCTCCGCAGCTCCTCCGGGGTTACCAAGGGGTTCTCTGCTGCTTCTCTGATTAATAGTACCCTTGTCAGGCCTCTCAGTCTGGGGGGGAATCTTGACAGGTTTGAAGATGCACTATTTTCTTTCCATTTCAGAAGAGGGGTTGAACAGTGCTTTGTGAGATGTCTGTATATTCTCCTACAGAGTTGCTATACTTTAATACTCCAGCATGCTATCTGTGACATGTCTTGTGATGTCCTTATTCTTTATTATTTCAGTACTCTCTGTACTCTCTCTTCAGGCCTGAAAGGAACAACTGCAATTATACTGAGATTAAATTATAATCTATATTTACCAATTAGATAATTTGTGAAGCCAATTGGTTGCCCAGGATTTGATTTATTGATATCTGAATAAACCAGTGTGAAAACAATAGATCACTACATATTTTTGATTTTTATTTGTGAAAAATGTCAAAGAAATCTTTTTTCCCCACTTTATAATAATGCACTACTTTGTGTTGGTTTAACACCTGAAGTATAAATGATATACATAGATGCTTGTGGTAGCAGTGTGACAGAATTTGTAATAAAATGTGCAATTAATTAAATTTGGGGTGGTGGGCAAATACAAAAATGTCTCTCTAACATAATCAATAGTCTTTCCTCGTTGATTAACACTGAAACTAAAATATGGAGTCAGACCTGATTTAAATCAAGGCTTTAATTTTGACTTATTCTGTTATCAACACACTGTGGGGATTACAATAACTCTGTGTCTTTAACATGGATGTGTTCCAGTTGGGAGAGTAGAAAGAAGATTAATTTCCTCTTCCTGTTAAACAGGAAACTGCTCAATAGATGAGTCGCCTGAACAAGTCTATGGCTTCCTCTTTGTCAATAAACAAGCACAGACACACACACTCACATCCAAATTCATTCACTTACTCACACACACACACACACACATACACGGGTTGGCAGACATCAGTCAGACCCTGTGGTTATGAGTTTTCATCTCTTTCATTTTCATTCCCCAGTTTCATCATTCTCTCGCCTCTTGCTCTCCTGCCCCGCTCTGATTCTCTCTTCTCTTTCTTTCCCAGCCTTATTGTTTTTCATCATATCTCCATTGCTCTCTTTTTCAGTTTTTCATTCAAACTCTTTGCTTTTATTTCTGTCTCTTTCTCTTTCATATCAACCTTTTTTTCCGCCCGTGCTGTCTTTCTCCCCCAGGCTAACTGTGTTTATATTTCAGTCGTTTATTTCTACAAATGTCAGACAGTGTTTCTGCCCTCCGTCTATTGATCCACAGAGAGCGAAGGAGATGAGGAGAGGGAGGCACAGAGAAAGGGTGGAAAGCCAATGACTATGAAAGAAGGAGGAATATATAGAGGGGAGCTGCTAATATAAGTAAAAAAAAAAACAGTCCAGAAGTGAAAGAAAAAAAATTGCATCTCAGCAACCATATTCTGAGTTTGAGTATGCTCTCCTCTTCTCTTAAACTTGGCCTGCACTACACTTTCCACACTCTGCATGCCTACTCACTGTTCAAATATTTCTTCGGCAAATAAAATTTAGATTCCAAAGCAAAATGGCAACAGCTGATAGAGTCAATAAAAAAATAGGTATAGGAAACAACAGAAACAAATATGCATAGGAAAACCTAGCTAAAGTGTGGCTACCTGTATTTGTTTTTTTTTTGTGGCTTCATGAGAATTTTCATCCTTAGAGCTTTAATTTACAATGCTGTCTTTGTCTTACCTGCACATTTGGTGCGAGTAATGAGAGGTGGTCCTGCTTTTCCAGTCCCTCCCTCTCCTGGTCTCGTTAGCAACACTCTGATCTCATACTCTGTGTCTGGATCCAGGTGCCATAACTTGTAGTTGGGAGAATTCACAGCATGGGTCTCAGTCCAGGTGCCTGATGTCATCCGGTATTCAACCTGAAGAAAATTTCCAAATATAAAATATTAATCTTGTTTTAGAATTTAGAATTCTCAGTTTTACTGCTAATGTACCATTTAAGAACCTAATACTTATCTCATGGTTAGCCACCTGACAGTGAAATAGTAAAAAATACAAGGGAAATATGTAACTTTAGGAATGCCAAAGCTCAAAATATTTGTATTTCTTTCTCACAGAAAAAAGTAAACGTTACATACGTTATTCAATTCACTTCTGTTAAATGACTAATTCAATGCTAATGTAACTTTAATTATATGCATACATACAAGTGAATGCTTTAAAACTATTTAAGATCTCATAAAGAACACACCTCTTTAAGTATAATAGGTCCATCACCAAATATGGAATTAGCGTTGAGCTGAATCAGCAGATACGTAGGGCCGACACCTAGCAGCTGGGGTGGAGCAATAGGGTGTGGGGGTTCTGATGAGAAAGCAAAATAACAGCAAGTAGTTTAAATGTGCTTCATAAGATGGATAACACACTATAAAACAATGTTACAATATAAAAGAGCTAGTCATAATGTGAAACCATAGCAAAAAATAAGAAAGTGACAAGTAACAAGCTTTAAAATAAACTGATGCAACATTATAACTTCCAACTATTTTAATTCCACCTTTAATAAGAGTACAGTAATTCAGTGTTGAAAAAATAGAGATAAGTGTTTTTATTAAAATCAGTTGTGCCACAGTTACTCTAACAATCCCTGTAAAATAAATGCTAAAAATCTATTGAGGAGTTCTTTTTAATTTACACTTTAATTCTGAAGTTGATCTGAGTCTCAGGGATCATCTAACAGGACAACAATGACGGTCTGACATGTCTGCTTTCCTTGGATGTAAATGACACACAGGGCAAATGTTTTGCCCACCGGTCACAAAGCTGGATGAAGAACCAGAAAAGCACGGTTCACTGCCCGTGACTACTCTGACAGTGAACCGGACAATAAAACATTTTTATTTTGTCAGCATGTATAGTAAAAACGTTGATCTAATCAGATCCCTACTGCTGAGTATGGTGGAGGTTCTGTGAAGCTGTGGGCCTGTTTCTCTATCAAAGGCTCTGTGACCATATTTACTTCCACTAAGGAGGTTTTATGTTCGCCAGGGTTTGTTTGTTTGTTTGTTTGTCCGTCTGTTAGTTAGCAACATAACTCAAAAAGTTATAGGTGGATTTTGATGAAATTTTCAGGAAATGGCTGCAATGGGAACAGAATTGTGGACAAGGGATTCAAATTTGGGGGTCATCTGAAAACAGCCATTACTGGAAAAGTGATTTTTGTGAATAGGTATCTGGAGAGACTGTGCAAAACGGTCTGGTCAAATTTCCCCCTCTCTATCTCCTACAACTTTGTACAATTTCAGATAAGAATAATGACCACTGTGCTGTAGGGAAAGAAAGGTTTTATGGATGTATACAGATGTACTGTAAATATGGACAGTATGGGTGCCTAGTATTCTGCCACTGCTGATTTTTGTTAAACACAGTAATTTATTAAATGCACAAAAGCTAAAGGTAGGATTTTTCCTAATTGTTCATCATGAGTTTTTTTTTTTTTTTTACAACGGAGTCATAACATATTGGGAATGTGTTCAAATAAATATTATTTCTTACTCTAACTCTAGGAAGTGAGTGAGCGAGTGAGTGAGTCAACAAGGGTTTACATTAAGAAATCACTACAGCAAGTTCGACTATAGCAACTTAAACATTGATTCCATGTAAGACAAAGAACAATGTTTACTTCATCTATCCCTTCGAATGTAAAATTGTGCCTTAAAAATACTGTTATTTCTAATTATACACATTAAGCAGGCAATGAAATAACTTATATGTCAAGAACTCAATACTGAAATACCTTGACCTTGCAGGAGAGCGAGGGACACTTGCCATTTCTGTTCTGATACATCCTCTGATAAATTTCAAATCAAGAAGCATTGCTACATTCAAACTTGTCATCCCTGCTTATCCTTACACCAACATCTACCTGCAGGCGTTGATTCATGGGGCTGATATTTACCCTTCACTTCCCAATATATCTGCACAAATGCATTCAGCAAGGAGTGAGGAGGTCAGAGCCTAGAGGCCATAATGTATGTTTACTTGTGAGATTGTTGTTAGGATATGTGCACTCATTCAAGCAGGAAACCTGAATGTTAAATTGGGATCAGATTGACGTGAGGAGATATTTCTGAAGCAGGCTATTCCTCTTTAGCTGCATCTCATTATTTTATACGAATTTCACAATATGAATGAGTGTGGAAAATGTGAAAGAAAACCCGGATTACAATGACTTCCCTTTCACTACTTGCATATATTACACACAGTGCACATACTGTACATCACTGTTTCCATTTAATAAATTGTGTTTATTTATATTTAAAAATAACTGTCATAATCTGATCAGTGCAAAGCATGACACTTGTGTGACTGACAGAGTAATCTACATGACATACAGTCATACATACATCAATGCATGCATTAATCACTCCACCCGTGCATGGACTGCGACTTGCCAAGCAAACAGTAAATCATTGAGATTTATCTCGAAGACACATCCTCAAACAGGAAACATTACTTTCTGTATGAGGACAGCAAAGGGTTCTAATTTTAAAGATTTCTTCTTTTTTTAGCAATGTTTTTCATATCAAAGTTATCTAAATTAAATATGTGCACCTGTGTGTTACCATGTGTGTTCGCACCAATATTAGTCACATCTTGCATTGTTGACGCCCCTTCTTCTTAGTATGAGTGTGTGTTGGCATTTTATTTGTATGCTGAATGTGGCTGTCAGAGGAGTTCATGCTGGGAAGAGGCTTTTTTAGAAACAGATAAAACAGTGAATTTTGACAGCACATGCACATGTGCAAACACAGACACACAAATGTGTACACACACACGCACACACACACACACACACACACACACACACACACACACACACACACATGCAGGCGAAAAGAGCTGAATCCAGATAATGAACGTCGAGGTGACTTCAGAAAATCAACAACGTCAACAATATGTCAACTTGCAACACTATCAAGTAAACAAAGTAAACAACTTGATGATTGAGGATAAGATAAAGATATGAGGAGAAAACTGAATGATGCATATTTCTAAGAGGCTGGAATATTGTTTGTCTTTAGTTTAGATATTAAGCTAAATAGGGAAACATTATAAAATCTGCCACTTTAAAACCTATTAAATATCTAAATGATAAATAACTAATATAATCTAACTGGGTCATTAAGTTATTCTAGAGGGAGGACAACAAAAGCTGTTTTGAAATGAAAATGTTCTCCTTTTCTATTCAGTCCCTTGTCATTTGTACAGTTGACCTAAAAAAAAAAACAAATCATCAGTGGCATCATTACGATATCTCATGGTGGGTTTGTTGACACCAAGTTTTAGATTATTAATCACATTCACAAACCTTCTAATTATTTTTCAGGTTTTTAGGTCAAATGTAAATGAAAATGACAAAATTGATCAACATGGGGAAAACTGCAAATTAGCTTTTCATTTCTGACCTAACCCATATATGTAAGACTAAGTTTTTTTTCATTTCATTCATTAAATATTGTTTTGGTTGAAGCATTTTTCCTTTACAGATTTATTCAGTTTTTACTGTTGTCACCCATTTTTCAGGTCATGAAGTCATTTCTAAAAGTCAGACAAAACTTAACCTGAGTAAACCGAAATTGTATTTTTCAAATAATATTGATTAAGGGATAAAATATCTATACCTGATACTATGTGAAAAACTTAGACACACACCTTTTTAATTCATGAATTATTGTGAATAACCACAGTTATTGGAAAGCTTAGTTAAATTCCACACTGAAATCAAGAAATCAAGTTGCTTCTGGTTGATTTCTTTAGTTTAGGCATCGAAACAACTTAGTTATAGTTTCTTGACTTGATTACTTTACCACCTACTTACGTATTAAAACACAAAATACTGCATTAAACAACAAATATATTAAAGACAGAGAGCCTGAAAGCATGGTGCAGAAATAATTAGCCAGCATTTATTGTACACTAATCTTTGTGATAAGCATATTATGTACAGTAAAATTGCAATGATAAATGTGGGATATATTGTTGTTAAAATTACTCAGAGAGCACATTAACAACTAATCCAGGAGGTGACTAAAAACAAGAAAAACATTAAAAGCACTGCATGTAAAAATATGAATACACATCAAAAATCATAAAGAAAGGGGGCATATAAAAATATTATTTGTGACTTATTCCCATGAGGCACGTTGTACTTTGTTGACCATCATCAGCAACCTTGTCAATAAGGTTTAGCTTTCCCAAACTGCTGCTTACATCACCAGGAGGACATCTGACCCCGTAAAAAGTGAACGTAGAATTGTGTAAGTGTTGTAACAACAGCAAACAGTGTTAGAAGGCTTTCTATAATGCCTGAAGCTCCCACCATCACTGCTACTTGAGAAAGAAAGAAAGAAAGAAAGAAAGAAAGAAAGAAAGAAAGAAAGAAAGAAAGAAAGAAAGAAAGAAAGAAAGAAAGAAAGAGTGTTTTTGTGTGTTTGTGTGAAGGATTTGTGGAAAAAAGAAGAAATGGACATTTTCAGCACATGATTACAGGTCAAAGTTGCTTGTATGAAAATCAACACAGCAAACATGTGTTCATTCTTGTTCACTTGTGTGACAGTAATATTGCAAAAAAATTTTTGGCCATCAGTTGTGTGTAATGCAAGATGTCATGGTGGTGGTGGTGTGTGTGTGTGTGTGTGTGTGTGTGTGTGTGTGTGTGTGTGTGTGTGTGTGTGTGTGTGCGCGTGTGTGTGTGTGTGTGTGTGTGTGTGTGTGTGTGTGTGTAAACTACAAGCTAGCATGATGATGCACTCTGTCACAGCGGGAACCAGAGGGCATGGCTTTATTAGAGCTACCCTCTGACCAAACTTAAAGTGACACACATACATACACACACTACAATACATAGTTGGACTCCGTTGTACTTTTCATGCTGTTCATCTGCAATAAAACTTGTAATGGCAGGACTGTGGGTTGCCATCATTCATCCATCTGTGTTTGAACTTAAGGCTTAGGGCTACTGAACAACAATACAGTTTTTGTTCATGCTGAAATATGTCTGAATTATTGGGAGTTTAAAACTTGCCTCAAGATATTATACAGCTTTCGTTATCTTCTATTACCAACCATCCATCCATTATCTATACCCGTCCATCCTAATGCAGGGTTGCAGGGGGGCTGGTGCCTATCTCTAGCGGTCAAGGGGCGAGAGGCGGGGTACACCCTGGACAGGTCGCCAGTCCATTGCAGGGCAACACAGAGACACACAGGACAAACAACCATGCACGCACACACTCATACCTAAGGGCAATTTAGAGAGACCACTTCACCTAACAGTCATGTTTTTGGACTGTCGGAAGAAGCCGAAGTACCCGGAGGGAACCCAGGCATGCACCGGGAGTAGGCATGGGCCGGTTACCGGTTTCAAGGTATACCGCGGTATGAAAAACTCAAGGTTTCAAAACCACTAAAATTTTCCATCATACCGTCCCTGCGGTATAAGCGTTTTTTTGTTTTTTGTTTTTTATGTGACGTCTCGCCAGGGAGAAAGGGCTGTGTGAAGCTGCAGCGTAAAGCGGCACACCCGCCCATCTTTTATTACTTCATATCAAATGTCTGGATTGTGGATTATCAGACAAGATCAATTAAATATTATAACGGTGGATTGCAATCTTATTGTGGAACACTCATTATTACAATCTGCTTACCACTTCGTGAACTTAAGTAACTTTGTTACTAAGATCCGTGTCTTAGTGTGGGTATAAATATTGAAAGTCCATCAAAGTGGTGTAACATCTCTCTGGCATGCTGAGATTGAAGGCATAACACCTAATCTACCAAATATTGCATTCAGGCTGTTTTTTACCAATGGGATATTGCATATATCAATGCTGTGATAGATTGAAAGAATCAACATATTTTCTGATGTGAACATCACAGACAATTATTAAATGGTATAGATAATTTTAATGCAATTCACTGTTTTGAATTGTTTCAGATTTGAGCGGAGTGTATTGTTACACCCTTATTTAGTGGATGGCTAAACAGGGTTTGCATATTTCTTTGAGGTTTGAATAGTAACCTGTTTTAGCCAAAATTGTCAAGTATAAAAATAAGGAAACTGGTGAAAAGTCCACGGATTAAACTCAGCACATGTTAGTCACAAACATACTATATAACTGGATGAGCTAGATGGCTGCTCATACTATGAAGTGCAGTTGATGTCCAGGCCCCTATGTGTGTTTCCATCATGGTTTTACAGTAATTACTAAAAAAAATGCAGAATTCATTATTTTTAAAATAAGAAGCTAGACTCCATTCCACGTTAGCCTCATACACATCTCCCCGTGGCTGGATCATCTCTGTGTTACAAACGTGACATGGCTAATTTGTAACAATTATCAGGCTTAAAACCTGGTTTAGAGTGCTAATGCCAAAATTTAAAAAAAACATGCACAATGTTTTGCACATATCTATGATTTTGCTTCTCCATTTTTCTCTTCTTCATTATATCTTGTACATTACTCTTTAAGTAATACCCCATTTTGCAGCACTGTCTAACTGGTCTCAATTTCATAATAAATAAATTTTAACGAGTAAAATATTCAAAGCAAAAAATGTTATAATTTCAGCTCGAGTGTGTCAATATTCATGGCTGACGTCGTCCTCCAGGGGCCTTAAATCTCCAACATGCATGCACTTTAAGAAAATAAACATATTCCCTGTTTCTTTGATTTTTATCTGGCTCTCATCCCCTATCTCATCCCTAGATATTTTTGATTTCTAATAAATAAACATGAGACTGCTCTCCTTCCACATGCATACTTGGAGTTTCCATTCTTTTATTGTCATATCTTTCTAACAACAATATTAACAATAACCCTCAAAGCTGTAAAACCCTCTTTGGTGGCTGTTATTGCAACCAGAAAGCAGCTCCATCCTGAATGAACCTAGATTCTTCTTTTTTGATCTTTGTAGATCAGATCCTTTTTCCAGTTTAGACACACGTCTCTTGCTGTGCAGATTCCTCACCTCGCTCGTCTTTGCCTTTTCTTGTTTTCAGAAATTACGTTCCAGATAAATAAACAGTAGCCACTTATTTATTCTTAGTAAATCCAAATATGCGTTACCAACCCTGACAGATTTTGTTGATCAAAGAAAAGAACAAACCGATTTATTTCCAGAGGGAATTGGAATCCACAGTTACGGCAGAAATGGGGTCAAGCGACACAGACAGCTGAGGCCCCACCACCGGACATTGTGAGAGCTCTATTATGTGAGGTGTATTATTTAATATTCATATTCACTGTGCTCGCTTCAGCTTTGATTTGTTATTTCTTCCTCCTCTGTCATCTCTATGCAGAATAATAAATATGACTCTGCTGTGCTGTTTACATATCGGACATGTTCTTCATTCTGATGTGGATATCTTTCGAATAATGAGCCGACTATTTACATTTAACTTTTTTCACCATCCCCACTCTTCTCTTTACTCCCCCAGCCTCGCGTTTCCCCCCACCCTTTAACTGTCACTCCCAGATCATTTTCCCCAAATCTCCCTTCTCCTTTACACCCCTCTCAGTCTACCCTCCTCCTCCGTCTCTCCCTGTGAGATGAATTGAATATGTAAGCCATTGAAAATGAATGAATAAAGCATCCCATCTCAAACACACATTGGTGACACCTTATTAACCACATGTCAGAAGCACATGACAGCCAGAGCCCACACACAGTTTCCTATCCACACACACCCGCCTACGGCCCACACATGTGCGCACAGACAACAATAGAGCTAACTCACACAAAGATGGAGCGTGTGCACACGCGTTCAGCCACAAGACTGGCAAACATGGATCTACATAAGCTCACACATGAGCTCTGCTCATTAGTAAACGTTGTGGTAATGACTGACATTTAATCAGTCAGACTCAGAGGACCTGTACTTGATTGGTAAGGGAATTAGACATTCTAAGTCTTAAAAAAAGACAGTTATTTAAAGTTTAAACAATACAAAAAAGTCAAGCAAAATATATGTATATTTATATTTTATATTTTGGACCCAACAACGTAAAAACGACCACACACAACTCCGATGCATAGTTTCGCCATGCTTTATGTGAGCTTATGACTTTAGTTTAACAGCTTTGCTGAGATTAGGCATAGGCTGTTATGAGATTTTCATTGAATGATAACCTGAATAAAAATACCAAGGTTTCACAGTATCAGAGTAGTAAAACAAAGAGTGAAAGCAAACATGTATAGGATGATGTTTTCACTTTAATTAATTCTGAAAAATTGTAAATATTCCTTCTGCTGCTAAAATAATGTATTGGTTCTTGTGGTTAACAGGTATAATCATTTAATGTCTATTGCTTTGCTTAGGCAAATATTTGAAATAAAACACCCTACATTTATAGCTAGTTTACAAGTAGCCAAATTTGCCCTTCCTGTTAGCTAAGGGAAAGTAAAGGAACCTTCTGTTACCCAGTTGACTGGCATTATGCAGCAACAGACCTTTGTATGCATTCATATTGGAAACTGGCTAATGCCTGATCATGAACTTGACAGTTGGGCTACAAAGCTCACCTTACATCAGAGGGAAGAAAACAGCCACTTGCATTTGCATGTTCCCTGTCAATTTATAAACATGAATATGAACGTGTTATTTTTACAAATCAGTGTACAGTCTGTGTACACAGATGGGATGTACTTGTCTTTGTTATGGTGTTTATATAGACAGATGTAAAAGGTGAATGGAAACTGATTCAGTTATTGAATAAGTAAGTGTGTCAGTGTGAGCAGGACTTTAGCACTGCAGCAGAGATGTTATGTCATTGGGTGAAAATATGTTTTTGTTACATCACAGTTTAGCACTGGTAAAGAGTTCTAGAAGCCAAAAGTTTTAGGTACGAAATATAAGAACGATAGCAAAAACTTAGATGATGTGAGATCAATTTCTTCATCCATATTATGTCAGAAATTGATTTATAATTGCATTGTAGCCTTCTGAATTGTAGTTAAATGTAATTGTAAGGTGCCTAGATATTCCCATACCCTAATAGAAACATTAATGAACATACAAGCAAAGGTTAGAAAGCCTTTAGTAGCAAGAAAATACTCCTAAAAAGTGCCCCACAAGGCAGAGGATGAAAAACTTCATAAATCCAACAGATTAAGCAGTGGTAAAAGTATCAAAAATGTATCAGAATATCTTACCTCTCACAATAAGACCAGCAAAGTTAGACACTCCGGAGCCACGCTCTGACTGGGTGACACAGCGATACAAATCTTGATCTTGATTAGTGACTTCTTTGAGGTGGAAGGAGGCGGCAAATCGTCTGTGGTTTATGTTTTTGGTCTGAGCCACAGGAATATCTTCTCCGTTTCTCCTCTAGAGAAGAGGGAAAAAAACAAACATAGAGATAAATCACATGCTGCCGAGGCTGGAGAAGTTTGACAGACTTGATCAAGGTCACAAGTCAGTATTGGACCACACAAACCAGCACACACTCTCAACCCCTTTTGCCTCACTGAAAGCAGGTTTCAAGGTCATGACTACAACAGAGCAATAATGAAATCAGCAGCTATTAAATTCTTAATCATGTCAGCTGCTAGATGTATGGCCTACAGTCGCAGTGGGTATGTGTGTGTCTTTGTGAGCTATTCTGTGTCTTTAGCACTTTATGATTGGACTTATCACTCTGCAGAATGTCACTCTGAGAAAACTGTGTTTTGTGTTTTTATTCTTTTATCTGTTACATCTTTATATTATTTTCTTCAGGACTGCCCACATTATTCTGCATCAGTAAGTAATTTTTGGCCAGGGCCGACAAATTTTAATTCCATTAAAGGTTCATGGGTTTTGAAAGAAGTCTTTATAGTTTTTTCTCCATTAGATAAACCACCGGTCTACTTTTAAGACTGATTCTTATACCTATCCTTTTTATCTTATGCTATAGGCTTAGGCTGCAGAGGGACATTCTTTTCCTTAATCTCCCATTTTCTCCTTAGACTCTCCAATTATGCATTATTTGCATTTATTGCTGCTGTTAATTTTAATTAATGTCTCTGTTTCCTCTTTCCATAGAAGCTACACCTCGCAGGGGGTGTATGTTTAGCCATGACACCTTCCTGGCGGGGGACATTGGCTGAACTATTGTTGCTGATAAATTAATGGTTTCCCTCGATAAATGACACTTGGCCTTGTCTTTATCCTGTTTGAAAAGTGAGCCTTTTGTTCATTCATAAGTAGTCAGTCTGTGGTGGCAATGTGCCGCGATCAGGTGTTTTTCACAAAAGATTACACAATGGCGGGATAAAGGTGGGTGTGAGGGTGGTGTCCGGATTGTCGACATGCAGGGTTGCCTATAAACCGTGAGATGGAAGAGACCGTGGTACAGACAAAATAGCTTGGACGTAACTTGTTTTTTATCCCGATTGAAGCCCCACTCCTCAAGTCTTTTTGCGAGTCGCTCCAAAAAGTGGCTGTCCTTCACAGTTCCAGTGACTGCGCCCATCTGGTGATCTGGTCTTCAGCTCTAAAGGCCAGAAGCTCCCGGACCTCTGCATCCCTCTAATTTGCCATTTCAGCTGATACAGTTTACAAATGCTAAATTAACTCCTCATGTTTACTTGCATTTTAAATACTGCTGCCGGCCGAGGCTCAGCGCACATTCCACATATCAACATGAGATCACCATCTGTTGCAGCAAGGCGTGATCTTCATTCATAAGTCCAGCAATGCTGCCGTATTGCGGTAATATTACTATCAAGCTTGCCCGCAGAATTGCTGCAATATTCGCGCCTTGCCATGCCGTCACAGCGAATTCAAAAGACACACCAAGCCGACATTATTAGCCAACCCTAATATGCCGCCATGGTGTGTCTTTTGAAATAGGCTTTTTTTGTGTTTAACTTTGTCCATCTCCAAGACAAAGCTATTCAAAAGGGTAACTAGTGTAACTACGATAAGTACTGTATGTGTTATTGGTTTTTCATCCAATTCATTTTACTACTAGTTTATATCTTATTTGTTTAGTTGTGTTTTTCTCCTAGATGAAGCCACTAAAAGTGCTAGTGCTGCCATGAACTCTTAACTTTTTCTTTAACATAGAAAGTAGTCCTAGACTAATACTTCAGCGTTTTTTGTGTTTTCTAAAACCTCCATATGGCCATTCACACTGAGCCATGTCCTGCTGGAAGGTTCTTCATGTTAAAAAAGACTCTTTCCTTTTCACTGATGCCAGATGCATACTCAGTATGAGGAATTGCTGTGATGTTAATGACTTGCTGCAATCAACTGTCACTACATGCTCGCTTAAGAATGGAAAATTTTAACTGAGTTTAATTTAAACTGAAGACTTAAAGGCACATTCAACTGTCAAGCCACCCAAGTAGACAAAAAAATATATATATTTTTAACCTCACATATGTTTTGCGGTTTAATGCTTGAGATTTTTGATATCAGTACATCTTTGCCAGTACAAATAATATTTTCTTTTTTATAAACATCTTTAAAATAGTAAGCAAAGTTCAAAGATAGAAAATGCACAATATCATAATGAAGTTGGGTAGGAACAAAGATGGTAAATAGACCATGTTTTATTTGAACCTTTAGAGAAGGTGTGCATGAAGTCTTTAACTAAATTCATCCTTTAATGAAGTATTATAATCTCATTCTGAAAAAGTTATGTAGTTCTTTAATAGCAAACTTTGGAAATGTGTTACCTCCCTTACCATCCTCACCGGTGGGAAAACAAACTAGTGTTCTCATCCAGCTTTGTTGTGGTAGTTTTAGCTGTTTCTACCTTTTCAATTATTGCTCCACAAATATTAACTGTAGATACAGTTACCTGAGTATTTTTGTTGTAGTTTTCGTTATCAAAATTAACACAGAATAAAGTTGTTTGAACGACATGCTGCCTTGTCTTTCTCATTTTGAAGAGTAATAATAATCTGACCAAAAACCAATAATCTGACCAACGTACAAATGTGAATATAAGAAAGGCTTGAGTTTAATTTATTTATTAGGAATTGTAAACAAACTAAAATTTAACAACTTTTCACATATAAGGTGCCAAAATGTTTGGAGCATACTATATTTTTGATTTGTCTGACATCAGTGGTTTCTGCAACTAATATTTTGAATTAGAAATATAGTATAAAATATATTATAAATAATGTATTTTTTTGTTATTGCATATTGTTCATGAATCAATGTTAAATGAAATTATTAGAATTTGTATTCCAAAATACATGCAGCAAAGCATCCAATAAAGTTAAATATTAATGTTATGAAGAATTACATAGCCAAGCTACATTAATGAGATTAAGAGGTGTTTTTAAACATATTTAAAAATGTTTTGTTAGTATTTAGTTTATTAGATCCACTGCAGGTGGCATCACTGTGTTATAGGTGGATCAAAAAAAACTGTTCCCAAAGATTGTTTACGATAAGAAAATTAAAAAAGGTTCAAATGTTCATTTGTATGTGTTAGTGTAAGCCTCATTAATAATTTGACCTGATAGGCCCAAATAGAGACTGTAGCAGCCTATGTTTGTATTAAAGTTCATCTTGATTTTGTGTTTTCATGTTGGTGTCTGATTATGACCTTACCTGTAACCAGAGTTTATTGTTTGACGTGTCTCTTCCTGTGGCGATACACTGAAATGTGGCATTTTGCCCAGCATTTACCTCCACGTCCCCAAGACGCAGGAAATGAGGGGACTTATCTGAAAGAAAATTAGGTCGAAAAAATAGTTAATCTTTCATGTGTGTGTTTTTTGTTTTTGTTTCACTCTGTTCGACTGCTGAAAGAGTAAATGAGATACCAAATAGCCCAGGTTATTACCCCGTATACATTTCGAACCTGAATGTTCCATTATTTTTTTGCAATTAGATTTTATTGGAGTTGGAGAAAATCAAAGCACTGAATTGCCATGAGGTAAAATAAACATCACATCCAGTATACATAATTTCAGCAGTAACCAATTCTTAACTACAATCCAATGAAATGAAATAAGCTATTTAGACCAAGAACATGTATTTCAGTGATGAAGTTTTTATTATGGTGGTGTGATTGCAATCATAGACAGTAGCTCCTACGGTGACTGAAAACCCACACACGCCCATGTGTTCATGCAAATGTGCACACACACATGCACATACACACAAACCTGTGTCCAGAAATGCAGCTGTGAGAATGAATGCTTCCACTGTGGGGACTAAGTACTAATTCCTTTTTAGAATACTTGCTCCTTCCACTTAGGAGTCCTGCTGCCTTTGAGGGCATGGGGCTATTCTTTTTAATATTTTTTAAGGTTTGTCTCGGTCTCGCAATGCATTTATACCAACAACATCTAATAGAGACAGGGACCTCAGGGATAAACTCCAGAAGGGTAAGGTGCATAATAGTTTATTTTTGTTACTTTTAACCATAAAATGCATTAAAATACAGAATTATCTTGAAAGATTTCTGCTGCTATCAGGCAGATAGCAAACTAAATTGTAATGGCTTTCTTGCTAACATGAGGACCCTTTAAGGAACATGCTTCTGGCCTTAGTTTAGCAGACCTCTCTGCTAACAGTGTGAGACTGTCGTCACAACTCTTTTTCGCCTCTAGCAGTGAGGAAACACTCAAGTGAGGAAATAAGGGGACCTAAGACGTAGCCAGAATTTAAAATGGATCGTCGCTCCAATCTCTTTCCTGTCGGCGCAGAGACAAGACAGTGACTGTTTGCTCTGTGTGTGTCTCTGCAACCGTGAGTGCTTCTGGGTTAAACGGGGGAGAAAATGCTGAGTGGTCAGAATCTTCTCTCTCCATGATTGCCCTAATACTGTCTCATTTCCCGCTTCACCCTCTCCCATTCCCCCTTTCTTTATGTTTTTGTTTTCCACAATCTCTCTCTCTCCATTTTTATTTCTCTACGGCTAGTCTTTCTCTTTTTCGCTGCATCCGTTCTCTTCTGTGTCACCTTCCTACTTATCTACCCATTCAGCTGCAACAGAAACCATCCTAGGTACAGTCTAATTAGTGGCCAAAGCGATCAGCCTCTATTCAGCGAACTAGGACTAATTGCTGGCATGATAATGACTCACCGCATGGGTAGCTGAGCACCTGAATGTCATCTATGGCGATGAAGCCAGCTTTGCTGTCCGAAACCTCTGCTTCAAATATAACCTGAGAAAAGAAAGGAGGCAAATTTAGCTTTCATTATCTTTGTTATTGACACTGTAATTCTATATCGACTATAGGTGTATGATGTAATCCATGTAATCCTGTGATCCAAGACAGTAGCGTACATAGTATAAAAATGCTGACAGTTATTTAAGCACAACATGCAAACAGAAGTCGATGAAGAAAGCTGCTACAAAAATGATTCATATTCTCCATAAAGATATGTTCTTTGTTTTAACAAATAAAATGTGTGTGTTGCATTGTTCATATCTCTGCTGTGTGCGTTCCCAATATAAAATGTAGCATAAATACAGTTAATTCTTTTTGTTTTATTTATCAGCAAAGCAAATATGTATTAATCTTATGAAAACCAGTCCTTGTCATGTAAACAGCATTGCATAGCAGACTCAAACTGCTTCCACGGTTTCATGTGAACGTCTCGTCTCAGTCTCAGGCCATATAGAGGGATGATCGGTTTACGTCACTCCCTGCTCGTTCTAAAGAATTCCATCAACTCGCAACGCCTGTCAAGGCAAACAGAACACTTCTTTGGTTTCAAGCTATCAGAAGAAGCGATTGGAAAGAGGAGATGATTAAAAATGCAAAAATCTGCAGCGATCACTTCCTATCAGGTAAGCCTTGGCTAACAAACAAGCTAACATTGCTAACCAACTTTGCAACTGCATGTAAAGATCAGTGTCACACCATCATCCGCTGTGTTGATAAACAAATAAGCCCTCTTTTGTTCAGAATAAATGGTGAGCTTTACATTCAGAAAATGTTAACCAGTTAGTTTACCTTAGCAACTGGCTAAAAGGAGTATAGGTTAAAAGAGCCACGGGTAAAAGTTCCACGCATCTCTCCTGTATTTCCTTAGAAAAAAGAGAAAGGCATCCAGTTTTGTCCTTTATTTACACCAAAAATTTTACTTATTCAGTCAAATTTAGGAATGTTGAATAATTGTATTTAATTCACAGTTACCCTCTGATTAATTACATTAAAACATTTTTGTGTTTTACAGACCTAGTTATTTTACATCATTTGTAAACTTAATCTTGCACTGAAGTTGCTTTTATAAACTAGAGGAAACTTACAATGCTACAGAAGTGATAAGACATAATTATTCTTCTTAAATTTGAGAAAGTGATTTAAAGTCTAGTTCAACTTTGTTAATATGACTCCTGCCTAAAAGTGAAATGTTCCACTAACAGAGTGTTTCTTCTTTAAAAAAATAGTCTAAATGAATGGATGGGCAATAAAAAACGGCAATAAATTAAATCATATTGCGATATATCCAGATATTTGCCAGTGCACTACCAAGAATTGTACACGTTTCTCGTCTAAAGTTCCAGACTTTACCAGACTTCTCAGTCCTTAATAATGATTTTAAAATATAAGCATTAATATGGAATTTTGGCAGATGTGACAGTCGGCGGGTTTTATATGATGCAAGCATAAATCTAAGAGGGGGGACAGGGAAGGAAGCATGAAGGGACACAAAAAATGACTGAAGGAAGGAAAAATTAGGAAATTAGGAAAGGAGAAGGAGAAAAAGGAAGGAAAGACATCAAAAATAATTTAAAAAGTACAAAGAAGAAGGGTAAAAGACATGGAAAAAGAAAGAACTATAAATAGGGACAGAAGGAAGGGAATAAAGAAGGAGAGGACACAAGAAATTAAGGAAGCAAGAGAAGAAGACAAAAAAGAAGGAAATAAAGAGGATACAAGAGATGAAGGAAGGAAAAAGGAGAAAACCTTTAGATAGATGAAATAGATGAAAAGGGATGTAAATACAAAAACTTTTCTATGAACTTTTTTTTTTTCTTTTTCCATAATTATCCAGACCTAAAAATACTGAAATCAAATTCCATACTTTTTGGGGCTGTATAGGAACTGTCTGATATAGAAGAAAATAATTAACCTCAGTTTCTACATCAACATTTGCAAGTTTCACTTCAAGAGCTGCAACAAGTGCTTGAATTCCCTGCCAATTTATTATGTATCTGAAAAACCTCATTCCCCTCATCATCCTCAGAATTACTCTTCCACACTCCTCATTCATTGTGAAATGGAAGTCCATCTCCCTTCATTCTTTAATGTTCCATCAACATTCATCTCTAGCCATTTCCTCACTGAGTTTTTTTCTTTGTCTCGCTTGCCATTTGTGTTCCAGGACTGTTTGCTTAGTATGGAGCTCTGTAATGAACAGAGAAGAAATGCAAAGGGAAAGAAAAGGTGTTGCCATCAAAAAGAGAGGTAGAGAGAGAAAGAGAGCTAAGGGGTGAGCAGTTGTTGTCATTCATCACCTCTAAAGGGAAGTCTGCGGTGAACTGTTTACCCATAGCTTATCATCTCAGGCTTGTCACACTCTCCCCTTTTCAGTCTCCCTCCCCTTCCAATCTATCTTTTCTCTCTCTCTCACCTATCATCTTTCACTCATAGCTCACTGCAGTGCCCAGCAGAAAGACATCAGCTGACTTTTAATACCGTGGTCTCAACCTGTTTGACAACCAGCTAACATGTCTTCTCCGCATTGATTCTCCTGATCATTTATTGCTCTCCTGCTATATTTTTTAACATGGCATCATGAAATGTTCTATTTTATGTATATACATATATATATATATGTGCACAACCTTTAGCATAATTAACCCTTTTGACATAAAGACATGTCCAAAGCAGTTCACCAAGGACATTTTGAGGGAGCTCAATGCCATAAAAAAGTTAAGCACAGTGATTTTCACAAACACTTTGTTGGCTAAAAGACTTCTGGGGAAAGGTGGGGTTTTTTCATACCCTTTATTCGTTATCCAACCAAATTGCTTCAATGTAAGGGCCTGGAACACAGTAAGTCCCAAAAGAGTTCATTGTCATATCCTGAGATGATGCTGAGTACATTCTTACTCTCCATCTCCCTGCATCTTTGACTTTGCTTGATTCTTCTTGGACTCTAGCTGGGGCACTGATTTATGGTTTAAAGATAAAACTTTTAAGTTTATTTTTGCATTTATTTTACTGTCTCTGATCGTATTCTCTTTGGTAACTTAAATAGGTCCAAACTTGAGATCTAAATCTTTGATGTTTTTAATTATCAAGCCAAGTCTTTTGGCAGTAAAATCATAAGTAAATCATGTTTTACATCCCTCAGTCTATTTTAGTTTCAGACTTAGAGTGCTGATAATATCTTCTACGATAGCTTTTGGAACTAAAATATGTTTTATGAAGCCTGGGGGTCACTGCAGCTTGGCAGTAAGTCAGTTATTTCACCTTTCCATTTAATAAAATGATGCATTTCATCATTAGCCACAAGATCCCCTAAGTTATGGATTGGACAGCAGGAACATCTGATCGTCTAGGTGTCAAACTATCTGATCTCATCATTGTGGAACAGGATTACTGATAGCACATGTTTACAGGTTCTCAAACAGGCAAAGCTGCTCTAAAATGCTGAAGGCAAAGGACTGACATATCATCACTCCAGAGTATGCGAAGGCATACATCCTCTTATCATTCAGTTGCATATATCACTTTGATGTATGCATCTACGGGCACTGAATCAAACATGTTTTAAAGCTGCAGGGAGGAGATATTTTTCATCTCATTTTGTAGTCTGAATTCTTAGAAATGTAAATTTGGTTTTAGACACAGGCTGCCTGTACATATAAACTAATATTAACCAAAGCTAAACAACAACAACAAAATGTTCCAGCAGCAAAATACAGAAGATAGATTTCTAATGATGAGGCAAAGAAAAGAAAAGATTACCAGTGCCATAGTTGCTACTGAAACTAAAATCAATGTGTCATTACTCATCTAACTTTCCTTGCATGGTTCATCTGCATTCAGCCCAATGTCCTTTTTTACTGTTGCTTTTAACTGTGTGTGTGCATTGGAGTTGGGTTGGGGGGAGGGGGGTATAACTGTGACCATGCTTTTAAATCTGTGGGGGAGGGAAGTGTTTTTATGTGGTTTTATGTGGGGTCATTTTAATCTGCAAAGCACTTTGTGATGCAACTTCTTGTATGAAAAGCGCTTTATAAATAAAGTTTGATTTGATTTGATTATAGTGACATACTTAAAAAAGTATTCATTCACATTAGGATCTCTTTAAAAGACATTTGCAAAAGCAATAGCACACATGAACCCAAAAAATTATCAGGTAAAAGATTACAAATATTTCCAGTTTTGTAAGAATATCTGAGGGTGTATTGGGAACTTCATAAAAAGATACCAGAGGTCTGATTGCATTTATAAAAGCAATGAGCTATATGGCTCACATACTATGACTGCTTGTCAGTTGGAAATGTATTTGTTAGATTAAATTTCAGAAAAAGGTTTAAAAGACGCAACTATATTTTTATTGTGTTCTTTTTTTATCAAATTAACAGTTCAAGATCTGTTATAACATGCAACAGTTTGTAACCTAAATTCCTACTATAAAGACTCAATACATATTGCACTTAGTTCACCTTTTCATAGTACAATTTATTATTATGTTAATGAAGTCTCTAACTAAAAAGAAGGTATTGGATAGGTATAACAGACTTTACTGAGCTTTGAAGAACAAATAGATCTAGATTTAAAAGTTATCAAGACAGCAATAGTTTTATTCACTTTTGGGAGCAATAATATCCTTTCCATTAACACTTTTTTCTTATTTCCTTTCTACTGAAGGGCCAAGTGACACTGTGTTTCTTTCCTGGACAAACTCACTGAGACAGATTACTGCCATTATCTTATGTTCTCTTTCTGTTTTTGTTTTGTGCTATAGAAAGTACCTCTAACCAAGTGTGTCTGTAGTCATCTGTGTTGATTTCCTAGATGGAGTCATAGATGGGAGGTGCAGCTGCCATTGATTTTCCAAAACTCTTTTGTTTCTCATTCCCATACAAAGTACTCCTGACAAAGTGCTTCTTTTTATTGTGTCTCCAATAGGAGCAGAAGATTCCGCAGGAACTTTCTTCCTGTTAAAATCGAGTGGTTCCTTTCCAATGTTGCCACATGCTGGCTCAGGATAAATTATGCTTGTAATGTTACTGACTCCACGCAATGAGCAGGGCTTCCTTAGATGGACAACTTTTAATCAGGTGACATTAAATGAGGGACTAAACTTTCTTATATTAGAATCTGTATAAAACTGGACTGTATTTAATTGGAATAGACTCTGACTAAATGTTTGAATCATATTATAATGAACTGGATTAATATGAAGTAATATGATTTGATACCAATTGTACCTGCTTGTTTGTAAAATATCTTGAGATAGCAAACATTACTTCTTATCAGAGCAATTTAGATTTAATATCAAGTCTTTGAATTGTTTTATTTTCTTTCTTCATTTGAGGATAGCTTATCTGTGTTATTTATTAAGTTCAACTGTGTTAACTTGTCACGTCTGATGCCTTGTCCACACATAGCCGGGTATCTGCACAAAACTAAGATATTTTTCTACAATTTGGCCTGTCATCCACACAAAACCGCAGATTTAGGGAACAAAAAACTATCCATCCATCCATCCATCCATTTTCTTCCGCTTATCAGGGGTCGGGTCGCGGGGGCAGCAGCCTAAGCAAAGAGACCCAGACTTCCCTCTCCCCAGCCACTTGTTCCAGCTCCTCGGGAGGAACCCCAAGTCGCTCCCAGGCCAGCCGAGAAACATAGTCCCTCCAGCGTGTCCTGGGCCTTCCCCTGGGCCTCCTCCCGGTGAGACGTGCCTGAAACACCTCACCAGGGAGGCGTCCAGGAGGCATCCTGACCAGATGCCCGAGCCACCTCAACGGACTCCTCTCGATGTGGAGAAGCAGCGGCTCTACTCTGAGCCCCCTCCGGATGACTGAGCTTCTCACCCTATCTCTAAGGGAGAGCCCAGACACTCTGCGGAGGAAACTCATTTCAGCCGCTTGTATCCGTGATCTCGTTCTTTCGGTCACCACCCAGAGTTCGTGACCATAGATGAGGGTAGGAACGTAGATCGACCGGTAAATCGAGAGCTTCGCCTTTTGGCTCAGCTCTCTCTTCACCACGACAGACCGGTAGAGCGCCCGCATAACTGCAGATGCCCCACCAATCCGTCTATCGATCTCCCGCTCCATTTTTCCCTCATTCGTGAACAAGACCCCCAGATACTTAAACTCCTCCACTTGGGGAAGGACCCCATCCCTGACCCGGAGGAGGCACCCCACCCTTTTCCGGCTCAAGACCATGGCCTTGGATTTGGAGGTGCTGATTCTCATCCCAGCCGCTTCACACTCGGCTGCGAACAGCTCCAGCGAAAGCTGTAGATCACGCTCCGATGAAGCCAACAGGACCACATCATCTGCAAAAAGCAGAGACCCGATCCTGAGGCCACCAAAACGGATCCCCGCAACGCCTTGGCTGCGCCTAGAAATCCTGTCCATAAAAGTTAGGAACAGGATCGGTGACAAAGGGCAACCTTGGCGGAGTCCAACTCTCACCGGAAACAAGCCCGACTTACTGCCGGCAATGGGAACCAAACTCTGGCACCGGTCGTACAGGGACCTAACAGCCCGTATCAAGGGGCCCGGTACCCCATACTCCCGGAGCACCCCCCACAGGGCCCCCCGAGGGACACGGTCGAACGCCTTCTCCAAGTCCACAAAACACATGTAGACCGGTTGGGCGAACTCCCACGCACCCTCCAGGACCCTGCTGAGGGTGTAGAGCTGGTCCAGTGTTCCACGGCCAGGACGAAAACCGCATTGTTCCTCCTGGATCCGAGGTTCAACTATCCGTCGGACCCTCCTCTCCAGAACCCCTGAATAGACCTTACCAGGGAGGCTCAGAAGGACCACCACCCCGGTCTGCCAATCCAAGGGAACTGCCCCCGATGTCCACGCAATATTGCAGAGCCGCGTTAACCAACACAGCCCCACAACATCCAGAGCCTTGAGGAACTCCGGTCGAATCTCATCCACCCCCGGAGCCTTGCCACCGAGGAGCTTTTTAACGACCTCGGTGACCTCGGCACCAGAGATTGGAGAGCCCGACCCCAAGTCCCCAAACCCTGCTTCCAGATTGGAAGGCGTGCCGGTGGGATTGAGGAGGTCTTCGAAGTATTCCATCCACCGACCCAAAACGTCCCGCGTCGAGGTCAGCAGCACACCATCCCCACTGTAAACAGTGTTGGTGGCAGACCGCTTTCCCCCCCTGAGACGCCGGATGGTGGACCAGAATCGCTTCGAAGCCGTACGGAAGTCGTTTTCCATGGTCTCTCCAAACTCCTCCCACGCCCGGGAACCAAAAACTAATCTTTCAAAAAACTCCGGGCAAAGTGAAGATTTGCGTTTTCTCCGTTTTAAGCGTTTGCTTGAGGACAGAAATAACCAGAGTTTTAAGTTTCGCAACATCACTGACCGCGACAAAAAATGCTCCAGCATCACTTGTGCGACCTGTGTTTACACTCAGAAACAGCATCTATGGCCTCAGAGCTGTAGTGGCATCATCGATTGTCCAAGCGCTTTTTGCTTGCTTGTTTTTAAAGCTCAATAACTGCTCTATGTTGAAGTTAGAACATAGAAAATTACTCTAAGTGGATAGGATTTGGGGGAACTACTGTCCCTACAGGTTTGGCATGTCTATGAATGTGATTAACAAAGCACTTATGTTGTTAGGTGTTGACAGTTTTTTTTTTTACAAGGTAGTAAGAATATCGTTGTTTTTTTCTAAAAACCCGGCTACTTGTGTACATGGCCTGAGAAAAGTTATATCAATATCTAGCTCAGCTGAGTTAAAGCTGCAACTGCACAAAATAGTGAGAGAAATTTTTTTTAATCTAATGTATTTTCTGGGTGTTCTGGGAACCTTTTTCAAAAAAGGTTGCCAGCATGTTACTAAATTTAATACTTGCTAAGTTCTTTGTTGACAAAGTATGCTGACAAAGCTGCAACAAGAAAAAATTCCAAGCACATCTGTAACTCACCATTTTGTTAACAAACAAAGTAAAAGGATGCTGTGGCTATGCTGAGGCCGAGAAAAAAAAATCCACATTCCTGTGGCTTCAATGGACAAATAGGAGATTCAAAGAAATGTCAGATTATTTCAATGTCAGCTGTATTGTCAGATTTTATATTCTGTATCAAAAAATACAAATGTTAATTTAAAAACTCACTGAGTTCTAATAAAGTACTGATATTAAAATAGTTTCATGATCTTGAGTGAAAAGGTTTTCATTGTTGATGTAGAAGAAATAATACCAACATTGATAATTACAACTCCAGCAAAAGGTGATGTGTGGGTGTGTGTGCTTGGTGTCTTCATCTATTTTTTTTTTTTGCCTGCGAGGGTACAGTATGTCTACATGAGAAAAGATTTCCCCCGGAGAAATCAGTCAAACTAAAGTGCTAAGACAGACGCATGTTCAAACATGACAAAATAACTTCATAACCTAAGAGCCAATAACCTGCTTCAAAGCCTGAAAAAGTTACATGTGCCTCAGCAAACTAGGAAGATTATGTTCAATTAAAACATGTTGACACATGGGTTTCAAGCTAGTGAGCTCCCTCCACAGTCATAGGGATGGGCCATTTGGGGAACGCTTTGCACTTGGCCTTACAGTAGTATTATACTGTCCCCGGGCTGTGTGTGCTGGCTTGATCTATATTTATGCCTGCAAGAACATTCAGCACCAGGATATCCTAAAAAACAACTGCAAATGTGTCAACAACAGCCACCAAACACACAAACACAATTTAAAAAAGAACAAAACACAAACACACAGAGAAAATCAGTATAATGGAGCCAAACACAATGGTCCTGCAATGTTTTCTCCTTTTGAAACCCATTAATTTCACATCAGGTAAGACAGGTGCTCATTAGAGATGCATAAATAAAACATAAAAAAATATGAAAGACAATGCTGGTTATGTCAAAGGCAAATGTAATGACATGCTCACAAGCATGCAAACACATGTACACATAAGCACACACCCTTGCCTAATCGTCACCTCCTGAGACTCAGTCAACACAAATAAATCAGCAGCCTGCCTCACAGCATGAGTGTGTGTCTGCATTTGTGTGTGCGATGTGTGCTTTCACATTAGGACTACTGCAAATGAATCATTTTACATCGCTTTTGGCTGTAACTTATGAATTTACCTGGTATTCATTAGGCCAGAAGGTGGACACAGCAAGTTCAGCTTTCAACCAGCCTTTACCTAGATGACAAAATTAGAGTCAACATGAGAAAATGAAATCAAAAAAGGTCAGAATGGCTGAATAAGCAAAGCTTTACCAGTGTAGGACGTCACATTCCATATAGGGTTTGCCAAAGGACCTTTGTTCACCTAGAGACAGTACATGACACAATGTTTTATAAAAGTCACAAAGTCAGCACATTAATGCGCAGATTCACAAATTCTATGACAAGAACATATGATAAACCAAATAAACGTATAATGATGGTTTATACTAGGAATGGGCTGGTTACCAGTATCAGCATTCAGTACCAGTATGGAGCACAGTGCTGCAACACTTACATGTAAGTATTTTCTAGTTTAAATTACTGTTTAAATATTGCAAAACCATGAAGCCATTATAGTGTTACTCTTTGTCATCATACCAAGAAAATCTCACTCCCGATCAGTCCCGGTTTATACCATAAACAGGGTTGCACAATTCTAAAGATATCTTGCGATGACGGTAATATTGGTAAATACTGTGATACCGATAACAGTTGCGATACACAGTATATCTATTATCTTCTTTCCTCTCTGTCTTATCTGACCCTCCATCATTCTCTGAACTTTGACATTTTGGGCAATGTCATTTATGTCCAGGGTGAGCCGCATCTGCTGCCGTTAGACTCTGTTCAACTGGCGAAACATAACATTAGCATAAAAAATGCAAGTTCATAACACTTGGAATATTTTAGCTAACAATTATTACAATCCAAACAGTCATTTGCAATACAAATATTACACACACTGATATTGCGATGCCACTTTACCATAAAATACTATTAATTTAAGAACTTATCAAACCCGAGAGAAAAATAAAGAAAAAAAAGAAGTCAAAAAAATACTCAAATGCACAATTTAAAAACAAAACGTAATCTCATTGATTTCATCTACTTACAAACACTTTCTTAAAAAGTAAAAGTTAGCAGACACTGCATTTGCTGCATAAAATGTGGGAATATTTCACAAAAGAAAATATTACATTTTCCCAACTTAGTTTGTTGTTTTAACCGGAGGAACCCTAGTTTCCAGGTACCATTGTAACAAACAAAAGCTTTCATTTTGTTTAAATTAATGCATTCCAGCTCATCAAATGTAACCTAAGGGAAGCAAAATTGATACACAGATGGTGGTTAAGGTTTACATTTGGATTTAATTAATACTTTTTTTCCTCCAAGGGATAGATGAAACTAAATAAAGTGAACCAATCATTCTAAGACCAATAAGCCGTTACGACCGGCGGCTCCTCCACAAAGGTGGGAAAAAATACACCAGTTTCTCTGGATTAGTGCTCAGTACCTTCACTAAGATGTTCAGGGTTCCTGGGCTGGAGCCATCGGGGCTTGTCAGGAGATAGTTGAAGTCAATACAGTGAGTGTCGTTCTCTTTCATGACTGGCAGCTGAAACCTGGCCTTCTCCCCAACATCATACTGAGAAACGTCCACGTACATATAGGATCCTGAGTGCAGGGACAGACAAAGCAAAAGTACAGTAAGTACAGTCTGAAGACCAACATCCCAAATTATCAGAAATAGTAAGAAAAAACTTGTGAATGTAAGCTAAGCTTTTGTGACAGCTGTTTTTGCTTGTGCATATAATACTTATTAAGATCCAGTGCCTAAAGGGACTGCTTAATGGTGCCCCTCTGAGGAGGCAGTTTGTGTGAAGACTGTAGATTGTATGACTGTAGTTGCCAAGAGTGGGCTGCATGCCCACAGCTTGTCTCACATGTACCTACACGAATAAACCCACTGCTATGTGTAGGTTTTGTTCAGCATCATGCATTAGAATTACCCAGAGATCATTTCTCATAAAAACACCAGAAAATTTAACCCATGATTCTTTCATTTGGAACAAACCGGATTGAAGTCAAAGTAGGCCTGTCCCATTCCCATACCGTATCTTCTATCTGCTCCCCTGTAAATCTTCTGATACAGACATCCATAAATTACTGCCACCATACTCTAAAAACTGTTGGATTTTTTATTTAAGGCAAAAGAGGTGGGTCTGTGCTGCTGAGAAAAGTTTGGTTAGTTTTAATCAAATATAGGGTCAAATATTGTGACCGAATTTGCTGTGTTAGAGAAGAGACTTTAAGAACTCTCAATCTTTAAAGGCAACCGATTTCAATAACATGATGGTCGGATTTCACTGAACCTTTTCCATAAGATGAAATGAAAACTAGTTCAGTGGTAAAATCATGATGTAAATTGACATAATCGTCCTTATGCTTAGTTCCTATCAGAGAAGATTAATTACTTAAGATAACATTGCAGTTTATTTGCTAAGCAGTTAGTGCAAGATAGTACTATCACTGTACATCAACTTTAAAAAATGAATATATACAAGTATTTTTATATAATGTAAATATAGAGTAAAAGTTGTTTTTTAGGTTATTTTCTGTGCAAAATTATATTAGAAATAAGAACAATTAATTCTAAATTAAATATCACTTTATGTAATATATAATATAATATAACTCTAACACAAATCTTTGGGTATGTTGAACCAAACCTATAACACAACCCTGTCCTATTAAGAATTAAAGAATAACTTCCTTATTATCCTATCCAACATCAGTGCCTCCCAGACAAAAAAAAAACACATTGCTACAATAAGTATAGGTGAAGGTGGAATGCTTTTTGTCTGAAAGCTCTTAAATCTTGCTATTTGCTCTCATTCACAAATGAGTCAGTTATTTAATTAGAGAATGCATTTTAGTCTTCATTGGTATACTACTGAGTGCTTTAATACTTTATATTCCCAATGGACCACTATAGAAAATGGAGTAAAGAACAAAAAAACTTAATCTGGATGTGCAAAGAGCCTGCCCATCCAGATGTTCTAGTAATCAGCTAAGACCTTTACCAGATGCTGCTGCATTGAAATATAATGAAATGTGATCCTTTCCTCTTTGGTTTTAATTTGATAAGCTAACATTAGCTAGTTATAAATGAGACATTACCCAAACAAAAAAAAAATTGTATATAGTGTGGTATTTGTTCAGCAGAAGCAGTATGAAATACACAAGATAACTTTGAGGCCATTTTTGCTGAGTTTAGCGTTTGAACTATTCTTTGACTGTCAGGAATAAAACACATTGTTTGCAGTAAAAAGAAGAATTAGAAGGATTAACAATCAAGTGAGGACATAATAACCTTTTGTTTATAAATGTGTAATTAAATGAAACATTAAAAGCCGTATAATACGCCTTGACAGTAACAAAAGCTGTTTTATTATATTTGCATCTTGTTTTAAGCCAGATATACATTGTTCAATAGTTTAAAATACAAATAGTGATTTTCAGTTATTGTTTAGCTAATCTAGTGTGAAAAAACATTAAACATCCTCCCCAGAACTAAGCAGAATATTGCAGGCTTTAAACAAATAAACACAAACATCTAGTTATGGACACATCTTTCACCACCATAGTTAGGCGTAGCGCCTTCTGCTTGAGCTCTCCTCTTTTGTTGTCTGTGCTACCTTGCATGCCTACTGTTGCACAAATAAAAGCTGAAAGGTCTTGCCCTCCTTCTTTATTGTAATAAGGTTACGCACTGATTGTAAATGTCACCCAAGATCCTAAAAAGAAAAACCAACAGAAACTAACGGAAAGACATCATTGTCACTTTTTAGTTTTTTGGCACCAATACTAAAATGGTAAAATGACAAAGGTTCCATTAAGATAGCTGCCAGCTAAAAATACTTCTATCAGTTAGAGACCCAGATATGTCAGAATACACACAACAGAGCAAAATATAACCTTTGGCACTTTAGCAAGTCATTACACAAAAATATCTCCAGCAAATGGATCAACACTATGTGAAAAACTGTGGAATGATGTTAACAATAAAACAATTTACACTAAAACCCTTACCAAAACCTACAGAATCACAATAATGATAACAACTAACCTGAGACAAAAATAGAATGGGAAAATGTGGGTAAGTGACAGTTCGAGAAACTAGAGGTATATACACAAGATCTGTGGCATCCAAGCTGACTTTATGATGCCAAGAACATCTGACACCTCAAGTCTGCCAGTTTCTAAAATGGCTGATGTCTTTGAAATGCCAAAGTCGCAAATGGCTCCTAATAGAATGATGACACAATCATGAGCCTAAAAAAACTGCTATGACATCCTTAAGACCTAAATGTGTCACACAAAAACAACAGCAGTGTGGCAGTGACATGGTCAAATGTTTTGAATAGACAATACAAATATTTGTTACATTTATTTGCATTTAATTTATTTATGTATTTTTTATTTTTTATTTCTCAGCATGTCAATCATTTCTAAATGAGTAATTTGCACACATTTTGGTCCAGACGTTTAAAGAGACAAACAAAAAAATATTTTGGAAGACAAGACTCCTTTTTTTCTTCTTCAGCATCAAAATTGTCAAAGGCTTTTTAGCAGACATGATTCATTCGCCCAAACTCCATAGCTTGAATAAGTTTGGTATTTCCGAATATAAGCAAGTTGCTTCAGCTATATAATACATAAATATGAGTGGACTTTCCTCTAAAATCATGTATAATTCCTCTTTTAAAAGTGGATTGCAGGGAGCGGATTGCAAACTATTTCAAATAGTGTATTTTTTCAACATGATCAACATCAAACATCAAAATAAGGTTGATAAAGAACACAACTGCAGACATTTCCCAGGTGACTAAAAGGTAAGCCGGGACTCCAAAAGCAAAATGTGGAAAAAGAAACTTAAAGGCCAGCCAGAATGTCATAAGAAAGACAACAAAAGAGGGCAGACGAAAGGGTGAGCACAAAAAGCAGCAATAACAATAACACACAAACACATATCTGGATAGAAAACAAACAATATTAGAAATATTAGACAATAAAAGAAAAAAAACCTTTAGAAAAACCAAAATAGTCTTTAAAACTGTTTTGCAAAATGTGCTAATGTTTCTTAACTCTGAATCCTGGGGCTGGGTGTTGTCCTGGTTTTAGATTATCCCCTCATACCTACTTCAACTGAAGGAATACTGACTATTGAACACACCTGAATATAATGTTTTTTTAAGAAAGTACCTTTTGTATATATATACAGGCCGCACCTGAATATGAGCAGCACGTTTTCATGTTGTAACATCATATATTTACACAAAAAGACGGTACACAGAAGATTTTTTGTTTTATTTTAATTTAAGACGTACTTTTTTTTCAAACAGTGTCGATACCAGATCTGCCCAGGGGCCTGCACCTCGCTATGATGTCATATTACATGATTGGCTGGACGCTGGCACATTGACGGAGTGTGCAGCTTTTTTTGAAGAACTTTATTGAACACATAGCAAGTATACTACAACACACAAACAAATGAAGAATAATTCAACAGATACAAACAGTCAGGAGTACACAACATACTGTACACAACACGACAGCAACATGCCTGGTTAGAAAATAAAACATACTTTAGCCTACCAGAAAAGTAATTGGTCACTATCTTCATCTTCCTCTTCCTCACTAAAGCCACTGAAGAAGACGACTTCAGTGTCTTTATGTCCTCTGAAAGCTTTTGTCGTCGTTTTACACTGATTCAGTTCTTCCCACTGCCTCCTCCAACATCTCACCATCAATTCATTGATGTCTATTTGCTTTTTTGATGGCCAGCTCAATTACCTTTAACTTAAAAGCTGGATGCATTTCTTCGTGTGTTTTCCATAATGTCTGTCTCACTTTTGCACTTCCTGCTATAGTGCTCCCTGGAGGCCGTTAGCCAGTGAAAGAATCTATAAATTAGCCGCAACGCTGTATAAGATGCAGGGTCCAAATCATATGAAAAAAAGTAGCAGCTTATAGTCTGAACATTACGGTAATTAAAAGGCAGAACTTGTTAAAGAGCTCTTCATTTTACAATTTCAATTAAATTAGTTAAGTTGGGAAAGAGACACAACTAAAACAAGCAGGACAGCAGTCCTTCAGTCATGGCTGGAAACACTAACATTAATGTCTTTAAGTTACTTAATTTCCTTCTGTGATCAATACATTTTTTTAAATTGAATTGAAGTTGTTCTAATGAAACACTTGTTCAACCGTAGAACGAAGACTACAAAAAAATACAGTAAATAATCATGTTAGCAAAGATCAATTCCAACAAGCTCTGTCCAAACAATCAAGCAGTAGCTTTGTTGATCTGACCAACATACAATGCTCTTAGAAAGGTGAAAAAAAGCTAACTGGACTTAGTGCTTCATGAATCAAAATTTACTTTGACTGCACTTTAGCAGACACCACCTCCGTGAAGTTTATAGTCAAGGTATAAGCAGAGAGGCTGTTAACGAAGGTTGCTTTATGTTATTTTTAAAGATGTGAGGATGTATTTCTCATAATTTATTATTAAAACATCGGGTGAGACAGCTGCAGTTTTCATCTTTGTCTTTTTTTACTCTTTCCTTATGTGAGAAATTGCTATTGAAAGCAAGATGAAAAAGAGGAGACTTGGAGAGAAAGGCATGCCAAATAGGTTTAGAGTGTTACTGGCTGACAACATTATGAGTCGAGAGTATCTGCTTTAGTCTGCTGAGCCTCAGAGTTCCAGCCTGTGAATGTTCAACTGGCACTGCTTTCTTTGCCAACATAGCTTCCCAGCCCTCACCATGGTGAACTGCCAACATCAACCCCCAGCGAGATTACATAGATGAGTTTTAGCTCTTAAAAAAATTTGCAAACCATTCATGGACACTTAACACTGCCTTTGGTTCAAAGAGTGATTAGTAAATGGGACGAATAAATCTAGGTTAGGGGAAAAAAAGTTTCACTATTGACAAACACATTTAATTGAAAAACTACCTTAACTGATTTATTAATCTTCTGACATCACCGATCATCTTAGAGAGGGCAAACATTCACACCGACACACAAAAATAATGATAGTTGCGATCATGTAGTTTTACAGAATATTTTTGGAGCTGCCTTTCCAAATTTTGCAATGCCTTCAAGGGGAGTTCAACAATCTGTTCCAACATAAACAAAACTGTGGTGCCCATAGGCAAGGCATTTACACTAATAACTGAAGACTTTTCTCATTGAAAAATCATACTTAAATGCTACGTCTCTAATCCCCTCCAGAAGTGTCATTTCCCATTCCCTGCACCACTGTTCCACACCCTGCTGGCATTATTAGCACATCAAATGTCAGTTCATGCTCCCGTACCTTTAGGCAAGGCAGTGAACCCTCTCTTCAGCAACCAACATCTCCAAACCATTAACCTGCTTTGCATTCCCTCTGACCTGCTCACCCCACAAGGTTCTGGAGAAGTTAATGCTATGGTAATTCTAGGCATAACAGATCTGCTCCCCTGGGAAAGCTGTTTAACCTCGTCGAGGTGGCAACTCTACCCATGGTGCAGAGTGACACCACTTGGTATTTATAACACATAATACAAGGCTGTCCACCAATGGACATTCGTGTTTTGCCAAAAAAACAACTACTTCCTAGACAACAACCCACATTTCTAAGAACAAAATCTAAGTTTATGTGAAAGCCGGGGAGAGAAGATACTGAAATGAACTTTTCTTTAAATGTCAGCAAAGGTGGGTTGCCATGATAACAAGCATCAGAGATAAACAACATCATTACATTGTCATGGTAACAATGTCATAATCTTCCCTTAACAAAAAGAGGACATGGGGAAAAATCGAGATAAGAGACACCAAAGAGTGAAAGAAACTTTAACAAGAGTATTTTTAGTCATTTTTTGCTCTTTAACGTCATTTTTCAAACATCTCTGCTTCTTCGTATGAGATTTTAATTTGGTAAAACAAGTTATTATTTGAACATGGCACAGCTAGTTAATGTTACAACATTTTTCGTTTCACACTGTAAAGTAGGCAACCTTGCCTGTTGGCCGCTGTTGATTAATGACCTCATATTCTGTTAATTAGACACTCGGCCCTGAGGCAGAAAGATTTAATTTCCCCTTCATCATCATTGAGGAAGAAAAAAAATCTACTGATTGGAGAGGGGTAGAGGAGAGAAGGAAAGAGGAGAGGAAAGGACAAGAGAGGAAAGGTAAAATAAGGAGTTATATAAAGCCTGTGAAGCAGTGTTAAAATCTGATTTTCTTTAAAGTAAAATGTTTGCATTTAGCTTCTTCTTCAGCCAAAGCATGCACTATAATGTACCAGCAGATTTCGCTCCAAGTTTAACTATAAATATAAATGATTTGCAGTTAAGCATAAACACATAGGAGGGTTTTTGATGGGGTAGTTCAAGTAGTTAAACTTGTTGCTACTACAGTAAGGCTCTATAACACACTTTCAGAGAAGTCGTAAAACACAGCCGCAGGGTTTGTGGGGAGATTGATGATTGACAAGACGAAAATGAAAGCATAATATGCTGCCCTGAAAACATGAACTTTTATTTTCTATTTTACTATTAGTATCATGAAGGTTTGTCCTGGGTAAATAAAAGGAGTAAAGAGCTCATAAATTTGAAACTTTAAATTAACAACATGGGTTTCTGAGTCATGGTTTTAAAGCATTAAGTAAGATTATAAAAACATTTACTGTGCTGAAAGTATTAGCACTCCTGTGTTTCCTCTGCAGATCATTACATGTCATTTCACTTTCCTTATACATATACACAAACTGATCCATCATACCGTTCCTACATCTTAAAGTCCCTTTAGAGTCAGCAAAGTCCTTCGACTTTATGAAAAAGAGTCGCTTGATTCTCAGCTATGACAGGCTCTTTTAACAATAATAGGCCAGGTTGGACCTTTAAACAAATATCCATAAATCATATTGTCCAGTTAATTTTTTTTATTTCAGCTCTTTAGAATGGAATTCTTCCTATGTACAAACAGCATCTCTTCTATATCAAACACAATTAATTCAAGGACAAATACGTTTTTGAGAATTCTTACATTTATTTCCCACTAGTTCAACTGTAATTCTAGATACAGTAAAATTGAACAATAACTGAAACTCCCTCTAATAATGTAACTGTTGAAATATTTAATATGTTTGTAAATAATGTTACTTTGTATTGGGCGGAATACCATTGCTATACAAAACAGGAATTTATCATAGGTGCATATTTTACAAGTTAAAGTAAAAACAGCTTGCTAACAGCTTGTTAGATTTGTGGTGTTATTCTCAAAAGAACAGAATGGCAGATAAATGTGTTTAGGTGTTGGTCAACTTAAACAGCATAACTTATTTAAGTGTTAGTGAACCCTCCTCCATCAAGGCAGTAAATGTCAGGGAAGCACTTTTTCAATTTTTCACATTTTGTCACCTTGAAACTACAAACCTTTATGGGTTTTATTGGGATTGGGACTATTTAAAAGTGAAAAGATGCTGTACAAAGCAAAAAAAATATATATCATTGTGATATAACAAAAATGAGTTGATAATCAGCAAAGCAGTTAAGAATGTGAGAATCCTATAAAACCCCCAAAACAAGACATTAAAGTGGTTGTAACATGACATACTGTGGATAGGTTGAAGGCATTTGGAGACTTACCTTGTGGCAGGTCTGGTGAAACGTATGGCACTTCTTGGGTGTTGATGTGTGTCCAGTCAAAATCATCATAAGGGTCTTGTTGGTAATCACACTGGGAGAAGCCCTCGTCAAATGTACAGCTCCCTGCAGACAAAGAAACATCATAAAGTTGACTTAATATGAACAGAAATATGGCTTGCAGAAACAAAGACATTTGATACAATATTCACTTTCTCCCCCTTTGATTCTTTCCCATCTGCTTTATTTCTACAATTGTGGGTTTGCCTGAGCTCATTAAAAGCCCACCAGGAGTCAGAGCTCCATCAGTCATCACTCAGGGCCAGTCAGCATCACCTCTGACTCAAGCAACAGAGCCTTCAGCTGATCATCTGAGCCCATCACCACAGCCTTGGGCTAACCATGTGTGAGCTGGCCGCCTCTGGCTCCGCCTTAACAGGAAGTTGGCTCTAACACAGAGAGACGTCACTTGTCCCTGATAGCTAGCCGAACCGATCGACCCGCAGTGATATGTGGCTCATGCCGGCAATATTGCTGATAAGAACAGCTTGCTGGTCAGTACTAGCTATCTGATTCATTGACCTAGCAGTGATGCACAGCTTGTGTTAATAAAATGGCTGGAAGACACATGGATAAGAAAAGCCACAATACCATCTGATTCAAGTCTTTGCCAGTTAGTAAAAGAGGTGTCCCTTTTGTCCTTCATGAGCTAAAGTAAACATGGACAGAAATGCAAAGATTTGGTGAAAAATCGTTCAATTATTTGTAAATTCAGGAAAGTGAATGGTGTCATGATCTAAAACAACATTGCAGCTGAATTTGAACAAAGCTGGCCTGTTTCAAATAATAAAAAATAGATGCAACAGGAGTGTGTAAGTATATTTTTCTTACACCAATTTCTTCATGCCCCCCTTTTCCAAAAATGGAGGTATAAATGAGCCTTTAAAATTGATTAAATTTGCTTATACTAATTGATCTGTGGTGGAAATTAGAAGTGGCCCAGTAGTTACTACCCATGCATTGGCTGGTAACTGGAAACAACCCATTTTTAGGTTAATCAGCCATTGGCAGATGGGCCAGATTCTCAGAAATTCTTTTTTTCCAAGCAGTGAACCCACCAAACAACAAGATATTTGTATCTGGCTTGTATCAGAACATTTCTTCAAACTGGGGAAGATACGATTGAACCTTAAATTAACCTGGAAGGCTGAGAGTGAGAGCATTACAGCAAAGTCTTTTCGCTTTATCCTTCTGAGCTTTCAACCTCTGTCTGTTATAAAAAGATGCTTGGTTTGGGAATATTGGCAAGCTGCTGGAAAACCTCAGAGTTAAGGTAATGGTCTCCACTCTATAATACACACAGAGAGACTATAATACTTAAAGAGAGAGTGCTGTTTATAGTATGTAATGCCAACTGTTTTACAGTGACTGCTCTCTTATATGCACACAGGCTATTTAATGACTACTCATGGCAGGAATGCTTTTAGGTGAAATATTCTGAATTCAGAATTGACTAAACTCAATATTGATCTTTGTAGCAAAACTTTGATAGATGCATTTGATTTTTCATAACAAACTTTGTGTAATCTCTACAAAGTATGAGAAAAGCTAGTTGTTTACATAACACCTGGCTATTTGATCCTTTATGTTTTGAAAGACTCTGTATTGAATCTTTGAGACCAACATCAAAGTTGAACATTTGATTTTCTTTGATTAAAAACCAGTTTCTTCCAGGGACTTTCTATGTTTGAGTTTAAAAATTTAAAAGGTCAAGAAATATATGAAATTCAAATTGCATGTATAAAGATGACTGAAAAACTATTGAAGACATAGGTTCATGGGAGGAGGTCACCTTTAAGCATTATCAGCAACCAGCACTGTCAGCAACATAAATCTCCTGGTATTCATTTAGGAGTTAGAGCTTCACTACCTGTGTCCTAAAGCAAATTGTAGCGGCTGTGATGGAGAGCAGAACGACAGGCCCTCAGATACCCTGCTGATCCGAGCTCCTGCTACAGAGGCATAGCAAGAGGTGACAGACACCGCCAGAGGAGAAACAAGTTAACATCAAACTAAGCGACTGTCTTCGGCTGCCGGCTGCATAGCTGGCTGTGACTCACAGCCTCAGAGGGACACTGGATCACATTCCTCTCAGCGACATCCTTTAATTCAGCCTCTCTTTGTGAAATTCAGTTCAGCCTCAATCAGTTCAATTAAGTCTTTGTCACAGCAAGTTACTAAAAGACAGGACAAAGGAAACGCTGCTCACGTGAAGTGCAGCGTACCGACGTAATTTTTTTCTTCTCTATAACAAACGTTTTGTCCTATAAAAAACAAAAAAACAAAGTACTAATGACATTCTCCACTTTTCGATGTCAAAATGTTAGTGCTTGTGTCCATGTTTGTGTAGAACTGCATGACCTCTTGGTCCCCTACAGTGTGTGTCAGTTTACATCTTGCTGCCATGCAGTTCTCTCTGCATGGCTCAAAAGAGCAAAGTGTGAAACACTAGTGTGTTTGCAAGTAAAGTCCCAGAAAAATTTATTGGAAGAAGTTAGATTATGTGTCAACCATTGCTGTGTTGATTAAACCATAGATAGTGGATCATTGTCCTGTTGAAAAACCCAATGGCTATCCATTTTCAGTTTTGGGGTGGATTTCACCTGTGATGGATTGGGAACCTGTCTCGCCCAGAGACAGATAGATAGGCACTACACCCCCCCCCCCCCCAGATTCGGCTAATGTTATATATTGTCAAGCTTGTATATTTCGAAATCTTCTATTTTCTATGGCTAAACGGTTTATTTTATAACAAATTTTAATTTTGGTTAGCAGACTTTTGTTGTATGGAGGCAAAATGAGGGCAAACCGGGGCTAACCCATTGTTCACAAAGCAATCGCAAAACAATAAACCATCCTTTAGTTACAATGCAGCTTTATGTATTATCTGCATTCCAGTGGGAATAAAACATGAATGGATGGATTTTATACTGTTTTGTTGTATTCTTCATTCATACCTGCTTTGCTTTGAAAGACACTCAAGGTCTCTGGAGCCTATCATTTAGGAGTGTGCTAATTCACCATAAATCAATTAATTGCGATGTGAAACGTGCAAAATCATGAGCAATTCAAAAGTGTTGAAAAATTGATTGTTTTCTAATATAATTAAATGAGAGAAACACAGAAGTCCAACGTACCGCACGGACATTATTAGGGGACGGACCGGTGGAAATGGTATGCTGCGGGTAGCTGCAGCCATGCAGCTCGAAATTTAAAAACACAGCAAATATTTTTCACTTTAGTTGTGAAAGAGGCGTCTTTGTTGTGTGTATCATGTTGGCAGCAACATCTTCTTTCTCGCGGGGATTTCCATTTTTTCGGTGCTGTCCGGTGTCCTGCCCAAGCGCAGCTCGTGTTTACCAGACGTCAGCCCAAGTGTAGCTTTAAGTATGAAACACGAAGGAAATTTTCTTCATTCTATCCCGGTCGCCACTAATGTGTGGCAGAGAGCACTGTACTCCTAGCTGGTAGATTTGTTTCTGTGTATGACAGGTGGCAAACATCCCATTGGTCAAACTGAAAATGCTGTGCAAAGTTAGAGTTCTGTATTAAATTGACAGCGAAAAATAACAAAGACTGCAGTATACACTTTAAGTCTCTTTGGGAGAATGCTGCTTTTTTATTTTCACTACTTTGATAGAAAATCTACTTATTTTCTCAGAATATAACTTCCGATTTTTGTGTACTTTGTGTCTTGTATGACTTAAAAAGGGAGCTTTTTTGTTGTAGGTTTATTTTCTAATAAAGAAGATTATTTATTTAAATTTCTGTAATGGTTGACTTATAAAAGCTGATCTGAAATTCATTTAAATATTCTTACCAACAGTATAGAGCAGGAACACATTAAATATGTTAAAATCAAAAGTCTTCTTTAAGTAAACAGCATATGATTGATGTGTTTAGGTATTGGACCAAGTTTCCTCTTTCACTGAAAACAAAATAGGGTCACCCTATATTATATTTAAATTGCCAACACACATTTCTTTTAGCTTTAATTTAAAACATGACCTCGATATGATTATGAAGCATATTTTGGACATGTATTGGTTTGATTTGTGGATTCAAATAAATAAAAGACAGGAATTAATGGAAACTGCATGGATTTAAGAGTAGAAAGTAGCCATGGAAGGAATAAAGAAAAAAACCTTAAAATGGGGAATAAATATTCAACAAAAATAATTGTTTTATAATCGAATCATATATGTAATTAATTATCTCGAAAATGTGAGGCACCCAAGATGGCACGCCCCTGATAGGTCCATCCATTATCCATCCTATGTACGGTTGCGCAGGGGATGCCTATCTCCAGCAGTCACTAGGTGAAAGGCAGGTTGCCAGTGAATCGCAGGGCAACACACAGGACAAACAACCATGCACGCGCACACTAATACCTAAGGTTTATTTAAGGCAATTAAAGGTTTGTGTTTTTGGGTGGAAGCTGGAGTACTGGAGAGAACCCACACATGCACAAGGAGAAAGACCCCAGGCTGGGATTTGAACCTGGGCCTTCTTGCTGCAAGGCAACAGTGCTACCAACTGCGCCACTGTGCAGCCCCAGTTCACCAGTCCATCACAGAGAAAATGTATAGACACATCTGAAAAGTAACCATTTAAATGTACACTTTACTTTTGGTGATTTAAATCTCGAGGTTATCTGAGAGATATGGCTAAGGTATATAAGATAAAAAAAGACTAAAAAAGTGAGAAACAAACCTGTGTTTTTATGTTTTTCTGAATCTGATTTTGTTTAAAATTGGAGCAATTTTACAGGCACTTAGCCTTTGATTGTATATTACAGCATTTTTGGCCTTCTTGGCCTTCACACTGGCTACACTTAAGCCGAACATGTTTAAAAGTTGTGCTGTGGGCTTTCAACTGATTACTCACAGACGCCTTGGCTTAGCAGATAATTAAAACATTCCAGTGTTCTAAATTTCCATTTACCAGTTTAAAGAAATTTGTGCAAACAAGGACAAATCTTCAGCTCTTGTTTGGACAACTCTGAATGACATACTATACACAGTATGTGTGACTGTGTGTGTGCGTTCGTTTGAGCTGCAAAAATAGTGTGAAAATGTCTGCATACATGCAAACCTCAAGTTAGCTCACCCACGGTCTCAGTTAACACTTCTTGCTTCGCTAAATGTCTAACCAGCTAAAGCCGACAAAGAAAACCATTGATACTTCCATCTGACAGCAAATCTAAGCTTCCAAAAATGAGTCAAGCAGACCTTGAACTCATGTTTTGCCGTAACGGGAAAAAAAGATTAAACTTTTTTAGTTTTTGTTCACTTAGGATGAGCTAAGATCTATTTCCTAAATACCTGAATAATGAGAGGGATCAGAGGAGCACATACAGTGAGATTGCAAAGCCTTTAATCAATGTGGGAAAGTTGATTATGTCATGGCTTGTACCTTTGAATCTTTTTTAAGCTTCTAATATGAATGAACAATATTTGATTTAATTGGAGGCACACTTTTGGAAGTAGTTTAGGCCTACACCTCACACACAGCTTCCTTGTGTTATTTCATTGAAAAATCTAAAGAAATAGGCAAATATGTCAGTAAGAGAATCTGGAAGCACTGCAAGTTTGGTTCATCCTTACATGCTAGTCCTATATGACTAAAAGGGCCAAGTTCATCTGTTCAAACAGCTATATGCAAGTACAAACAGCAAGGAAGTGTCAAAGGATTCTGTGGCGTAAAGATCAACATGTTTTGGTGGAAGATGCTGGCTGAAGCTGGTTAGGGAGCGTCATTATCTAATGAAACACATCCAAATACTGAAAGGCCACTCAGAGAGGAAGTAGCCGTCACAGCATGATGGGTCTTCGAGTGGATAGAGATCCGAAGCATACTGTCAAATTAGTTAAAATCTTGTTTGAGGACAGCAAAGTCAATCATTTGTAGTGGCCATCAAAAAGCCCTTTTCTCAGTCCCATTGAAGTTTGTTGGCAGAGCTTAAAAACGGTGTTCAAGTCAGCCATCACAACTGATTCAGTTGCACCAGTTTTGTCAGGAAGAATGGGACAAAATTTGAGCAAACTTTTGTGAGAAGGTTGTGGAAATAAAAACAAAATGTTTGATCAAAGTCATACATACTAAAATGCAATTTTATGGAACACTCAGGAGATTTATGTAAACGTCTGAATTGAAAGGACATACAGGAAACATCTTAAATCTTTATCCGTCTGGTGTTTGGCACTTTGAAATTATTTTGGTAATCCTGCCTGGTGTAAAACAGAAAAGATGTTGTCTATCAGAGAGTGACAAACAAATGGCTACTGTAAGTTAAAACATCATTGGAAAATATGTGGGGTTTTTTCTCATGAAAAAATCCCCGAGCTTTAACAGAAGAGTTGGAAATGCTGGCTATATGGTTCACGTTTTTTCAAGAATCTGCATTTTTCAGAATGTACTAATGGAAAAATGTGGTATAACTAATCTTTACAACAGCTTTCAAAGTACATGTATATGCATGAGTACTTGTCCAGATGGGTCATTATTGCCACCTTCTCCTGCATTACAAGGACACACATGCACACTCACGTACACGCACAAACACATGTCCAGTGCAAGAGAAAGAATGAAAGACAAAACACACGGTCCGCATGTTAATCACTTTCTAATCAGCTTCTCTGATTGGTCGTCTCACTAATAAAATAATGGCAGCTCATTTGCATAATAAAATAATTAGAAGGACTTGATAAAGGCTCAAGGGCAGAGACAGGGAACCTCACATACCCCCCCCCCCCCACACACACACACACACACAGTGACACAGGATGGCTGCAGTCCTTTCTGAAAGATTGCTGAATGGCAACAGACAACATCTGCCACCATCACTCAGAATCATTTTGTGTTGATTTGCATTGACCTCCACCTACATGAGGTGAGTCAGACAAAAGGGCTTTCACTAAAACTCCTCAAAAACATGGATCTGTACGTGCCCTGAAGGACTAGGGCAGAGTCCTGGGAGGTAAGAGGGCCATCTCCCAATTGTTAGTGTAGATCAAGATTATTACTTGGCAAGGACCAGACTTTGTGACAATGGCTAGTTTGATTAGCTTTTGCTCCCCCTATTGTGATCTTACTGATCTGCAGAAGAGGCAGAATCAAATCAGATCTAACAACCGCTGTGTATGAACAGAAGTGTCGATTTTTCCTCTGGAACAGTCAGGAAAATTCTTCAGGAGGGACTAAGTTAAAACTGAATTTAACATCAAATCTAAGAATCTAAAGAAAATATTAGTTATTTGGTACAAAATATTCATACTTTGATATTTCAGACTAAGATTGAAGAGATTGTGACGGAATTATATAGATACATTAGTGTGATTTTCTGCAGTGTAGGCGATAAAAGTTCAACAATCCCATTTTAACTACAGCAGTTATAAATAGCTATATGATATATATGACTGTAGACCCAAAACAGTGACATTGTGTTTGAAAATGTATGCATCCAAAGCATCTAATGAAAACGACAAATTATAGATTTTTACTTTGAACTAACACTAGAATAGGTTATAAGGGTCTCCACATACTTTCCTGTGCCAATAATGTGGGGAATTATGACCTTGTTGAAACAGATGTAGCCATATTTATGTTCACAAAACAAAGAGTTGAACCGCAGAATTCTACTCAGAAATATATATATTTTTTACCTCTGACCAAGGTTTTAATGCAAAGTTGTCACAAAAAATCTAAGCTGCATGCTTATGCCTGAAGTACAGTTGTTATACTATCCATATAACAAAACAACATGTGGTTTATGTAGTTATCATATCGGCATAGATAGAGGGAGTGCAGAGAAATGAGCTGATCTGAGCTTCATCGGCCCTGACCAGACAACCAATGGAGCATTTTTAAACTCCAGTTTTTTTGTTTTTTTCTGATCAGTAAACACACAATATGTAAGGACTACCAGGTCACACTGACAATCCTCAGTCTCAATACTGTTACTGTGTTAAGAAGACTCAAAGTTGGCTATTTTTAGTATCAGTAAGGTGTTCAAATTAAGACAAAGGAAGCACAAAGACGTAAGAAGCTTTTTATTAGAAGGCTGTTATTTTCTATGACATGCTGAAACATTCAGGCTGTGAAACAGAGAAAGAAAGCAATAGTTAAAGTTGATAATGTGATGGTGCAACAAAATTGTTCTGTTTGATCCTTTTGAGATTTCACCAATGAAACATGCTTGATCTGGAAAGTTTGGCAACCTCCTGTGACTTCCATAATGGTATCCATGGTAACTACTCTAATAGTTAACCTGAATTTCAAATGGTTTTGTTTAAAATTAGAGAAACCTGTATTACAGCAACTGCTTTCTAACACATTGTGTGACGTCATCAATATTTCTTAAACTAATAATTATAACAATTTTGAGCAGGAAAGCTAGAATTTTTTTATTTTTATTTTGTTTGTATTTCTTCCTACACCTTAATTATTTTTTTAATGCCATATTTCGTATAAGCAAATCAGCATAAATCAGCCTCCAAACTCTGATCAGGCATCTGTAGTACAGGAACAAGTTCATGGAGATTATTAGCATGCAAAAATGCAAGTACACTGAGGAATAACAGATAGTGGAGTTCACTACATCATTATGTCAGAATAACCTTCATGACCTGAGTGTCTTTGAATAAAGATACTTTATTTTCTTTTTTTAATCAGTGCAACTTTTTTGTATCTGTCCAAACTGAAAACATTGTTAAAGGTCAGCTGGTTGACAACATCTTAACGTCTTAGCCCTGATTGCGAGCCAAGAGGAAAAAGCCTAAATCTGCTCAGGAATCTGAAGGACCCAGGAGAAGACACACTATCTCACCCTCACAACAAATTCTGTCTATAATCTACATAAAGTACAAACCCTCTGCCTCCTTCTCACCACTCCGTCTGTCTAGTATTTATCAGAAGAGCTCTGTTTCAGTCTGCTGGCAGAGATCTTATCACCGGAGAGCAGATAAGACAACATGAATGAGAGAAGATGAACCAAAGGGAAAGGGTATGGTGAATGAGGAGAGAAAAAAGCATTGGGACAAAGATGGGTTGAATTTTGAAGGGTGAAGTGTGAATATTGTAAAAAGAAAAAAAAGCATAAATAACTGAATTACTTTTAAAGATAAAAATTATATTAAATAATAATAATAATAATAATAATAATAATAATAATAATAATAATAATAATAATAATAATAATAATAATAATAATATTTATATTTACCTACAACTTTTGAAATACAGTGTAGTGAAGAATTAAAAAAGTCCCCAAAAAAAGAAAAGTACAAGCATTCTTTATGTACTTAATAACAGTAAGGATAATAATAACTAAATGTTGGTATGGCTCTTCTCTGTGGAGCAATAAAACTCATTTTTTTATTTCTGAGTATGCTTCACTAAAAAGCCCAGATGTTGACTTTCCGAAGGATACTAATAAAGCTGTACCTTATCATTTACTCTATGTGTCGTCTCTACTTTTTGTTCACTGTCTCTGCCTCTTGTTCGCTCTCTCTCTGGCTGTCTGAGAATAGGTGAAATTAGCCTGAAATGATACAAGGTGACATCAGAGAAGCATGCACAGGCGCACACATACACAAGCTCTCACTTGTCACGCCTCAGAGGACCTTGCAGCACAGCGCGAAGCCATCAAAGCCAAGACCCATATACATAGACCTCGGCTGTTAAAACATACACGCCGGCTCGCGCAATCGCACGCACACTTAAAATACATGGCAACACACAGAGACGTGCACGCAGTCGCACACAGTGACACCCATGAATGCTCAGTGCAGTACTTTAATTGGAAGTGCTGACGGCTGAAGAATTTCTCCTTCATCTCACAATGTTGTAATTGAATCTAAGACTTACATATGTGTGAGCTTGTGCTCGGCTAATTCATGGGTTTCCATTGACAGCAACAGTAAAAACAGAGGGGTATGTTTCTCTCGTGAGGAGCCTTTCTGTCCTGTCACCCCTGACTATCTTCTCTTCTCACAGGTCTCCTGTCTTGAGGGTTAATTTGAATTCAAATTCCAACCGAGGCAGTTTTGGAAATTCACTCTCCTTTTTCAGAAAGCTCATGATTTGGTTGCACAGACTGAAGGGACAGTTGTGATCTTGAGTTCTGGACTCTACAAAAAACTCTACTCGAGAGTCAAGTTTAAGAGACCTTTGACAGCGCACCAATGACTTTCATTTGCAACTTTAGGACTTAAACCTAGACTCAGGACTCCAACATGTGAAATTGCTATTGTTCGAATTAGTATGTAGCTGATGCTAATGTTAGATTGTTATATTAGGTCAGACTACTGAACAAATTTAATAACTTCCCAAAGTAAGTTGTAAGTGTACAGGTGATGTATTGTTTTCAGATGTATTTTCTTCATGCTTCATTATTTTGCACATGCCACTGTGTTAGCTTGGTGATAGCATGGGGGCATTGAGTACATAAAAAAAAAAATAAAGTAAACCATGTATGGCTGCCATTATTGTAGTTTTAAAATCTACGGTCTGTTCTCTTATTTTTGACTCGAACTGCAAGATTCTTTTTGGGACTTGGCCTGTAGGACCTAATAAATTGGCTTGGACTTGGACTAATCCTATGTGACTGGTTGTGATTTCCACCTCTGTGTGGAGATCACAACATTTCACTGACCAACGCATCAGGATCAAATGGGATTCTGATAAGATCTTACCAGATGGTGAAGAATATTAATTCTAATGTATCTTCTTTTTTTTTTTTTTTTTTTTTTGCTTTTCTGGCCATGAAGAATCCTGCTTGCTCTAGTTTCTTTTTGTGAAATATCATATGTAATGCAGCGATGGACTGGCAACCTGTCCAGGGTGTACCCCGCCTCTCACCCAATGATTACTGGAGATACGCACCCCCACCAGGATAGATGGCATAGATAATGGATGGAAGGATATGTAATGAAATGTAGTTATATAATTATTACAATTTTTTTTTTTAGTATCCCCACAGAATAACACTGCTATCACCATGTTTAACATTGGGGATGGTGTGTTCATATTTATGTGCAGTGTTAGTTTTTTAGCCACATATACCATTTTGAATGTAATCTAAAACATTCAATCTTGGTCTCACCTGACCAGAACACCTTCTTCCAGATGTCTGCTAAGCCCCCTACATAGCTGTAAACAGGACTTCTCATTGATTGATGTCTGCTCTCTTCCATAAAGTCAAATTTGGAGAGCACACAATGAACAGTCAACAGATTGTCTTGCTTGATATGTATGGATTTGCCAGCTCCTCATGAGGAAAATTAAATTGATTACATTGGAGCTTGGTTATTTCTGATGGCAACTGTTTGGACAGAATTGTATTCAAGTTCAACTTCACAATTCTGTGCTGCTTTGTTTTGTTTCTTCTCGTAAAAACACACATTTATATTGAGGTTTGAGCAGGTAACGTGACATAAATAAAACACAAGACACTGTAGTAAACTGAATTCAATAATCTGCCTACCTGGAACTAACTAGCCTAACTGCAAACAAAAAACTGTGGGTGATTTACTAATGACCAGCTCCGCAGTACCATTATAACAGATTACAATAAAAACAATAAGAGCTGGTGTAGAGAAAGTTACATGAGGTTCTACGCAGCATTACTATTCAAAAGGTTTCATCCAACAATGGGAAGTACTCTATTCACCCTTGGTTACATCAGAGACTTAAAAAATATTGCCTCAAGGTGAGGAGGTTCAGATTCTGTTTGACTTGAAAGGCATTCACTCTGATCAGAACGCTTGAACATGAATGAGAGTGTTGTTTGGGTTCCACCTAATTACAACACTTTTTGCCTTCCTTTTTTATCAAATATAAGGGGGGGGGGGGGGGGTGAAACTTTTCAGAGCTGCAAAATTACTTTTTTGATAATGAAGTAGTTCATGATTTTTTTTTCTATTATATTTTTGGACTTTTCTCCAACTTTTTCAAGTATCTAGTGTTGCCATGTGAAACCGGAATAAGTGTCTTGCTTTTAAACCGTTTTTGGTTGGATGTTTTCCACCGTTTGTGAACACTTTATTAGCTTAATGATTAGGTGATTAATCAAAGCAGTAATCGTTACTTGTGGCCCTTCAGCTCACTCTCATCTGAGAGGCAGAAACAAATGAGTGTCTCCTTAATTACAGATTAATCATGTAATAGTTTCAGCAGTAGGACTAGTAGACTTTCATTCTAGATTAATATGCTGTTCACCCCCCCCCCCCCCCAAAAGGGCCATCCTGAAGAAAATAGACGCCAAACATTCTTAAATGACCCACTGCATCCCAAAAACCCATGCCAGCTTTGTTTAGTGTCTTCATTAGCTCTATTAATGTTTAAATTCCTCATGACAGCAACTTAATTGGACACCCTAAATAATCTGTTGACAGTCAACAGGACACTTAACCTGGAAATACAGCACTCCTTAATGGCGATGCCTTCCCAATATTTCCTTCTTTATTTTTTACATTATTTGATCGGAGCTGTGTGTGTGTGTGTGTGTGTGTGTGTGTGTGAGAGTGTGTTTGTTGAGATAGTTGAGAGAGTGGGTCAAAACCTTGCAGAGACACTATCTTTATGATATTCACCTCTCTCTTGCTTTCTTGCTCTTCTCCTCTGTATCTGTCTACCCATCGTTAATCTCTATTACTATTCAAATGGTGACATTTAAAGCAGCGTCACATGCCGACTGGCTGGCTGGCAGATAAGGCAGAAGAAAAAGGGGGACTAGGGGTGGTGAGATGGAGACCCTTTTTTTGTCTGGAGAGAACATTGGGAAATCTTCACCTCTCCATTACCTCCCTCTCTTCGAATGCCTCCCCGCCTGTAAATGAATTCACCCAGGAGCCCTAAACAGAGTCGGATATCCACCCATTCTCAGGAAAGTTGAACCATCCCCTCCTTTTATAGTGTTATTGTTCATTCATTTACCTCTCCACACACCCACCGCTCTGTTTATCGTCTCCTTGTCAGTGCTGTGCAGTATAGAGTTTATCAGATATGTTGTTTCAGGAACATTGAGATACTTCAGCGTTTTGCTAAACATGGCAGGTAAACTTTTTGCCCTTTGTACCAAAGAGAAGAAAAGCGAAACAAAGATAAAAGTTTTATGGCTCACAATTAAGTGCCAAGATGACGTCAGACTTCAGTGGCCTATAATGACCCATAAACCATCTTCACAATTAGATTCAATATCAGGGTGTGTCATTCTGAATCAGTCAGGGGGGAGAAATTACTTTGGCTTTAGTCAGCACTGAGTTTAGTTTAGACCCGAGAGTGCAGCTCTTCAAAAATCCCTAAACAACAAGTCGCAAATGGCTGCTTCTCCACACACTTCCCACCGCACACTTGACCTCTAGAATGCTGACTGGCTGATTCACCACAGACACTCAGGCTGCATAAACTTTAACCATATTATGACTCAAAGAGGGAAAATCCAAGAAGGCAATTAATAATTTATTGCAGATCTGCTTGCCAGGCATCTAAACATATATTAAGTGATCTGCAAGTCTGAAGACTTTGAGGTTTTACTACAGCTCAATGCGTGAGAATGTGAGAATCCAGGTAGGTGAACCTTTCCCACAGAGTTAAACAAATGCAGTGAAAAGGGATCAATGCTGAGCAGAATGGGGTCAGAATAATTGTTGGCAGTGTGTGGGCTGGATTTGGGTGGAGCACAAGCTGCTGCACCTGAACATAATTGCATGCCGCCAAAGCCAACAAAGCTTCTTTACACTGCAACACTAAACCGTTCATCGCAGTCCCTGATAGCTGACTGATAATTCTCCAGGAGAATGCAGTCAAATAATGCTCCATGCTCTGTAGAGCATTTGAATGAGCCAATCACAGGGGCAGGCATGGGGCAGTTACTTTATAAGCCAATAAGGACATGGCTGAGGTTTTTGGACTAGAAAACAGGTCTGGTGTGGACGAGATAAGAGCAGAACAAACACACATTAAACACCAAACCTAACAGACATGCAAAGACTGAAAACACACAAGATAAGTAAGGCCAAGATGAAGGAGGACAGTGGAAGTGAGAAGGACAGGCGAAAGAATGATGAGGAACTAGAGTCTGAGGAGATGGAAACCCTGCAGTGAATTCAGGAAGAAATCCCATCCAAGAGATATAAGTAGGTTAAATCTGAAGCAGCTAGCTTAGCAAGTCAGCACTGAGGCCAATGACACACTGAACTGCCTGGCTGACTTCTCCGATTGTCCAGCAAGCGGGTTCAAAGACTGGCTGACTGATTTACTGACTGACGGGTGGGTCGGATTTACTCAATCCTGTGTTTGTGCAGCTGAAGCAGTTCTGTTGTTCAGCCTGTCCGACAAAAAGCAGTTCTCCCTGCTGACACACAAAGAACAACCTGAAACAGCACTAATACTGGAGAGATCGGCAGAGATGGAGAGAGAGAGGAAAAAAGACACAAATAAACACATGAAAAAAGCCTCTAGAATATCTAACTTCAAAGAAGAAAAATGGCTTAAAATAACAATTGAAAAATGTTTCTGGGCCTTCTGTAACCACTAAAAATCAAATATGAAAAAAATAGCATGTCAAAGCAGCTCTTTTATCTGCAGTTGTGACACAGTTCTGTCGAACAACAAAAGATACCTAACGATAGCATTTACTGTCCTGGAGGAAATTTACTTTTTTGCTGTGAGCACAGAACGGGAACAATGCACAACGCTGGAAACCGCAGGGACTCAAACAAAGGGAGTAACATACAGATGGGAGTAACATGCAACGAAGCAAGAGACCTACCGAAGCATGTTCTGAGACTGTCTGGAGAGCTAAATACATATTATACATTTCAGTCAGAGTGTTCGTGTGTCTCTGGTGAGGTTTAAAACTGGTGCATGTTCATTGCAAGGAGGCATAAATAGAAACCACAGCTTTACGTCACAACTATGTATGTAAACAAGCAAATATTAACACCAATCATTCCTCAAGGACAACTGGTTGTAGACAATGGATAAATGAATGGGTTGTTAGTAGTTTTTTATTTATCTTTTTACTTTGAGTTCACAGTCTTCAAACTCCAGGGGAGAGAGTTCCATAGTCCTGGTGATACTGCTGAGAAGGGTCTGTAACTTTTAGTTTTCACACTTGTACATGGCACATCCAGGACGCACTGGTCACAAAACGTTATGGGCCAGCTGTGGACACATGCATTCAGTTTTCAAAATGTATGCAGGTGTTTGTCCATTCAAAGTCCATAAGTAAGAACCAAGATCTTATAGTGTACACTGAAGTTATTGAGGATCCAGGTGCAGCCAGGTGAATGAGCTACAATAACGTGTTGAAGAAATGAACACTTGAAGAACAATTCCCAGTTGTGACCATGATAACATATATAACAACATGGTAATTTTCCTTAGTAATTAACATGACACCAAAGACTAAAAAACATCTAAGATAAAACCAGACTCAAAATTCCTTCTAAGATTCTTAGTAAAATACTTGGTACAGGAGGCTAGGTAACCCAGGGATTCTCTTACTAGAGCCACTTCACAATCAAAGATTTGTGTTTTTTCTTGATTAGGCTGGAGAGAGGTTTCAGTAATCCTACTTTTTGAACAGTGCAAGCATTTACATAAGACAGGGGATGTAGAGACCTCATGAGGGTTTAAAAGACATTTCCAGTGGAATATCATCTGCATAGCAGCAATAAGTAACATCTTTAAATATTGTTTTAAAATCTAGCTTTATTGATAACAGTTTTGATTTAATTTCTGTTGAGATTGTTTAGAACCAAAATCAAATTTAAATACAAAACGGATTAACTGAGCAGCCCTAAAAAGAATTTTAAACTCTAAATTCACTAGTTTTAGGTCAAAGTAATTTCTCTTTTCAGCAGATAGCATGTAGAACAGAAACCAGGTTCTATTTTGATCAATTGCCTATTGTCTTATACAAAGAAAACTACGGTTTAAAAATCCAAGTCCAAGTTTTAGGGATTATGGTGTCTAACTTCAGACTATTTTTGGGTCTACTCCAGTTGTCATTTAAATCATATGAGAACCACGGTTATGGTTTAAACAAACTATAGATTTTGTTTGCAACTTGTGTTTTTATTCTAGAAACAAAGGTGAAACAGAACACAATTAAAGTGAACACAGTTTCTCCTTTGTCCCTTTACTTTTTCCTACACATATAATCAGACAAAGTAGCCTGGAGACTTGCGAGAGTACATTCTGCAGAAAGTGGATGAATACATTATCGTGCGTTGTCACCTTCAGTTTTAAAATGTGGTCAAACATCACTTACGGGCTGAAAGAGCTCGGGTCTGGCGACGTAAAGAGAGCGCGACAGTGACAGGGAGGGAAAGACGAGACGCCCTCCACTCCCTTCTTTTCACAGCATGTGTGTGGTAAATGAGTTTTGGGAGTTCTCGTCTCTTTATGATAGCTGTAACTGGCCTGAGGACAGCTGTTATTACACTTCACAACAGGGAAATGCTGTGTGTTCAGTGCAGAGGAGAGACACTGTGTGATAATGATTCCTAGAGAAAGACAGTGAAACTTTATGGCCATGTACTCTGCAGTTGTGTCTTTGCTTGAAGTGTAATAGATATTTAAAAATGACCTACATTTGGAGGGTAGTTTAGTAAAATGCAGACACCAAATAATTCACCTACATTTAGTTGAACAAGCGCTTTTATTTCCTAGGATTAACTCATGAGGCACAGAGGCCAGATACCTATTGGTCTGTTAATGGGTATGTGCATTTGTGTTTCTATTCATAAATGACAAAGCTCAAACCAGGACACTAGTCCAACTGGTTTCTGACTAACATTCAGGTTACAAAGCACTGCCTCGGGGTTACTCAGGTTTACAGACAGATGAAAAAGCACACAAACCCCAGTGCACACTGTCAGACACCAGACACCATTGTTAGCCATGCCCCTTCTCTTATTTCTTTGTGCCTGTCTGCATTTATGGAGGTCAAAACACAAATAAAAGGGGTTGGTCTAGCGCTTAGTAAGAAAAGACTTCCCTAGAGGGTGGAGGTTTTCAATTTTTTCAAATACAAAACATGCCTTACATGAGACAGTGTTTTGATTTAACACCATTGGATCTGAGTCACTGTCACCATTTTTATTATTTTCCCTACCAAACAGCACTGAAACTAATTTAAGTATAAATTTATCCATTGGTTAGGTAATTAACAAAAATGCTATTAATTAACTTACAAATATTAACTCATAAAACTATTGCAACAGTAATCAGCATGAACTGCAATTGAATATTTTGCAAATATGCTTATATTTAGTTTTCCTTTACCTACCAGTCAGGGTTAAATAATGTAAGAATACATCTGCAGAGAATTTCTGAAAAAAACTATGTTAAATTGATAATGACAGGCTTGTGCTACACAAAATGTTAGTCCTCTACAGTTTGCAGATACACTAAAATCTTGTCAGCATTGTAAAGACATAACCTTGACTTTTACTCAAACTGACAGGAAACACTGTCCCTTGTAAGTGGAAAATGTTTCTTGACCTTGACAGAGTAACCAACCATTGAATTGAGGGCATCATTGCATGAGTGAATCTCTTGTCATCGTTCTGGCAACAGCGATGTAAAATGTCAAGTAATACAATGCTCTTTAACCTAGCAGAAATATGTTTAAGGATACAAAGGTTCTGAAAGACCATGACAACATACAGTATGCAAAGCAGCTAAAAAAATCCTATTCCGATGTGAACAATGTAAACAATGTAAAAACCTAAATTACTAAAAACTGGTATGAAAAGAATTATAAAAAAAAGACATGGATAAAGAAAAGCTTTACAAGAACGTCATCCATGTATGTGACCCCAAAATGTCAATTTCTTGGGAAGGGTTTGTTTTATTCCTGCATTTCAAAGGAATGTGGCCTATGGCTCCAGGGTATCAGACTGTTTCATCAAGCATGGCCTCTTATTAAGTTGGACCCTGTATGTTAAAGCCATGGGAAAAGACATTATCAAGAGCCTTAAAGAAACAAATAAACAACAAATCAAGGTTCTACATAGCAGACATGACCACAGGACAGAAACAAACAACGCAAGAACTTATTTACTCTTTGTAATGGTATCATTGCTACCATTTCAACATTGTAAATTATTATTATTAAGATTTTACCATCCAACCTGAATGATTTAAATATCTACCAAAGAAAATCTAGCTTTTGGGAACATTTTATGACCCCTAAAGTACACTTTTTCCCTAATGAGACATCAATATAAAAATACAGTTTGGTAACAATTTTAGAGGTTAGTAACTTACTTAGAGACATTACAGTCACATAACAGCCTACTTTAATTTATTAAACAAAACAGATTGATGCTTAAAAGTACTTGTCAGCTTTAACGGTAAAAAAAAACCTTAAAACATTTATTGCAATTCTAAAGGTGCAAAAAGCTCACTTAAAGTGTTTGAGAAAATCAATCATTCTTTTTTAGAAAAATGTGTTACTATAGTGGCTGCAGTTTTAGTGCTATGGAAAATGTTTCCATATTTTCTAGTAAATAAAACATATATATTCCACCTGCCTAACTAAAATTCTGTCATATCTACCCGATTAGTTAGTAAATTACTGCAAATGCCTCTAAATACTGAATTCGTGAGTGACATGCTTTAGTCTTTCTTGGATTTGACAAACAGCAGTACGGCACAGTTCATTAACTCCCTCCCTGATATAAAAGTAGTTCCAAACCTAGGGTCCTTGATGATTAGATGGGGTCCATACAATGCTGTCTGTACTGAGATTATGAGGTTACCAGAAATTTTAAAATATTAAATTAAGAAAATCCAAAAGACAAACAGAAAATTGTCTATATAGCCTACAGTGTAAAACAAGAAGAATAAGAACAAAAACCTACAATTGTTGTTTAATTTTTGCAAATCATCACTTTTAATGCGGGTAGGAGTTGGGGTTGGGGGGATCCAAGCTTGTCTTGGACACAGACAAAGGGGTCCTCAAGAAAAAAAGGTTGGGAACCACTACCTTATGAGATATCGTTCATGGTGAGTTATTTTGGTGTTTTTGACCTACAAATCTAATGATTGACACATAAATTCAATGCAGATAGTGCCTACCAAAGGTAGTCATGATCCTTGAAATTTTCCACACTTTGTCACCACAAACTTCAATTTATTATATTGGATATTTTGTAACAGGCTAACAAAAATAAGGGCATGATTGTTTCATAGGAGAAATATGATAGATGGTCAGAATTGCATTATATTTGTATCCCTTTATTTTATTTTACAAAGTTTAGCAGAAAACTATCCCTGACCTGTCTGTTAGCTGTGTTCTTTGGCCTTCATGGGACAGTTTCCTCACTAATATTGTCCAACAAACGTCTGAAGCCTTTACATAACAGCTGAAGTTATAATGTGATTAAATTACACAAAGGTGGGTTCTGTTTACTAATAAGGTGACATCTAAAGGCAGTTAATTGCTCTGATTTAGCAAAGTAAAAAATATAAAATATATGCTTTGATCTTCTGGTGGCAGAGAAAAGTTTGTGGGTTCTACGAAAAATCGATTACCAAGAAAGCTCTAACTCAGTAACAACAAAAGTTTCTGGTTGCTTGTGTTTGTCAATGAGTGAGAGTTGGCCTCAGATCTTTTTAACTTTCCCACAGTGCTGTCCTTATTAATATTTGTTCCCCTGTCACACGTAGAGCCGTTTCTTTCTTTTGTTTAATATACATCCAATCACAATCATAGGCTTTCAGTCTCATTGTGGCGTGTACCCACATTAAGTGCCAAGTAATTAACACTGTTTGTGTTCATCTCGCAAACAGGATGGAACCTTGATAATAGAAAACAAGCACAGACAGGCCACATTTTCATTTACATCTATCTATGCTTTTCAGTCCTTCCCCCCTCCTCGTGATCATTCATCACTCCAGTCACGACCACTACATACTCAGAAACTACCACTTTCTGCCTCCTCGTTCCCCCATGTCAGTGCCATCCTTCGTCGCAGTCAGGCAGAAAATGCTGCTTCCTCTCTGTTTTCTCTCATAGGGAAACCATTGGGTGTTATACAACATCCCAACAATCATCGCTCTGTTTGGTTGTTGACTTGTGTCTGAGCTTAACTTACACACACAAACAAACCCGGTCACTCGGTCTTTCTCCAACGAGAACACAGGCGTACTCAGAGCGCAGTCTTTTTCTTGCTCACATTAATGAAAGTAATTGATGTGGACAAGGGGCTTTGTAATGCTGAGAGAGACAGTGAGAGAGCAAGGGGTCATCTCCTTTAACTGTCCACTTCTCTCTGCCTCCTCGTCTGCAGGCAAAGGGGGAGGGGGGTACGGACAAGGGAAAGAAAAAAGGATAAAACTGATAGTGACAAAAAGAGGGAAAAAAAGAAAAGTGAATATGTAGAAGGTGAAACTCGAACTTGTAACTTGCCTTCTGTATCTAAACCCTTTCTAAGTTCAAAAACCAAATGGCTTACACATAATTCATACCACTTTTGTAATGTTAATACTACAAATTACTACATATCTCTTCTTGGGATTTTAAGTGATAGATTAACACAAATCAATCCATAACTGTAAACTGGAAAGAAAAGGATTCATGCTTATTTTTTTTAGAAACTAAGAACAGCTCACACTCTGTTGGGTGGAGAGGATAGTTCCAGCCATTCTTTTCCACCTCTTGATGTATGTTTAAAGGAATTATCCTGCTTGTAGGGGAAATTCAGCCGAGGTCTAAAGTCTTTTCCAGCCTCTAACCAGTATTCCTCCCGTTTTCTCCATCCATCTTCTCACCAGCTTTGACCAGCTTCTCCCTCCTTGCTAAGGAAAAGGGTCCCCAAAGCAGGATGCCACTACTACTATGTTTCACAACAGAGACTGTGTCTTCAGGGTGATGTGCAGTGCTAGTTTTCTGCCAAAAGGCATTTAGCATGTGAGTTTACAGAACTCATCTGCTCAGTCACATGAAATCCAAATAAACTATTTTGAAGCTTGTGGCTGTAATTTGACCAGATTTGAGGAAGTTCAAGTTGTAGGCCTACTTTATAAAGAGACAGAGGGAGTAACATGCAAAAAATAACTTTCCAATTTTGTTTGTTTTCCAAATCCAACATGTTAATAGATGAATGGTGGCCTGGATGGAAAAAGATAATTGGAATAAAGTAATATTTTTTCTGCTACTGCGTCAAGAGGTGAAGAAGCATAAACAAAATGGAGACATGCATGTGACCATTCCATGCCCAAAGGGGCCAAAGTTAATGCAATCAGGGCTAAAAATGTGCCACTATTCTTCAGTATGTCTCAGAAAATATGAGTGTGTATAGGAGACGATACGCCAAGGGCATTGTGTTAAATCCACTCAAACAACTAGACGAAGGAAATAAAACAGCTTTCTTGGACCGAAAATGTAGCCACGGGCAATGTGGAAGGTTATGCATGTGTGTGTGCTGCCCTCGGGCTTTTGTGACTGTGTGTTCAAGGGATGGATTGCTTCATGCCTGGACTGACATGAAAGGCAGAAAGATAGACTGAGCATGTCCCCACAGACATACATGAACTGTCGAGGAAAGGTTTCATGTGGGGTATGAGAAGGATGGACTGAATGCACTCCCCTCTCTTTAAAGAACAAATCCATGGGTAGAAGTCTTACAAACACAGAAGTTTGAAAACCTGTGAGAGGATTGTTTATACTCTAACCGTAATGGTTTGGGTTCCTTTTTGGAGGTAAAATAAGCTAATGCTTTTTTTTTTTTTTTATTATGTGTAGTCTCGTTTCAATAAAAGTTATATTTAGGAATAACAGGACTGCCATTCTGTTCCATTCCTATTTTATGAACTTACTATAAGGTTGTACAACTTTGACAATTAAAACACGAAAGCCATTCTGTGGGAAAGCAAGCACTGCACCAAATTTTGTACTAATTAAAACAAAAACAAAAATAAAGTTGACAGTCTAAACATACTTTAGCATCTAATATTATTGGATAGCACAGTTGGCAATTAGCATGGTTAGCATAAAAAAATAGTAGTCCCTGTGTGAATGTTGCAAAACAGAGGTTTTTCTCTGCGATTTGGCCTCTCGTTTACACGACAATGGGAAAACGCAGATTTTTGAAAACGGCTTCCAGAGTGGAGAGTTCTGAAAACGCTGGGTCATTCGTTGTCATGTAAACGCAACCCGGAGACTTTTGAAAACAATGATGCACTCCGCCTTTCTACAGAAAAACAACAATGGCGGATCCAGGTATGCTGTTACTGCTGATGCAGCTTCTGAAGTTATTTGGTCTCTGTAAGCAAAACTTAGAGATCATCAGGCTTCTATGAGTACGTGCGTCAAATAATCAATACGCCTTTATTTAAGGGGAGAACTACAAGATGACCGCCATTGTTAGTTATCATGAAATGTTTCTTTTCCGGGTTGTGAGGGGGGAAACCTTGGAACACTGCATACACTGGGCACACTGCCATCTAAAGGCCGGGCATATGTACTACATCGTTTTCCATCGCGCGCCCTGTCACAGTGAGTTTTCATCCGCGTATTCAAACAAAAACGGCAACGTTGTCGTGTAAACAGCCCCTTAGGAAAATGCAGCTTTTTTTTATATAGCTTCTTGCACCTCTGTGTTTCCTCTGACTACATTTTCAACCCCCCACTGATTGAGAAAAGGAAGCACTTGTCTTAAATGGGACAACATGATGTGGTCAACAAAATTTAGAATAGTTTTTGCATATGATTGGTAATCTGCAATGATAATCTTCACACCATCAGCAGAGTTTTTAATGAAAAAAAGTGTCAACACTGCATTTATAATAAGACTAGCTACTTAGCTGTTCTCCCCAAAGCACCCAACTGGTCGATGTTGTTCGTCTCCCACTGATCTTTGGAATATTAAATGGGTAAATCTGTTGGTAACAGCAGAAAAGCTAAATTGAGCACATTCCTCAATACAGACTGAGTCTGATTTCATTATAGATAAATCAGATTAATCTATTCAATCTCTCTTTCTTCCAATCTTTCTGGGCCTTTTCATTTCTTTGCTTTTTTCCCCATTTCTATATCTTTCCTTTTTTTAAACATTTTTGTCCATTACTTTTGAGATCCTTTGCATTGCGTTTCCCTCAATCTGACTTTTTTTTCCCATTTCTGTCGTTCTATGTATCAGCTTGCCTGTCTGTGTAATATAATAAGTAAGGACACAGCTCAGGAGTGGCAGTGAGAGAAGAAAGGAGTGTGTGGTGAGGAGAATCCAGGGGGAAAGAGGAGAAGAGCATAAAAAGCACTGTGTTAAAAAGCTGAGTCCACCACAGCAGTCACAACAAATTCATCTCTCTCTCTCTTCCCATTCTTTCCTTCTTTTGCAATACTCTCACTTTGATACAAGCTGGCCTCAGTAATACAATAAAGAACTTGACTCAGCTCTGTGTGTCAGCATGCAGGAGTGAGTGTGTGAAATGTGCGGGTGTGTGTGCGTAAGGTAGACGACACCTCTTACTCCCTACTCTCCGTCTCATCATTGCAGCTGTTCCACAGAGGTGTGTTTCAATATATCACCCTGTCACACGCACACACATACACACAGACATGGTCCCTGCTTAATAAGCGGTATTCAGAGCTCTTGGGTTTATAGAAAGCTGAAACTGCACTCCTACACAAAACTGGAGCCTTTCTAACTTTCTTTTTTCATTTCTTCCTTTATCCCCTTTATTCTTTTTTTGTCTTTGTTGCCATTTTTGCCATTTATATCTCTATATTTATTTTGGTTCCTTTCTTCTGGCCCTTCTTTTTGAAGTGTTTTTTTTTGTTCTTTTTAATTTATTCTTTTTCTTATTCAACAATGAATTCCCTTCCTTAAAGCAAATTCATTCCTATTTACACTATTTGTATTCCAAAAAAGAAACAGTTACGTAAAAGGAGGCAGAAAAAACTAAAACAATAGACCAACAGTGATACCATCGTTTGTAGAGAAACATTGGGTTCTGCCACTTGTGCATTTGTTACTTTAGTGTAACACATGCCTAAATATTATTACAGAGTAAACACACACCCACATGGCAAAAACACTCCCAAGCAGTTGCAGAATCCTTCAGCAGGGCAGTGTGCACCGCCTCTCTGGAAAACAACTCAAGAATGGACTGAGACATGTGAAAAAAAGTTGTCTGAACGGATCTGGTCTCGAGAATCCCAAAGTCCCAGTCCAATCAAACAATCATGGGATAAGTCAGTACAAGCCCAAACCACAGAGGCCCAACACTACAACCCAGAAGATGCTCAGTATCCTCTGTCGGGCACCTTTGGAGAGCCCCATAAGATTCTGTGTTGATGCTATACTGGATCACAGTTCATTTTGGTGCCATCAAAGGGAAAGGCACTGTATTCAAATAATACTTTTGTGGTTCAAAGGTGTGGATGTTGTGAAATATGAAGCATGGGCTACACCTTTCACTGACTGCCAATAAACCAAAGCAAAGCTGAGTATTGTTCAAATAAATACAGGCAGTTTACAAGCTGTACCAATCACACACCAAAAGATTGGGTAACTTCATGTATTTTAACATCTTAACTAGTAGTAATTGAATGTATTTGGCTTTTAAACACTTGTTTTGCAGAGAATTTTGTAAGGCTTTATTTTCTCAAGTACACGTCGAGGCTCAAGCCTTACTGACTGAAATCAGCCTTATCATCAGATGCATGACATCAGCACTTTTTATGCAAATTTAAAACATGAAAACATTTTTGTTTTTTTTTTCAGAATGTTTAATTGAAGTTGCAAAGAAACTGCAACAACCACTTTTTAAAATAAGGTGTACAAATTACCAAATTAAAAATATAAAAAAAAATTTACTAAAGAAAAAACGTATAATGGTTTAACAACTTTTAGTCAAATTTCTGAACGAATCAAATATTTTTAATTTAAAGAACTAAAGTGTCATATGTCAACTAACATACACTTAATGCCTAATCTATGTTTTTACCTTGCCACTGTTTTCTTTGCCACTGAGTGCACCAAATAGGATTTAGAGTAAGGCTGCCTGATATTCTGAAAACATCCAATCTTAACACTATTGTTAAAATATTGCCTTAAAGACCCACTCCGATCAAGTGTCTTTAAATCATGATTATGCCGTTTTTAGCCAAAATCACAAAACATGTGCCATTTTCTAGGACATAGCTTCAGAAGAGCGTCTGTAGTTTATTGCCAATTCGCCTCTGTGTTGTGGGCGGAACCGTTGGCACGGAGGACCCCTCTCCCCGTTATTAAGAGCTCTCAGTTTACGCTAGCTCTCCTGCACGTTTACAGCCCCTCACAAAAAAGCGGATGGTTCCCGACAAAAAAGAATAAACTTACCGGTAAAGATACAGGCAGTCAACTTGATGGTGTCTTAATGGAACGCACGGCACCCGGCTTCAAAAGTAGTTTACTAGCGAAGCCCATTTTTTTCTCCTGTCAGCAGCACCCACTACAGCACACAGCTGTTGATCCGTCATCGTCATCTCTACCCCTCAGAACCTGAGCGGGCGGGGCAGAGCGGAGCAGGAGCTTGTAGCCCGCCTAGTTGGGTTGCTACGTCACAAACACAGTCTGTTTTAGATTGCTTTTTAGCATATGCTACTGATTCACAGCGATTTGAAAGCATAAATACTCGGAAATGTAATTTTGAGCTTAATTTTCTTAAGATATGTCATCTGGCAACAGGAAAATGCCACAACAACATGTAAACAACACGAAAACCACGATTTTCATTGGAGTGGGTCTTTAACTGCACTAAGTGAATATATTTTCCCTAATTTGTTAGTATGATAATTCCAGAACTCAATGGACTAATTCAGTGGTGAGGTTCTACTAGTGTGAGAGTGCACCTAACAGTCACGTGTCAAAGTCAATTCTCAGGTTTTTATTTTTGTGACCTAAGTGCAACTTCAGTCTCCGTCTTTGGGAAGAAGCATTTTTATTTGACTTTATTTAGCTGTCCTCCATATTCATTCAAATGATTAAAAATCGGCAGTTTAAGCTTCTTCTTTTAAATCACTCGAGGACATTGATATATTTCCAATCTAATTGATGTTTAAACACTGTTTTCTACAGTTTAACTCTATTGTGTCATTTGCTTCACTTCACAGTAAAGCATCACTTTAAGCGTGAGCAGTCTGTGGTCTGCCGACTTTCAAACATGGGGCAGAAGGAGAAAGGAGAAAAAAGTGGAAAAAGAGCAAAGAAAGAGCCAGAGGAGGAGAGTGGACACCTGGATGGGTCCAAAAGCTCTGCAGGGTGTAGGGGAGAAATCAAGAAGAAGGGAGGATGGGTAGAAGGGTGGGCACTTTCTTTCAGCTGTTCCCCATATGGGTAAGTATGCATGTGTGTGTGTGTGTGTGTGTGGGTGGGTGGGTGTGTCTGTGTGTAGGGTCCATATGTGCATTAGTGCTGGAGGAGTTGAACAGGGGGTCTGCCAGATGGACAACACACACATACACACACACACACGCACGCACACCAGTGACAGTTTCCGCCGACAATCATCATGTAACCAGAGTTCTCCAGTTCTTCTCCATGTAAGGAGCATGTATACAGTATTCTCACTTTTGAAGCTTCAACTTATGAACAGAAGGTGTTCCTGCTCAGGAAATCAAAGAAGAATTTGTGGCCAGTCCTGCAGATTTCAGCAGCATTCACAAGGTTACTTAGTTACGGTATTTAGCCTGACAAACTATGCGTACGGCAACAAACTTGTTTCCCGAATTTTTACATGAGAGTTTCTAATACCAACGAGGGTGTGGCAAGAACTGCGTCACCTATCTCAGTCGTATCTCTTTTTAATTTCTCTTAAAAACACAATAATATAGAAAATACAAGAACAGCAATTAAAATATTTTTTTCTTCTCATATCACCTTCCAACAATAAGTAGTAAATATTCACAGCAGATGCAGAGGTGCCGTCACACCACTGTCTGACTTAGAGCAGTGGTTTTAAAAGTGTTTTACAAATAATTAGGAACAAAAGCATAGTAATTAGGGAGTTCACGCATTATAATGTGTTTAGTATCTTATATTATCATAACAAGTCAAGCTAGCATTACGGAAAACAGGACATCACACGGTTATTCCCAAAGAAATGTCGATCCTTTCCATATAACATATGAACTGCAAAAGGCTGTAATTTGTGAATCCTTTACCATACAGACATAGAGCAAACTCAAAGCTCTCCCTCTGAAAAGTGGCTCTTCTGCAAACCACCAACTACCAACCCCTTCAGGACTTTGGCTACTTATAGCAAAATGTTTTGTAATGATTTGTTTGCTAAACCTTCTGAAAGTGATCCGGTAATGCTAAATGCTATAATTACGCAGTGATGGAATAGAAATAAATGCTGTTTACATTCATGCTTCGAGTTCAGCTTCATGTACCATACATCGCTATGATAGGAATTAAATTGGCTACACACACCTGTAGCACCAGAATCATCACAAGAGCTGATAGGGCAAAGCTGTATGTGCAACACAAGGTGGGACTCATATCAGACGATACAAGACAAGGTGGATATGATTGGATCTGGTGAGAGCACAGACCGATGCAGTTGATCAAATAAGGTGTCAATCAAAAGTAGAGAGGCTGGCAGCCTTTTTGGGTCAATTTTTAACAAATATATATTCTTAAATGGATCAAATGTAGATTTTTGAGCTTTTGACCAAATGGCCAGGTTAAAATATGACTAGCTGGTGCCTCTCTAGCTATAAACCACAATTTAGAATGTGTTAAGTCTTCCATTTTGCAATTATTCTCAGTATTACTGGAACATCCTCTACATTCGTGTCTCATTTTCTTTCTGGCAAAATGTCCAAAGTGGTGAGTTTAAAAAAAGCAAAACCCAACCAAAACTGGCCAATTTATTCATATATTTATGATAAACTTCACTTCACTTCAGAATACAGTCATGAAGTCTGCTTCATGTCAAATCAAGCAAAAACAGTTGGTATTAAGAGCAGATTCGACAAACCTCTCAATGAAAATGGCCTTTCAACACACACAAACAGATACTCCAATATGCACACACACACACGCGAACACACACACACACAAACACACTCCCTTGAAACCCTTAGCAGTTACTACAGATCATCTACTAAACTAGTTCTTTGTGCACATGCGTTAGCAGCTCCCTTTCAGTGTGCTGAGGTTAAAGGTTAAATGGTGGCCATTAAGATTCATCTGAGTTCACAACCAGCAGACAAAACACACCCAGCCCATTTATGGACATGCACACCAAATATGCATAATGAAATAAGAGGAATGCTTTGTCAAAGTGCAGCAATTGTTTCTGCTCTTCTGTTTGTTTCATGCCTGTCGTTTAGCAAAACTGAAATCACTGAATGCATAATGAATGCAGTAATTGTACCACTAAACAGCGCAACACATTTTCTACACATTTTTATTCCCTCATTGTTTTTTCCCCCTGTCTTGTAAAGTGAGTTTTGCAAGAGAGCCTGTTCTGTAACTTCAGTGGAAATCACCATAAATCGTTTTCTGTACAGCTGACCGTCTCTCTGTGGATCTGTTGTGACATGCTGTTGACACATTTCACAAGACGCGCTCTGTTTGCCCTCCCGCTGCCTCCCGGGATGAATAAAGGAAAAGAAGGATGGGGTGAAGAGGGTTACGGATAGAGGGGACAAAGAGAGGGATGCATAAAGCAATGATTGAAGTCATTCCATCTTCACACCTACAGATTGGAAATCCACAAGCAATTTCCTACTTTGACAATGTTTACCACAGGAAAAAAAAAAGAGTGCATGTCGGGGTGTTTTATTTGCCTCTCCGCTAATCCTTTCCTTGCTGGCAAATTCACAGTTACTAACAAGAAACTAACTGACATTTTCTTCCATCTGAACTTCTACACACATATGCAAACACATCCAGTAGATAAACACACTGCAGGATGAATGAGCAGAGCCGTGTCAGTCCCAGCATGCTTCCCTGCTCTCAGGCAGCAGACTCTGTCAGCACCACAGTTATTGTCAAGACACATCATCAGCGGCCACGGCAACTAATTAAGACCTGCCTGTCAGGTCTATGGTCAGTGTGGATGTGTGGGAACATATACAAACAGACAAACACATTCGTGTAATTAACTACCTGTCATAAACACACACAAACTTGCAAATAAAAACAAAAGAAAAAACTCTCCGGCTACTGTTACACTGTCTGCCAGGAGACATCGACACATTCAGTGTGTTACTCACCACGACTCACTAGTTATTAGTCACTCACACAAACCTAACTCTTTATAGTGACTTGCTCATGGATGGAATCAGGCAGTTTCTCTATTTCGTTACAGGCAATTTTTAAAGGACAGGTCATGATCAGAGAAGTCAAGACAGTAGCCCTTTGTAGAAAATAACATTCTTTGAGTTAAAGTCTAATAATCAAGTCTGCTTCATGACTAAAATCCATTAAAGGTGCAATATGTAAGAATAACATATTGTGGTCAAATTTGAGTACTGCAGTCCATGTAGAAAAATAAGAGTTCACTCTCAGCCACTCAGCCACTCCCCTTCATGAGTTTCATGCCAGGTTGCAAGTTATGGATCACCACCGAGTCATACACAGTAAGTTGATCAGTAGATAAATACATTTCACTGCAATTTCAAGATGTTGATATTTGAATAAAGTAGCGTGGGATATTTTTAGAGCTTTTTATTTTATTTACTGCTAGCAGCGTTAGCCTTTAGGCTAGTTAGCCTTTAGGCTAGTGCAGTGCTTGTTTTGAAGACTTGGCAATTTGCGGGCTCACATGTGATTGGCTCTGGAAACAGGAAGTATGGAGGTGGGACATATTGTAAACAATGACTACAAACCACCCAGCCGGCTGAGAAGGAAGTCTGTTTCAATGTAACCTTCCTTCAATGATTGAATCAAACTGTTGTGTGATTATTTCACTATAAAATTCTTATATTGCACCTTTAAATTTAGCAAAAAATTTCTAAGTAAAATAACTCAGTAGAGACCAGGAGTCGAATAAAGAGCTGTCCAAAGTTCTACTTAGACATTTGCCATTTATCTTAATCATCTTGAACTCTTAATTTTTGATTCAAAGTGAACTGACAGCTTAAAAATATATATATCTTTCCAGTTTTAAACAAAAAATAATTATCAATAATTTGCATATTCTCTTACACTAAATTCTAACCATTTTTAAGTTAAAAATCAATTAGGGTTTTGGTCCTGCTGGCTTTAAAGAAATATTGATTGTTTCAACCATATTTTGACTCAAATATCACTAAAAACAATGTTACATTGATGACATTCATAAAGTTGATCTATTAGATTGCATTTATTATAAGGCAGAAGATGCCAATTTTATCAGTTGACATAACATGATCAGTTGAATAAGCCTGTATGTATTACAATTACTACTGAACTCTAGTGTATGCTAAACACTAATCTCTTTGATTAGCCCCAGCAAGTTGAAAATCTTTTGCTTTTTTGTTTTGCAATTCCAAGAAATGACTTTAGTCATGCAACGCAAAACCAACATTACTGTTTTTTGTATTGCAAGTTGGACTGGACTGAATTGTATGTCTTTTGATCTGAATCTGACTATATAATTGGATTTCACTGAATTGATTTGTAATGATTAGAAATGAATTTAGGCACATTTAGATTCTATATTGTTGTATATTAATTAACATTTTTTCCCCTGAGTTGGCATTTGTTAGTTGGTGATATAATGTGTGTCCACAGTTGATAAAAACATACAAAGGAAGCTCTCGAAATGATCTTCAGAAATCAAATTAAGTTGATAAAGAATATTTACACCATATTTTAACAAATATTTTAACTGACCAACTAGTAGTCTTGATAAGTTCAGCATGATGCTCTTTGTGTTATCTAAAGCTGCATAACATATGAAATCAAAATCATCATCGCAAATATCATTGTATGCAACACTGCAAATGGATAGGACAGCTTTATAGAATATTTGTTAAAAATACATTTCAAGTACCAAGTCAATACTCTTTCGGCCCAGTTAGAAAGATTTTAACTTCTCTCGGTATCCACAACTGTTGCATATTTTAAGTAGGCAAGATGATAAAGCTCACAAAGCGTGGTTGAGGCTTTGTAATAAAGGAAAATTAGAAAAGTACTACAAAAATGTGGGTTAGTTTAAATGTTTTGTCTTTACACACCGACTGCCAATGTTGAAATATGTTTATTGCCCAAATTCTTAGAATTATGACCTCAATGACTAAAAACCCAAAAAGACAGTAAAGTGGTGTTGATATTACTTAGTTCCTGTTACTGGACAGTATACTTTCTGTCTGTAATAGTTTCTTCAAAAGCCACATATTATGTATTGTTGTCTCAGGTAAGTAATATTTAACTGCTCTCAGTATATATATATATCAAGTCATATTTTAGACATTTATTCTCCATATACACTAAAAGGACTAAGTATCTGAAATTGATTTCAGTGCATTAAGCATTGACCCAGGTTTGGGGGTGGTGGGACCAAGTGATTCTGTGAGTTTGTACTGTCTGTAATGAGGTGTGACCTGTGCATGTCACTGAATGTTGACTGATCAGCATAATGAGCTGCTGAACATAGAAGGAAAATGACAGAAAGGGGAGAAAGAACAGGATAGTGTATTTTTAATTATTACCAGATAGAAAGATGTCAGATATATATAATCTGTATCTCCGAAAACCTTTATCACTACACAACAGGACATGTAAGACAGTCAAATCAGTTGAATTATTTGTGTTTTAAACCAACAAACAGGCCAAATCTTAAAATTGAACTGTTCTTAATCCATTTTAGGATGATAAATAATCTATAGGTTGTATGTGCAAGCAAACACCCTAGTGCCAGGTTTGATATGTGCTCTAATAATGTTAAGATATCCTTTTCCAAGCATTTCGTACACCTCTGTATACGGCCCATTTGTGGAGTCGATATTCGAAAGCTAGTATGCCAAGACTGCATGTAGCATACAATGATCTTTTGAGAATTCTACTTAAGAGGCAAAGATGGTGTAGTGCCAGTGAAATGTCTGTACGTGCATGAGTCAATACCTCGCAAGCAGTTTTAAGGAATTTTATGTATAAATTTCTTTGTCAGTTGGATAGTTCTGAAAATAAGATCGTTATGATCCTGTCCAACATACGATTCAGTGTTGTCTGTTATCAGTCTCAGTTATGCCAACACTGGTATAATTGTATTTTTTACAAGTGTTTTATAGTGTATGTGTGTGGGCTTACAAGTCTATCCATTTGTGTGTGTGATAAAGTCTATGATCATATATGTTGTTTATTTTTATATGATTTGTTTATAAATCTCTGGTGTATTTAATGTGCATAGTGTGGTCATTGTTTGCTGGACTACGAGTCTGTAATAATGTATCCCATCCTATGCTATCCTATAAACTGATGATTTGTATCAGATTTAAAAAGTATTTTACACTGGTCATACGATACAACATTTGAATCCTTGATTTAATAATCCAATTTTTTTAATGGTTAGTTATAGAGTCATACATGCACTATATTGCCAAAAGTACCAGGTCAGTGGATATACTCACATATTAAATTTAATCAGATCCCATTCTTAACACAACATAGAAATATGTTGACTCAAAATCAGTGGACACAAAATCAAAAGTCAAGAAGCATTGAACATATAAAATTGAAAAGAGAAACAGAAAACAATGAAAATGTAATATTACTTCCATTTATTTACAAACCACATGCCAACCTTAAGTTGAGTTTTATTGAACTAAAAATGGGGAAACAAAAGTAAATACTACTAGTTGATCCATTTCTAGTCCACAAATAACTTAGTTTTGATGCACTTAATGAATAAAAAAGTAATTTTTAGTATTTGACTGCTGATCACTGATCAGAGCTGAGCAAGGGAAAATTTCCGTCATTTTTGGACTATAAGCCACTACTTTTTCAAATGGTTTGGACCCTGCAGCCTATATAGCCTACTGCATTAATCAGTTGTTCCTATTCCCATTGCAGACATTTCCTAAAAATTCCAACGGAATGCGTCAATAACTTTTTGAGTTATGTTGCTAACAGACAGACGGGCACGAAAACATTAACTCCTGGCGCAGGTAACTAAAAATCTTTCTGTGTAAATATCTCATATTACGACATGAAAACATGCGGCTTATATTCAGATGCAGCCTATATATCTACAACATTCATTTTCTTTTCAAATATAGCTGGTGCGGCTTATATTCAGGTGCGATCAATAGTCCCAAAATTACGGATGTCAATTTCATTCACCGGACAATTGATTGGTTTGTTTCTATGTATAATATTTTTTATTTAATATTTTGCATGTATTTCATGCCTACATGAATTTGTACGTCCTACATGCCAATTTGCTGCTGTTACAGCCGAATTTCCCCTTTGTGGGAAAATAAAGGATTTTTCTATTTTATTATTCTACATAAAATTTGACTTAAGAAATGCTCACTCTACTGCTGAGTCAAAACTGAAACTGCTCTAAACAAAAGCCAAGGAATGTGAAACAGAAACAGGCCCCATGGAAGACAAACAGGCTGATTTCAGAGCAGAAACCAGCCAATCTAAGCACAGGATTCCAGTCACTTAGCAATGTAAACATGTACCCACTAGAACAGGCACACACACAAACTTGAATGAAGGACAAAGTTCTGAACAAATCTGTGCGATGGTCATCTTGCAATATCTCCACTGTTGCTAGTCAAAGACAAACTTAATTACAATCAACTAAATATGAAAGTAATGGATTGTTCAAATTTTACATGGCAAGAGTGTTATTGAGAATTAAACCTAAACCATTTGCAGGGTAAAAAAAAAGAAGGTAGATAGCTTGCTGCGAGAAATGAAAAAAAGAATCAAGGAACATATTAAGACCTGCATCCTATCAAACCAACATAACTTTCACTGCCTCCCTTCTCTGTTATCAGCAGATATGAAGGCTCAAAAAGAAAAACAATATGCAGCTGCAAGTGTTTGTTGTGTCAGTCTGCTCTGTTCTTGCATACTTCCCTATCATACTTCAAAAAGCTCTTGCTCCATCTCCCACATATATATTTCCCCACTTTTCCTCTGTAACACTAACTCTCATTTCACTCTCCTCAACTTTGAGAAGGATTATAGTTCAGGCTTGTGTCACACAGGTGTGGGTTGTAACATATGTCTAAATAGCTTCTTATCACGGTTCTGAGCCAGAAAAACCACCAACATCTTTTCTGTTTTCGTTTTTAAACACTCAATCGTTCTGCTTAACTGAGCAGAAACAACACCTATTTGATATGTACTGCAAAAAAACTGAAACTAAACAATCAGGCTAATAGTTGCAATGGTATTTAAACATTACACCCCAAAAAGTAAATTAAAGTCAGATATGCTACTGAAGGGGTGTCAAACTCATTTCTATTTTGGGCCACATCAAGATCATGAATGTCCTTAAAGGGCTGGCTGTGGCAGAAAATATTGATAAAACTATGTTTAACAAACTGTTAAAATATTAATAAATATCTGTCTCCGCATTCGACGAGTACTTTTTAAAATGAAATAATAGTCAACATCTTTTCACAATGATGTGATTTAGGACTAGTCAAATAAACACTGATTTGATTTGACTGATAAAACAGTATTTAGGTGCACATAAATAGGACTTAAAGGTTCTATTTATATGGTCCTCTAGGGTTTAGAGGGCCACATAAATAGCTATGGCGGGCCGGATTTGAGTTTGCTACTGCATAACTCACAGTGCTGTCAAATGATGAAAAAACTCAATTCTTGAAAAGGTAAAAAAAAAGCCAAGAAAATCAGTCCAGCTTGAAAACCAAGAGACTTCATCACAAGATTCAATTACTATTTGAAAGATTTTAAGCTAATCTAATTTGGTACATGGCAACCGGAAGTGTAATTAATTCACAATCCTCTCCATGTGTATCGCATAACAACACATTTCTCTGCAGGGAGTTTTTTTGTCTTATTCCTCCAACAAGGTCATGAATATGAAAACAGACATCAACAAAAACAGTGTATTGGACACTACATTATAATAATAAAATACATTGATTTTGCAGCTGCCAAGAAATAAGATTCACACTTAAACGGAAATAAAAGACAGCAAAGTTGCCATAAAAGCCAGAATTTACTAACAACTTAGCCAACTGCCTAAGCCCACTCTTTGCTCACAGCATCATTTAGAAAGCTTGGAATTTTTTTTTTTAATCCCATGTAGGTGGAGACTCTCCACTTGGAGGAGCTGGCTGCAAGCAATGTTGGGTTTTTGTTCTTTTGTTTTGTTTTTTTGCTAAGAGACCAAGCAATATGATTAAAGTTACTCATACTCTCGGGAATCCGAGAAAAAGTACTGTGTGGTACATATTGTGTTGGTGTAAAATCAATTCGCAAACATTATTATGGATAAACAACTTATCTGTAGGAAAGTTAAGATCAAGTTAACACCTTTGCCTGACATTTAAAATTATTATCTATTTTACAATTGTACAATCTGTATAAATTAGATCCAAGCAACCAATAAAGTAGAGATGCACTAATCAGGCTTTTCCAGCTCTGACCAATTCCTATATTCAATGATTTTTGTATTCTCATGACTAAAACATATAATGGAGAGTTAGGCCACCTGTTTTTTACAGGGCGTTGTTTTATTTATTTATTTTTTACCATTTGTGTTTTCTTCCCCATCTGCATGTCAAGCCCTCCCTGACTTCTCTGCAGTCTGTCCTGGCTCCTTCCCTCCTCCAACCAATTGAAACCAGCTGTGGGTGATCAAGCAGTTAGAGAGCTGCTGATTGGCTCCCTTGTCTTTAAAATATATTCTGCTTCATCTGCAGTTGGGGAGCAGCTTGCCACTGTGCTGTTTTCCCCATAGCCTGCACTGTGTCTGTTTGTTTTGTTAGCACTTCATTTAGTGCTGTACTCTTGTTAAGTAGTTTGTGTTATCTTTAAGAGTATTTTGAGTTTGGATAACACTTTGCCTCATTTTAGTTAGGTTAATTGTTAGTTTGTTTTGCCCCTGAATTTTATTTAAGGATTCCCTCAGCCTTTGTTTTCTTTAGACACTCTTATTACTTTAGTTCATTTCTTAGATCATTTCAGTTTGGTATATTTGTTTTGTTGCTCTTATTCTGATTAAAATATTTTGTTCCTCCATTTTACCAAGAGTCTACAAGGTTTTATGTTACTTTCACTGACCCATAGCACAGCCAGGTCGTAACAAACCTTTATCTGATTTTTTTATTTTTATTTAAATATTAAACTCAAGAAATTAAGCACCAAATTTAAACGAGTTGGCTTAGTTTAGATGAATCCATTAAATACAAAACAATCAGATTTTTCAATATTAGTCCTGCCAGTTACAGATTAGAGCCAATCAAGGGAAAATTGGCCAAGTCCAATCTATCACTGACAGATTGGTGCATCTCTACATTAAAGCTCTACAAGATTTTGGCTGGAAATTTCGAACCCATTAAAAAATGTGTGCACATTGGGGCAACGAGTGATGTAGGGGTTAGAGCAGGCACCCCACCTATGGAGACTTTAGTTCTCGAGGCAGCCGTCCCGATTTTGAGTCCCAGCTCCATGGACATTTGCTGCATGTCTTCCCCACTTCTTTCCCAGTTTCTAAAGCTCTCCACTTACAAATAAAGGACAATATATTATTTAAAATACCTACTAAAGGAATAATTAAAACAATCAGAACCACAACACTAACAACAAATTAAAATTTCAGAATGAACTACAATAATATTCATAGATGCACGTATGAGACTTTAATCTACTATTCCGATTTACAGTCCTCCTTGAGATTTTTTTTCCTAAGAACCATAACACAAAAACTAGATAACATAAATTTTGTTTTAATTCTACAACTAAATGTAACCAACATTAACCAAAAAACAAATAATGCAGGATATTTCTTCATAGAGGAAGTAGTTTGAAATCCAACAGAAAAGGAATTCAAGGATTATCCCCATTTATGTATCAAACATTATCCCCATTTATGCATCAAAGATTATCTCCATTTATTCATCAAAGCTTGTGGTCCTAACCTACATCTGAGGTTAGGACATAAGAAAGTACATAAAAGAATATGCTGTTTGACGCTTTTGCAGACCTAAAAAGGAAGGAGTTTCCAGTTTTGTTGCATTTGTAAAATATGGAAATAAACTTCAGATTCTTTTTGTATTTCACCTGCTGTGAAGCAATTAGAGCTGATCAATGGAAAATTGACCGATTTCGATTCCCTGGCTAATTAACTGGAGCATCACTAAGAAGAATCCTTGCTTTGATCCTTATGAGTCTTTCCTTTACATCCTCTGTACAAAATAACATTGTTCAATGTCACAAATTATGAAGACTAGTGCTTATTATTGGAAACAGAGGACATATCCTCTAAATGCATATTATGATTTAATAAGCTCACATTAGGCCCCCCACACGGTTCCAGTTTACCAAACCCAGCCATTGCTCTCCTTCTCTAACTTCTGCTCCGTCAATTAAAGTCCCCCTTCCTCTCCTTCTGCCTCTGTTGCTCTCTTTGGACCACTAACCTTGATTCACTGTTCTACTCAACTCAGCCTTAGGCTGGGACGCACAAAAATGCTGTGCATGTACAGGCAGGCAGATTTACAAGCAAACACACAATGGCATCCACTGAAAGGACCATATACACACGTACTCTACAGCGGTGAAGTAGAACTGGTTAATGTGGGGCCATTTTGAGGGGAACGTGTGGCTAACCAAAACCACATGTAGCCGACATGCTCACTCACTCTGGCCAGAGGTACGTGAGAGTTAAGAATGTGTTTGTGAGTGTGAAGGGGGAGGTGGGATAGAAAGCAGACCTCAGAAGAAGAGGCAGAGTGAGCTCATGGCTGGACTGCAACATTTATTCAACCAGGGAGTAGTTGTGTTGAGCAGACATGCCCCGCTGTGACTCTGGTCTGTTCTGATGACCGTTGCAGAGAGCAACAAGTCATAACAAGGACATAGTTGAACCTACTGCTTAGCAACGTAAACAAAACAAACTGTTTTTTGCTAATGTATCCAAAAAAATAATAATTCACAGTTATTACAAAGCAAATCATTTTTTTTCTTTATCTTTCAATTTTGTCAGTGTTGTTTCACTAGATATTTCCATCTAAAATACTGCTCTGGACATAATTACATATTAAAAATGTAATTTCCTTTACCTATGATCAAGAAACAGCAATGCACATCTTCATTATCAACTCTTGTGGAATGCCAAAGTTTCCTAATGACTACATCTTAAAAAACACTGTCAAGTCACATCTATAAAAACATCTTTCATTCTGAAGCTATGCTTATGAATCATTTCCCAAACAAGCACATAAAAGTTATTGTAAACTCTGAGGGACCCTTAATTATTGGGGATATAAATTAAAATGTTGTGCTACTTTTGTTAACTTGAATATGTGAAATTTGTAAAATTGAAAACTGCACATATATCTAACCTCTTACAGTCATACAATGATGCAATTTAAAAGGTTGATTTCTCTGCACAAGTTTTACAAATATATTGCTCTTTTATTTTTTGCATACATTTTCTATAAATTATTTTCGAATGCAGTTGTCTGAATGAGAGAACCAGGAATGCCATATCAGTATATTAGAATTTGGCTTGTATTTTATTTTTCTTGCAACTAATCAAAATGAGTTGACATTTGCCATTTCCATCACACAGTGTATGTACGCCCAATGCCAATAATAACTCATAACACCAGACCTGTAATATCAAATGTAACCCCCCTGGGGAAAGATGTCCGAATCCTTAAAAAAGTCATAAAGATATTGCATTTACACTTGCCAATTTATGTATAACATTATATGAATATAGCTTTGGATAAATAAAAAAACACAAATTATTAAATAAACTTGTCAAATGCCATGAACTGAAATAAAATTGGCTGGTGAACAAGTTTCTTCTTGATTGTCCCTGACTTATAATCTCATGGTCAGAAACTCAAACATGAAAGGTTTTTCCATTTAGTGACCACTCATAAGCAGTTTAACATTGTGATAACAACTTTCTTTAGTGTAGGTTTTGCTACTGAGTAGAGAAGACTAACAGGACAAATACTAGGAAGGCTTAAAAGAGTACATTAAAGTTACAATGTTGTATGCTTTTGAGCCTGTCTGTCATTGAACATGTGGAATTCGAACAGGTTGGCAACCTTTAAAAAATATATAAATATTATAAAAATTAAATTTCGTAACTTTTGTAGGCATTTTAAGGAACATTTTAAAACAGTAGGTATGTATGTGTTCCCTAGAGAATGTAGATTCTGACATTAGGATCTAAAATTAAAATAATAGTAAAACCCTGTTTACCAGCAACTCTCCTCACACAGTGTGACGTCGCCTCTCCTTTAATAAACAATGCCTGTCATGGTAGAAATCTGTGTAAAAACCACGTTGAATGCTGTTCTTATATCTTTTTATACAATAGATCCTAAAAATACATTTGAATTTGTTAAAATCTGTATAAGCAACACGAATCTTTACAAAACAAAAACACAGATAATGAAAATCAGCTACAAAATTCAGCTTGGTGCATCTCTGGTTCTCTAGCACTTTAAGTCATCTTTACAACTCAACACACAGAGACAGCTGTAGTTGTGTTTTAAACCTATACTTAACTTCAAGTAACCTGCATTGTGGGACTAATCCTATGAGACAGAGCGACACTGTGTGTTAAGGTAGTATGGTGCGAATGTATGCGTGTGTGTCTGTGTGCCTGAGTCTGAGAGTAAGAGACAGTTAACGTCATTGAGAGGCAGCGCTGTATCTGCTAACCGTTACTCCAACTAGACAGCTCGCTTGGCACACAGGTTTCACACAAACACACTTTATTTACTTTTGGCCCAACTCAGCCGTAGGGACAGTTAACGTGGCTACCTGATACAGAGGAACTGGTTTCTTATATAGAAATCTACAAAGTCTTAGATTTTATGGTCTTCATCAGAGTAAATCAGGGAAGATTTAGGTAGGAAACATTGAGATAAAATACTACCAGCATCTTTCTTAAAAGTCGGTGAGACTTTTGATTTGAAAGGGAAGAGGTAAGCTAGAGACAAAGGGGGGAGAATTTTCTTTGCCAGCACGACACAGTAGAGAAGATTTTGTACTTGGGATTTTGAGCAATCAGATAAATTGTTGCCTTTTAGGGCAACATTCACTGGCATCAGCTGGAAATACTTAAGCAGATTAGAGTTTCCTTCTTTAATATGAAACAGAGTTTTAAGGCAAACTGTTTCTAAGATTTTTTTTCTCCTCAAGCATTGTTCTGTTGCAACCCTAACTTTCACTTTCCCATCTAAAAATTCCACCTTAAGGAAATCCTAGCGCTTTACCCACGTAATACAACACTATTGAATGTGGATTTGGAAACCCTGCTCATGCTCTTGTTGTGTGTGTGTGTGGGGGGGGCGGTTAGGAAACTGGAGAAACAAGAAGCGACGGGAGTGAGAGCAATAGGTGGTGTAGTAGAGGTAAATGTTGGGGGGATGGTTAGGAGGACAGCAAGGGGAAAAAGTGAATGAATAAGCTGTACCTGAGAAGGGGGAGGGGTTGATAAATATTGTGTTGCTCTGTTTTGGTTAGTGGGCCATAAATTCCAAGGGGATGAGAGAAGGAGAACTAAAAGAAGGGGGAAAAGGTAAACTAACCATAACAAAAAAAGAAGGGAGGGGAGAGAAGTTTCAGTTAATTAAACGAGTTTCCTTCACTTCCTCAGCAAAAGTAAGGTCTACTAAATTTCAACAGCTCTGGGAAGTCTAGGTTTACCAAGTGTGTCGTGACTTTCACCTTAAAAAGTCTATTGTTTCACATTAAGACTATCAGGGCTTTCTGCCAGTGAAAACCTTGCATTTCCTATTTTGGCATCTTTCTTGGTGCACATGTTTTGCAGCTGTGTGCCTGTCGGGAGTTTCTCTGCCTTTCTTTTTCTTATCATCCATCCAGTGGAAAGGGCGCACTGTTTAGACCTTTTCAAACATCTCTGCGCCTCTCTAATCTAAGCAGGCAAACTCAGGTTAAGGGTTTCCCACCAAAAGTGGATTCAACACTGCTAAAGAAAACAAAAAAAAACTATTGCCTGGGGGAGTTACTGTCTCAGTGGCTGTTCTCACGCTGCAATCAATGGGTACCGAGGAAAAACTATTGTGTAGTCTCATGAATGCATTGATATAAATCTCTACGTTGGTTGTTTGTGGGTATGAGAATGAGAGACAGCAGACTCCTCTCAGTTTTGACCATAAGTTGTGCAGCATAGCTTTTTTTAATGTAGCTCTCTTCTACACAGGGATGTTTGACCTATTGTTCATTGTGTGCACTGTAAACATTTCCGATTTAATGTGAGCTGGGAAAGCAGAGTAAAGCATGAAGGGAAATCTGATGAAAGACTTTAAGATATACCCACTAAATTTGACAATTCCAAATCTCGGGTTTCACTTCTGTGATTCATAATGATTTGGGATAAACCCCAGTAGGTCATTTTGGCTCAGAATCATTTGGCCTTTACTGCTAGTAAGGTCAGTATAAGCCTACTATCATATATGTGAGCATATGTGTTTTGCTGTTTACTGCTTTAATAATTTATAAAGCAGACATGGGTCGAAAATATCCATCATCACCATCATTTTCAGGGTGTTTATTTTCAAATCTATACATAATTCTAAAGAGTGACGTTTATGTAAAAGAAAAACACATTTGCTGTAATTTCACTTAATATAAAAGCTTAAATGCTTAATCGTTTTTGCTCATTGTAATTTGCTTGTCCTTGGATTAAGCTTTGTACAACATTTTAACACTAAATTAGAAAGGTAAACATGATAAGGGTTCGGCTTTCCAAAATTAGTAGCCACGCTGATGCTATCACTCATTTGTGTATAGCTTTTTCTACTTTTTCAGTTGTCACCTGAGGAATTCCAGCACAACTTTGGCAAATCTTTCAACCTTCATCAGATTTGATGGTGTTCTGTTTAGGACCTTCGCCTTAAGTTCATCCCGCAGATTTTGAATTGGGTTTAAGTCAGGGCTTTGTGGAAGTCAGTCAACATTATTCACTTCAGTGGTCTAGATATAGTTATTTACCAGCAGCAATATACAGTGGCTTGCAAAAGTATTCGGCCCCCTTGAACTTTTCCACATTTTGTCACATTACAGCCACAAACATGAATCAATTTTATTGGAATTCCACATGAAATACCAATACAAAGTGGTGTACACGTGAGAAGTGGAACGAAAATTATACATGATTCCAAATTTTTTTTTACAAATAAATAACTGAAAAGTGGGGTGTGCGTAAGTATTCAGCCCCCTGAGTCAATACTTTGTAGAACCACCTTTTGCTGCAATTACAGCTGCCAGTCTTTTAGGGTATGTCTCTACCAGCTTTGCACATCTAGATACTGAAATTCTTGCCCATTCTTCTTGCTGAAAGAGATGACTCAGACACAGTTTTACTGATGTCTGCTTTAGGTTTTCTTTCAAACATCTTTTTTTTTTCATGGTTCTATTCACTTTAGCGGGATTCCCAGTTCCAAGCAGAGTGAAGCCACCAGCATGTTTCATTGTGCTGACGGTGCTCATTGGGTTATAGCCCCCCCCCCTTTTTTTCTTCAAAAATTGAGCTACATCTTTACGACAAGGGCTCTTCTTTTATCTGATCAGACCAAAGAGCATTCTTGCAGCTTGCATAATCTTTCTCCAAGCTGCCCTGTCTTGCCAAAATGTGATACTTCTGCAAAGGGGAGTTTTTCTTGGTCTGCAACCTTGCTGTCCACTCCTTTGCACAACGCTAATTCCTGACCTGGCCAAGTCCTTTATTAGCTGTTCTGTGGTCTTTAGAGACATCTCTCACAAGTTTTCGTTCCAGGGTCTTTGCAAGCTTTTATTTTCTATCTCTCCCAGGCTTCTGCTGTGCTTCGTGGCTCTTTTTGAACTACGGATGATTTTTCCCCCTCCACTCCTTGACACAAGGAAATGCTGTGATAACTTCATTTATTCTTCTTCTGCTTTCTGAGCATCATCAATTCTGTATTTGGCATGATGTTTTTTTAGCTGACAACTCCGATCCTTACTGAAGTACCTTATGCCATGTAAATTCAGGAGAAACGTTCAGTTTCAACTTGAGCATTACAAATTTAAAGAACATAACTGGCTAACAATGGTTAGTACTAATGTCAGTATTTTGACCTAGACAGTTTTTTGTGGAATAATTTCATTTTTGTGTGCGAGGTAAAAAAAAACAAACAAACATGCAAAATAAAACTAGACCATTTGAAAAATAATAATTTCTTAATAATAATTTGTTTGTTTTATTATCACATAGAGGAAACACTTTGAAAACAATGACATTTTCTGGGAGGGTTAATAACTTTACAGTGACCACCGACATTCATAGGTCAATGTTTGCAGATTAACCTTTTCGCTGATTTTATGTACAGCATATTTAAAATATTTAAAAGAAAAGCTTTGGAAGCTGAAATACTTACACACGATGCTACTTGACATACTATTGGCTGGTGTTTGCAAAGCAACTAATCCAAGAGCGTGATTTATTTTGTTGGTGCTGATTGGCTTAACATCCAAGAACGGAAATAAGGAACACTGTGGATGTTAACGTCTGTGGTAGTGCCAAAACATTATGCAATGTACGTATTAATGCATATCAATGGCGTTTGAACTAATAAAATAGGCAGATACAAGTGTCTTTAGAAAAGTTATCAAGCATTTACGGATTTTAATTATTCACGGACGGTTATGGTCCCTAACCCCAGCAAAAACAAAAAGTAAATAAAAAGTAAACAAATATGTAATGGCTTAAGAACATATACAGAGTAATTTGTGTAAGGGTACAAAATAGCAATAGTATCTATGAGTATCTATGAAGCTGCAAAGGGTAAAACTGACAGTACTAAAAAGAATGTGAGAAGAATGAGATGATGGCCACCAGTTGTGATGAACCCACATTTTCTTTCTCTTTTCTGTTGCTTTTTTTAATGAATTTTCTCTTACCCTCAATGAGTGGGTTTAACGGTACAGAAACCAGGGATGTCCAATATTATTAGCTGATATTGGCATCACAATGTAACATTGGAAATTTTCTGTATCGGTTTTTACTTCTTTAATGGCACAAATTTTATAAATTACTTTCATACCATGTACATTTCATACGTCAAACGCTTCAGCTACTTCTTCTCTCATATAAAATGTGAAAATATAACAGATTCAAGGTGTAGGTTTTGAGATATTTTTTGTTTGCTTGGCAAAATTCACAATATATTCTGTGGCTTCTGCATTCCTGAGCCAACGTTTAGGTAGACGTCTATCCCCGGTATCGGTTTATATCGGTATCGGAAATTAAGATTTGGACTATATCGGATATCGGTAAAAAAGTTGATATCAAACTGATAACTTTTAGGAAGCAACAGTGGAATCATAAAAATATAGCAGCCGCACACTCAAATACTGTGCAATATCAATTTTAATGCAAGCTTTCGGTCCTGCGACCTTCTTCGGGCAACCAGAAAATCTTTATTTCTAACGGAACTCTATTGGAATTCTGTTGCTATGGCGGCGCACAGTGTTGCAGCGGCTTCTCCAGCTCCTGGAATTAAGCCTAATTTGTTGCCCTTTGTGGGCACTTTTAGCACTAATTTAGTGCTAAATTCACGGCTGAAGTACAGCTCAACCGAACTGACAGACATAAGGGACAGTTCGGTAATTATAATATCACAAAAACTTAAATCTGCTCTCGGACGCCAACGGCTCCTGAGGACAACGGAGTGGCGCAGCAGGATTCGGGAAGCAACGGGCAAGAGGAAACGATATGCCCGAAAACAGAGGAGAGGAAAGCGGACGAGTGCGCTGGCACAGTTAAAGGCTAGGAGACCGCCGATACCAACTCTCTTCCTGGCCAACGTCCGCTCACTGGATAACAAACTGGACTTGTTACATCTGAGGCTGAGTGTTTTAAAAGAGATGAGGAACTGTGCTGTTCTTTGCTTAACAGAAACCTGGCTCAACAACAACTTTCCAGACTCAGCCTTCCAGATCGAAGGACTTCAGTTTTTCCGAGCGGACCGTGACCACCGGTCGGGTAAAACATGGGGAGGAGGACTCTGTGTGTACGTGAATGAAGGTTGGTGTACGAACTGTGGACCTGTGAAAAGCTCCTGCTCTGAGGCGATAGAGCTTACGACTGTGAAATGTCGGCCGTTTTATCTGCCACGAGAGTTAACTGCAGTGTTCTTCACCATTATTTACATTCGACCGGGTGCAAATGCCAACGAAGCATCAAAGGAGCTATTTGACACCATTAGCTCGTTGCAAACAAAGCACCCGGAGGCGTTTTACGTGGTTGAGGGGGACTTTAACCACGTATAACTGACGGACACTCTGCCAAGTTTTTACCAGCATGTCACCTTTCCTACACGCGGAGAAAATACTCTGGACTGTGTGTACAGCAACATCCGTGGTGCATATAGAGTTTTTCCTCGCCCCCATCTTGGCCTCTCCGACCACATCTCCATCCTGCTGGCGCCAGCATACCGCTCCCTGCTGAAACGTATCAGGCCAACGAAGAAGACGATCACTGTGTGGCCCAGAGATGCAGCCTGTGTGCTCCAGGACTGTTTTCAGTGCACAGAATGGCAGGTATTCAAAGAGGCAGCTATACATGAAGGAGAGGTGGACCTGGAGGAATAAACATCATCTGTCCTTGGTTTCATCTCCAAATGTGCTGATGATGTCACCACCACCAGGATAATAACCTGCTATCCGAACCAGAAACCCTGGCTGAACTCTGAGGTGAGAGCTTTGCTGAAAGCTAAGGATGCTGCATTCAAGGCAGGTGAGGCATCAGCACTTAGAGAGGCCCGAAAAGGACTGACTGCGGACAATACGAGGGCCAAAGCCACATACGCCCAGAAAATCCAGGGTCACTTCACCACCAATGACCCTCGGCGCATGTGGAGGGCCATTAAATACATCACGGACTACAACACCAAGGATGTACAATGCCCAAGAGACCCCTCCTTGCCAGATGCACTCAACCATTTCTATGCCCGCTTTGAGTTCCCTGATGTCTCCCCCAGCACCAAACTTGTACCACCACCTGGTGACACGCCCATCAGTGTGACCACAGAAGATGTAAGGAAGACCCTTCAGTGTATCAACCCTCACAAAGCAGCAGGGCCCGACAACATCCCAGGGCGGGTACTGAGGGACTGTGCACACCAGCTGGCTGAGGTGCTGGCAGAAGTCTTTAACACCTCACTGTCACTGTCATCTGTCCCCACCTGCTTAAAGACTGCCACGATTGTCCCCGTCCCCAAGTGCTCCACAGGGACAAGCCTGAATGACTGTCGGCCCATAGCTTTAACCCCGGTAGTCATGAAGTGCTTCGAGAGGTTGGTCATGACCCACATCAAAGAGGCCATCGATATCACTGTGGACCCCCACCAGTATGTCTACAGGAAAAATCGGTGCACTGACGACGCCATTTCATCGGTGGTCCACACAGCCCTGACCCATCTGTAGAGCAGAAACTCCTATGTCCGTCTGCTCTTTCTGGATTTCCCCTCAGCCTTCAACACCATCATCCCACAGACGCTGGTGCAGAAGCTCTCCTCCCTCGGACTGAGTCCCACGCTGGCAAACTGGGTCCTGGACTTCCTGACCAATAGACCTCAGACTGTTAAGATCCACAACACCATCTCCTCCTCCATCACCCTCAGGACAGGCTCACCACAGGGCTGCGTGTTGAGCCCCCTCCTGTTCACTCTGCTGACGTATGACTGCTCAGCGAGACACCCCAGCTGTCATATAGTTAAGTTTGCGGATGACACAGCAGTAGTGGGACGCATCACCAACAACGATGATTCCAAATAGAGAGGAGGTGGAAAACCTGGTGCAGTGGTGCAGAGAAAACAACCTCTGCATCAATGTGAAGAAGACCAAGGAGATGGTGGTGGATTTCAGAAAGGACAAGCGTCCTCTCCTTCCCCTGTACATCGGAGGAGCAGCTGTGGAAGTGGTCTCCAGCTGCAGGTACCTGGGTGTGCACATATCCAACGACCTCACCTGGAATGCCAACACTTCACGTCTGGTCAAGAAGGCCCACCAGCGTCTCTACTTCCTGAGGAAGCTGCGGAGAGCTGGACTTGGAAGCTCCGTCCTGAGGAGTTTCTATCACTGTGCATTGGAGAGCGTCATCTGCACCTGCATCACCGTGTGGCACGACAGCTGTACTGCTGCTGAGAGGAAGGCTCTGCAGCGGGTGGTGAAAGCTGCACAAAGGAGTGTAGGGATCACGCTTCCCACCACCTTGGACCTCTACACGTCCCGATGCAGGGGACGGGGCCTCCGCATCCTGAAGGACTCCACCCATCCGGCTCATAGCCTGTTTCAGCCCCTGCCCTCAGGCAGGCGGCTGAGGAGCATACAGAGCAAGACCACCAGGCTCAATAATAGCTTCTTCCCTGAAGCTGTTAGACTGCTGAACTCCAGCTGTGTCCTGTAGAGCACATTTATTTGTATTTATTTATTACATTTATTTAAAAAAAAAATATTTTCACTAATTTAATTTAAATGGCTTATAATTCCGGACCTGAGTCCTAATTTCATACCATCACATGTAACATGAGAGGGTATGACAATAAAAGTTCCTTGAATCCTTGAAAACCTCCTAGATGATAGTCTTATCACAGGCAGTGTTGTAGACATCAAGGCTGAGCTGGACCAGCCAGAAAACTGATAGAGATGCAGACAGTCACTCAAAATTTTAATGTCTGTCTCCACACTCCCACACACAGCCTGTCTTTTAGAGTGAGTGACTGTAGGTGCGTATACACGATCACTGTCAGGCTGACCATGTGTCTGCAGTCATCCACAGTAAGGAGGGACATACAAAAGCTGGCTGGGACACATACAGACTAAACGACAGATTAAGGTGGCAGACAGACAGATTTGAGTGAAAAAAAGACTATAAGATCATTTGGTGGAAAATGGGAATATCAAATGAAAGATTTAAATCTCCACAGAGACAGAGGAACAGACGTGTGGTGATGTGAAGATACGTGCCTGTCGATGAAGATGATAATCTTAATGGACTGGACAGCTAGCTCTCTTTAAGCCCCTGATTTGTACAGGCTTGCACGCCCACACAAACACAAAAAGGTTTACATATTTCATAAGCTTTTCACTACGTCTGATCTGAAATCAGCTTAAATTGGAAAGAACTGTTAGAAAGAAATGCAAGGGGACTGACAATCTGTGATCTTTCATAACATGAAGATGGACATAGAGAAGCTTTGGATGGATGAAAGTGACAGAAGCTCAATGTCATGTGGGATGTTTTCATGAAAAACAAAACAAAAAACAAATCAGAGATCAGGATGGAGTTGATTTTATGCTGCAAATGGATTGCTCCTGGCAACTTTTGTGTATTTGACTGTATGTTGCATTTATATGACAGATGTCCTTATAACTGAACTAATGGAACCCTTCATTATCCTGTGTCCAAAGCTGCATGCAAAAGAGCCACAAGGCTTTTTCAGTTCACCTAAGGTTACGTGCAGATTGGTTGTTCTGTTCAAAAGACAAACAACTCAATAAAACAGAACACAAGTAAAAAAAATAGGCATCAGATATTTGAGCTCACACTAAAAATATGAACTAAACTTACTCAAACCAAATAAAACATTGTTTTCTCCATTTTATTAGTTTAGTCTTAAACAAACAAAAAAAAAACATTAAAAAAAAGACTGATTTAAAAACACTAACCCAGGCATGGTTAAACTTTAACCAATAAGTCATCAACAACCCCTCCTGCAAATGACCCTCAGATGTCTGGTTCATACCATGTCTCGTCAAACATTTGCTAAACTTCCTGAGGAGTTGGCAGGTACTAGTTACACTAGCAACAGAGTAAAACCTACTAACATATTAGTTTGATGTGTCTGTTTTTTACTTGTACTGGTAAATTGTGAAATTATTTTTGCTTTACAGGTGCTCTGGTTGCTTTACAGGTGCTCTGGTTGTGTCCCTCAAAGATCCATCTTGGAGCACTTTAATTAGAATCATACATGTTTCCTTTGGGTTTAATCCTCCATAAATCAGGTTTACGGGCCTTTGAGTCCTGATAGCCCAACACTGGTACGTTATAGACGGTAATTTTTGGTCCTCCAAAGATCAAACTTTGCATCACACTTAGCACTACTAACATTTAATGTTTAGGCTATGGCCAGGAATTCACTTGTTAATAGAATACCTCTATGGTAAAGAGCTGTTAATTACAATTCATACGAGACATTCAAATCCATTCCCACTAAAAAATAAAAGGCAGTTCCCATCACTTTATTATTCTGTTAAACTGGTTTTATGTATTTTAATGCTTTAATTTGATTAGCAATTTTATTTTTTTAGGGTACCGTACAAGGTAGCCTAAAAAAAAAGCTTTTGTTCTTTTAAATGCACTTTAAAAAGAAAGTTGAGTTGATAGAAATAACGGCAATATCTAAGCTCTTTTTATCAAAAACAATCTATTAATTCAAATACAATTCAAAATATTTTATTGATCCCAGAAGGAAATTATTTTTTGTTGTAGCTCATAGAATTAATTCTTTAAGGAGTTGATGTAGATCATGATGGCTGTGGGCAGGAAAGATTTCCTGTAGCAGTCTGTGTTACAGCAAAACAGAAGAAGTCTCCGACTGAAGACACTCCGTTGTTGCAGGATAGTTTCATGAAGAGGATGCTCAGGGTTGTCCATAATGTTTTTGATTTTATAAAGAATCCTTCTTTGCATCATCATCTCCAGATGTTCCGCAGTTGTCCCAAGAACAGAACCAGAACCTTCTTTATCAGGTTGTTGAGCCTTTTTTAGTCCCTGGCTCTGATGCTGCTACCCCAAGATGATGGCCGAAGAGATTACACTTACCACAAAAAACTTGTAGAAGATCTGCAGCATCTTGCTGCAAACCTTGGAGGACCTAAGCTTCCTCAAGAAGTAATGTCTGCTCTGTCCCTTCTTGTAGACGGCTTCACTGTTGCGCCTCCAGTCTGTTGTCAAGGTGAACTCCGAGGGATTTATACTCCTCAACCACCTCCACTTCTTCACCCATGATGGAAACAGTGTTTGACTTATCCCTGTTTCTTCTGAAATCTACAATCCTCTACTTTCTTTTGTTCACATTCAAGGTAAGATGATTGCACGATCATGCAGCTTTTAAATGACTTAGAATACATTCTGTAGTGAAATCTAATGAAAATAGGAAGAGCTGATATAAAACAAGTCAAAACCCTTTTCATGGTATCTGTAATACCTCATATGAATCGACAGGATTTATTAGACTTTCATTAAATCTGTTATTTTAGCATTCAATAACATAATTTTATGGGTTCACTGCATTCCAATTCCTATGGTAACATTTTATTGAATAAAAGAGTTTGACCTTTTAAAAAAGTACTAGAAGATTAAGTATTTCAGTCTGTTTTTGAATTAAAAAAAGAATCTGCTTTGTCAATTAAAAACCTTGAGGGTAAACCAGACAGCCACAAAGCAAACTCTCTGTCTGCAGAGCCAACGTTCTCTTTAGTGGCGTACTTCCTTGTCACTTTCACAACCAAGAACAACCATCTTAAAATGCACTATGTCCTATGAGTGTTTGAGTGAGAAAAACAGATGGAGAAAAAACTAAATATGCGACACAAGAGAAGAAAACAGCAAAGAGAAAATAAGAGAGGAAAAGAGACATTCAGCTGCTGAAAGAACAAAGTTCCTCTGAGCTCCTTTAGTGCAGATCAGGCTCAGCTAAACAAACAGCACCTGGAAACTTCAAGCCCTCCCCGACAGCTGTCTAACTATACAGAAAGACAGACACTCAAAACCAGGAAGGAGGACACTGAGACAAGTGGCAAATAGATTAATTGGCAGCCAAATAAGCGAAGTCATAACTACAAGCGACAGCAAGTCAGTACAAGATTGCTTCATGTAATTTATTGGTTCAAGCTATTCATGTAGAGGAAAGAAAATCACGATCGACATGGCCTTAAGGTTTGTAAATCACAGAAATTGTTTTGACATTGAATCAAACAATTAAACGGCAAATCCGATTAATTGCAATGTCACCAAAAACTATAACACTGAAAACCATAAACTACAACTCCAAGCATTATTCTGTACAAGATGAACAAAAGAAGCGGTCAAAGATCTTACGGTGAGTTTAAAAAGTATCAAAATAACAGTTGAGCCATTAGTCTCAATGGGATGGTTGTGCAAAACTAAAAAGCCTCTAGAAGGTGTGATGGAGGAGGGTAAATAATGAGCACAACAGATGTTAAGTTGGAAACAGAACCTAGAGTTAATGCTATGGAGTAATTATGGGAACAATAAAAGAACGATGAAACATAAAACACAGCTCTTCGCTGACAAGTCGTAACTCACCCTTTTCAGCGCGCCCCAAGTGAGCTGGATCCAGCAGAAGCAAAGCAGAGAATAATAGGACAGAATTAGATTGGAACCCACGCAAAGGTTCACAAATGCAAGAGAGATGTTGTCTGTGTTTGTTATTTTTCTATCATCAAAAAGAAGAGTTCCCTTAAACCCACAGGACTGAAAGGAATTTTTTGCACTGAAGATTATCTTGATGATTAAGTCCTCATTAAACCCAATCTATTTGTTTATATACTGTTTCCAAAGAGTGGAGGAAAAAAAATATTTAAAAGTAAATTTGAACTTTGAAACACAAACTCCCTCCTTTTCCAACACATGCTTGGCCTCAGCCATTGGCCTTTTGCCTCAATCAGCCCTCATGGTAACCCTTAAAAATAATCTCTTTTCCTGTCCTCACCTGCCAGCATTTCTCCCAGTCTTACAAACAATCACCAGCCAAACCTCCACTGAATATTTTTTAACACCGAAATCTAGCCCACATAGCAGCCAACGAGTCTTCACACATCTGCCAATGCATTTGTGTGTATGTGCATGTAACTGCATGCAATTTAATGTAATGAATTGGCTGTGAGTGTTGATTACTTAATCTGTCATTAGTCAGCCATGTGTACCATGTATATATGTATATATATATATATATATATATATATATATATACATATATATATACAAACAAACACACGCATATATATATAAATATAAATATATATATATACAAACAAACACACGCATATATATATAAATATAAATATGAGTGTGGATGTATGAGGGGCAGCCTTGCACCAACAGCTGTGACCGGAGCCACACAGAGCAGAGCAGAGATTGATGACACTGGACTTGTATCATTTATCAGGGATGTGATGTTTCAGGCGTTCGGGATTTGTTTTGAGTGCTCTGCCTCAGTTAATTTCCAAAGAACTTCATCACTTTCATGGGTCACTTGATTTAATTCGCCCAATGATTTGCCACAATCTGGACGAGAACTAAATTATTAATGCTCCTTAAATGTTTTTTTTTTTTACTTAATTACATTGCAACTGAAGCTGCAATGTATGTTAACATGGATTTTATGTGATGGGCAAACAGAAATTTGAGCGTAATTGAGAAGTGGAAGGAAAATTATGGAAGGAAAGAAGGAAAGTCTTAAAGCCCCTTGACCCCCCGGGTTCAATAATTTGTGGAAACATCCTACAGCTGCAAATCCTTTGTGGTATCTCTGTATGAGCGTTATACATCTGCAGACAAAAATGTTTGGATATTCTTCATAAAATAGCTCAAACCCAGTCAGACTGGATGACAAAAGTCATCAGTTTCCAGGTCTTACCACAGAGATTTATATCTGGACGTTTCGGACTATAAGCCGCTAATTTTTTCACACGCTTTGGATCCTGCATCCTATACAATGATAGGGCTAATTTATTTTTTTACTGGCTAACGGCCTCTGGGGGGCACTATAGCAGGAAATGTAAAAGTGAGACAAACATGTGGGGAAAGATTATGCACCAAAGAACACACTAGCGGTAGTTTTCATGCACACACCCTCATCATGAAAAGGACACAAAGAAATACATATGATGCAGCTTTTAATTTGAAGGCAATCGAGCTGGCCTTCAAAGAAGGAAATAGAGCTACTGCACATAAGCTTGACATCAATGAATTGATGGTGAGCTGTTGGTGGAGGCAGCGGGAAGAACTGAGCCAGTGTAAAAAGACGACTTCAGTGGCTTTAGTGAGGAAGAGGAATATAGCGACCAATGACTTTAGTGGTAGGCTAAAGTGTGTTTTATTTTCTAACCAGGCATGTTACTGTCGTTTTGTGTTAATCCCGTGTTGGCGCCCTAATGCTGATTTTCAGGCAGAGTTTGAAAAAGAAGCACGTCTTAAATTAAAACTAACCCCCCACCATCCCAATGATGTTCTCTATATTTATAACTTTCAGTAATTTTCCAAAAATATGTTTCTAAATGAGACGCACAGCTGTGTTCGTGCTGCCGCCGCACTCTTCCAGGAGGGAGCGGATATTCGGGGGTGCTGCGCGAAGGGAGCCGCTTATGAGCTCTCTGAACCCCAAAATGTAATCATTTGTTCCTGGTCTCACTGCGGACATTTCCTGAAAATGTCATGGAAATCTGTCCATAACTTTTTGAGTTATGTTGCCAAACAAACAGAAGGGCACGGAAACATTACCTCCTGGCGAAGGTAATTAAAACTGAAAGAAATCTTCTGTGTATCGTCTTTCTGTGTAAATATCATGTTACAACATTAAAACGTGCGGCTTATATTCAGGTGCGCTCAATAGTCCGAAAACTACGGTACATGTCGATCTAAACCATCCAATCTGGCTGTATGTTTTGGATTGTTGTCCTGCTGGAAGGTGGCTTTCCTTTAAGCATGCTCTGTATTCAGCTTCATCCAACATTCCGTTAACTCTGACAAGCTTCCCTGTCCCTGCTGAAGAAAGGCCTCCCCACAGCATGATGCTGCCACCACTAAGTTTCATGATGGTGGTAGTGTGTTCAGATTGATGTGCAGAGCTGTGGACCTTTTAGGCCTTCAAAGAACAAATATATATACTTAGATTGAATTACACACAAAGTGGACTCTATTAATTAGGTGACTTCTGAAAGTAATCCAGGACATTGAATTTGATTTAGATGTATCAAAGTAAACATACCTGAAAGAAATGCAAGCAACACTGTCTGGATTTTTTATTTGTAGAAATTTTGGAAACCTTGGATCTTTTTCCTTCCACTGCACAATTATGGACTGCTTTGCTTTGGACTTTTACACAACATTTGAGAAAGAAAAGAAAAAAAAAAGAAAATACTCGGAAGTTTGTGGTTCTAACAACAAAATCTGTAATCGGTTAAAATAATTTTGAGAGGGAGTGTACACCTTGTTTGACTGTACCATTAAATAAAATTGCATTACATCAGAAAAAACAGGTGTGCACATTTTATCTTTAAAAAAAACACATATGCAAAATAATATCTTTAAAATACCTTTTATTGTTTAAAATCCTGTACTTAGGGCATGGGTTTTAGTCCTAAACTTAAAACATCATTACCCCAACCCCCAACACCAAGCATTAACCAATCTTTCAAGTCAATCAGTTCACCTTGTTGAGTGGAATCGAGCAAAGGACACTAACCTAATACTGAAGGAAACACCATTTAGCCCCCAATTCATTAATGTTACAGACTCTCAGTTACATCCTCTTTTGACTTCCTCTTGACCCAGACAAGCCCTTATTTGTGTTTCATTGTGTTAAAATCCTAAGACCTGCTTAAAAAACTTGTGGAACTTGTAAAGGGAGATGTAGAACCACATTGCCCTGCATGGCAACTTGTTTCAGCAATCAATCTGCTTTACTATATAATAGGTCCTTTAAAAATAATTTAGACTGTAAAATGACATTAGAAGACTTAAATGTAGTTCAGAAGTCAGACGTGAAAGGTTTAGTTGATGTACGACTGAAATCTATGACCTTAAATCCAAAAACCTGGATTAGGGGTTGATTTAGAAACATAATTCCGGTTATGTTTAGAAGTGAAAATTAGTTGATTAGGTTTAAGGCCTTACAAATTACCTCCGGACATTAACCACATATTGTAAACAAGGTTAAGGGTTATAAGAGTGAGAAGTGTCAGGATCTGTGACACCTTTTGAAAAATAAATCACTGTATTCAGAATTTTTGGCAGGTTTGGTATATTATGTGCACTCTGCAAAAAATTTACAGTTATCATGATGTGATTCACAACTTGTCAATCATATGTTCCCAAAACCTTTGGCTTGCTGAGTTTGAACAACCGCTATGTGTCGCTAATCCATTTCAACACAAATCCTCACATTCATCCATACCCCGACACACACATGCACACATTCTAATGAGGGATTAGCTAATGAATTCTCTCAACAGATTAATTACATTTTTCAGACTTCGTCCCCAAACAGCTCAAGGAATGAGCCAGTACTTTCAAAGAGATAGAGCTTTTTTTTCTTTCTTTTTTTTTATCTATCACCAAATTGAAATCAGTAGAACCAGATTGGCTCTGGGCAAAAAGGACGTTTGATTTGAGGAGAAGACATAAAAATGGATCTGAAGGACTGCAGACAGAGGCGTTACTTTTAACGAGAAAATAAATAAAACGGGCCTTTGATTTGGAGCCATTATACATGGCATGAGTAGAATGAGAAGGCATTTTTCGCATGAATCTAAATGAGAGGCAAACATTTCGGATACTCTTCTTTGTACCGCTGTTCACCGGAGGGCTTAAAAGCGTCGTCCTGCCTCCGTCTCTTTAAGTGACAGCAAAGCACAAGAGCAGACACACAAATTTGCACCACACATACACAAAAAATGACAGACGCACACAATGATTCACACACGCGCGCGCGCACTCTCCCTCCTGCCGTTTTCACAGTCTCTTGAGTGGAGGAGATGCCCACGGCCAAAAAACCAATGGTTTCTTGATTTTTTCCTCCCCTCTCCCTCTCTCCTCTTTCACACTATCACTTCGCTTCTCTCGCCTTTCTCCATTAAAAACACCCAATTTTGTTTCATCTCCTAAATGGAGCGGAAAAGTAATTATAATTAAACCAACTTGGTGCTAATGTTCAAAATACTGAAATAATTTACAGTTATAATTAAACCAGCTCAGATGTTGTGTTCAGTGGGAGCGGCAGCCTTCTAATTCATCTGGAGACACTGATGGAAAACAATCATTTCACTCCATTAGGATTAAAGACGCCTGGAATCTGTGTCACAACTCGATCAGAGAGGAGGCAGATTTAGAAAGTTGTCAAATTAACATAAAACTCAGTCACTGACTTTATAAAAGACGGCGAAGCAAAGACTCGCTCACGTTTATTACACAGGCTTTGTAAGTGATTAGCCAACATACAAATATGCAAAGCAGTACGATAAGGAGAGTGGGAGATTTGTGAGAATGACTCAATTTATAGTTTGACTCAGTAATTGGGAAACTAAAAAATTGATAAAACAAGAATGAGACTAATTTAGTTTAACAGATATTGGAGCAGAGACTCTAAATAACGTCTTTAATGTATAAAAGATGGTTTTAAAAGCTTAGCAAAATTTCTAAGGGATAGTCCTTCTTTCATTTCTGCCTTTTTAATTGTATCAAATATTCTGCAGTTAATGTCATCAGCTTTAATGCGAAACATTTTATTAATAATTAGTGCACATATAAGTTACAAGTCGCAAGGTCTAGTAATTGTGTAATAAAACCAACTTTGGTCTTTTAAAGTGTCTGAGAGTTTAATGCACGGAGCAAAGATGCATGGCAAAAAAGTGTAGGTTTCGTAAAACTCAGCTCATTAACACGTACCTTTATATAACCTTACTGTATTTGCTTTCATGCACACAAACAACTTCTCATTATCCCGGAATGCAACTGAGTGCAAGTAATCTATGTAAACCCCTTGTCCAAACAAATAGTATTCCACATCCCCCTTTTCGAAGCAGTGTCCACTCACTAGTATTTACTTGCAAATTAACAGCTCTCACATTCCCAAAGAGGCCTCAAAGAAATTCCACACATTTGTTGCCCAGAGGACCAAATGGCCCCAAGGGAGAGGAAGAGAGGGGGATAGATATAGGCTACAGGGTGGGGTGAAGGGTGACAATAAAACGGTTGCTGATAAAGTTGGGATTAATGTGACCAGCGAGAATACTGGAGCAGAAAATTAGGTTTTTATACAACGAATGCGGATTCATTTACAGGACTTTACTGAGGCGTGATGCGACCTTAAGGATTTAGTTGGATTTCGGAGGCCAGCTCTCAAACTGTTTATTTAGTCTCTCTCTCTCTCTCTCTCTCTCTGTGTGTGTGTGTGTGTGTGTGTGTGTGTGTGTGTGTGTGTGTGTGTGTGTGTGTGTGTGTGTGTGTGTGTGTGTGTGTGTGTGTGTGTGTGCATGAGTTGAAAGAGAAACAACCCCTTAATGCCGAAATTAACGCGGGTCTGGCGGCTCTGCTTCAAACATCGCAGCCACGGGAAAAGTTGAAAAGTTGGACTTCTGCTGCAGCTGCTTCACCTGCAGGAGCGCAGACGTGTGTCCTCCAGACAGGATGGCAAATGGGGGGAGGAGAAGGAGGAGAGCGAGGGGGTGAGGGGTGCTTGATTTGCAATTCGGACAACTCCCAATGTTGGGTCTTAGACATGCAAAAAGGAGCAGACGAGCTGCGGAACGATGCGCCACGCACGGAAAGGGAGATGAAACAGGACATGCAGCGGCGACTTTACTGCCTGGAGTTTCACCTTTTCGACTTTCCGCGTTGCTTATCTTAAAAGAGAAATTAACAGGTTTTCATCACCTCGAGTAAAACATACCGATTTACCTACCCCGTATTCTTACAACCCCACGACATTTTGGCTCAACGTTAACTTAACGTTAACGCAAAATAATCTAAATAAAACTTACAGCGCTTTCGAAGAAAACCATGAAAACAACATTACTTTAGAGCTGCTTTAAACATAAGAGAACGTGATTATACAAATTGAACGATGATTTACGCATTATGTATCTCTCTATGTCCAAAAAAACGCGTGTATTACTGCAACACAAAATGAAAATACCTGTAAAGTGCATGATTGCTGCGAAAGTAAAATTCTATGGGATCACTATCATACTACATGGATATTATACAGGTTTTAATACTGTGATATCCGTGCGCACAATAACTTCTACTCTCCACCTATGCGCTGCACGAGAGGCTGGACGGCACGCGCTCTGTTTTATCCAGTGTCGTATCAGCTCGATGTCCTGCTTGAAAACACTTCTAAGTAACAATAATATAAAAGCAACTGTAAATATTATCTGCTTTATCCCGAATCCAATTTTATTTATCGTCAGACTCAAGATTTTACAAATAAACTTATTTTTGTTTTAAAACTCCAAAATATGTTATCTCGCAACTTAACCGAGTTTAAACGAATTAAAGAGCTACAAGCCAAACCTCTGACTCAGTTTGACTCACTGGTTATGGTAAGCTCAGCCCACTTGGCAAAATAAAACAACCTTATATATACGGGTTTAAGTACACCGACGAAAAGAACATTTTACATATAACCTGACAAAAATAACATTCACCTCATAGAAAAGTGTCATCTACACACCCGGCGTCATTTAAAACGCACAAAGAGAGCTTTAAAACCAGCATGACGGGCCACTTTTAAAGCGAAGGTTAACTTTTCTTCCAACACCTCCAACACACACCTGTCAAGAATTCATGGGCTTCCACTAAGAAAAAAAGGGCGACATAACGTTTAAACTTCTCTTTTCCCCACTCAAAAAAACAACAACAACAAAACAACAAATACTGCAATAGTTATTTTCTTTTACCTGTCGGTAATTGAGCGGAGACGGAGCCAACTCTTGAACAGAGGATCACAACTCCCAGAAATACAGAGAAAAGTGTATCCATGGCTTCACGAGACTGTTCTCCTCCCGTGAAAAGTTTACTCGGTCCAAGTTTCTTCAGTCGTCTCAGTCTTTCTCGTGTATAAGGTTGTTATTATTCCGTCTGTTGTTGTGGCTCCATTATTCAGTTCGTGCTCTCGCTTTTCGATTCCTGCGGGCGCTCGCGGACTCCACACTTTGTTTCACGCGGAGAGTGGAGAGGGAGCGCGAGGCGGAGTGAAGTGAAGAGAGCGAGGTGTAGTTGGGAGCGCGAGCGCAGCAGAGAGCTGGTGACGTCACAAGAAGGGAGTTGATTGAAAAAATGTTACAGCTAAAGAATTGTCCTGTGTATTGTTATAAGTAGCTGTCATTTGCAACATTTAGTGTTTTCTCTGTTGTATACTATTTTTTTTAAATAACCATAGAGCAAATTGTGCTATTAGATGCTGAAACATCTCCCAGCACATTTAAAATGAGAATATTTTAACATTTTATGGAATAAAACCAAACAAAAAGCTGATGAACACTAAGAAGTCTCACTATTTTTTGCAAAGAAAAACACCACCAAAAGACAATACAACAAAACTCAGAAAGTTTAAAAACAAAAAAATATGTTAAACAAACAAAAGCAAAACACTGAAATCAATATTTAGGAATAGGGATATTTCACACACATAAGCTTATCTTTGCTTATATCACACATTTCTCTTAAAAGAGTGGCATTTCCTGGGCCAGATTGAGGAGCATGTGGACACCTCGGCTAAAGGTAGTTTGGCTGCCTACCAACATGTTTTATGCAAGCAAGTTCAAATAGTTTGATTGTTAGATACACGTCAGTGGCAAGACTTTTTGACATTGTCCTCATGAAAATAGTGTTTCCATTATGCCATTTGTCTATTCTTCAAAGTTCCTTATAGCCCCAAAGATCCAAAAATGTTGCAGCAAATATACCATGCCTGTGTGGTGTGGTGCGGTGTGATGTAAGGCATTTATTCACTATACCAAAACCACCTGCTTAAAGCTTGTTCTGGGTTGAGGTTTACGTTAGAATTGGAGCTATGACAATTGTTTTCAGATAGTTGCATTCTAGTTATACAGAGGAGACTCCAACCAATTAAAACAGTTCACCTTATATGATCTTTCTTATTCAAAACATCCATTAATTTAAAGAAGAAAGCTATTTTCAGTTCCTGGCCACTGCCCCTTAAACCCTTATTAAAGTCTTTCCCACGGTACTTCATTGTGGTAAACTCATCCCTCAGGCACAACAACATACCCCAACTTATGCCAAAACAGCTTAGGAACAGGTACAATAAAGAGCCTTAGGTGTCACAAAACCTGATGAAGCTGAACCAAATGCAGTGGGCAAGAGGACAACTCACAATTGCATGTCAACAAAGGCAAGAGACATCCTAACACTCCAATAGCAAGAAAGACTAGCATCAAACTAAGGAAACCAGGCTGAATTAAGCGATGAGAGAGAAATGACCAAACACTTAGCAGGTGTGTTGGTTACAAAATTAGGATCTGCTGTGCAAAAAAGGCAGAAAGCAAGAGTCAAACAGAAACAGAAATGAGGAGATACAGAGCCTGTGTTTTTGTTGTTGTAATGTCAACTAAGACAACATTTATTGCGAATTAATCTTATATGAAAAACAGAATTTAACCCAATTGATTTTGTTCAATGAACCCCCTTGCAAATTGGTACCAACAAGCTGTCATGTTGTTCCTTCCTACCTACATTTTGTACCAGTAAAAAAAATTGATTCTTACTCACCAATGCATGTCAGTTTTTTCTCTCTGGGTAGGAAAGTGTTTTTGTTGAGTTCTGGAAATAAAGAATCATAAATGTGTTCATATATCTCCTATAGTTTCATAGTTTCATCTGTTATTTTCTGAAGACTGTTTCCACTGATTTTCGTTCTGAGTTCCATTTGGACCAACTTTTTTCTTTTTGCCAAAAATTATAAGGCCTGATCAAACCAAAATAACCTTCTAATTGTACAAATAATTGGAATATGGTTACAGAAGACCATGATAGACCATATTAACACCCTAAATAAACAACAAGACCAGAAACAAAATTCAGAAATTAGCTAAAATGTTAACATTTGTAACCATGCTAACGCTAACTAGCATGCTATCATTAGCCTCGAAAACAATCAGTATGAAAAGTTAGTCAAAATTTAAAAATGAGCTAAAATGCTAACATTAGTTAGCATACTAATGCTTACTAGCATGTTTTCATTAGCCTCAAAACAATCAGTAAGAAATGTTAGTCTAAATTCCAAAATTTGCTAAAATACTAACATTACTGAGCATTGCAAATGCCAACTACCATGCTATAACATAAATGATAAAAAACTATCATAAATACAAAAAAGGCTAAAATAAAAAGTTTTAAAAGTTGAAGTAGCAGAAGTATTTGAAGTATTATTAAGTATTTTACAAGAGGTAAAAATATATATACACCTCTCACAATAAGTTAGGGATATCATGAGAGACTCAGTGGATGTCATACATATGGTGTTTGTATCAATTTAGAGATTTTTGGGATAGGGAGGCAATTGTATTGTGGTGATAGATACACCTCATTTTGTGTTTTCCACATAATGGTCTCACTGTGTAGCCTACAGTGTGCCTTGCATATTGGGGCCAACACCAAAAAATACTAAAGACAACCCTTTTCAATATGGGATCAATTTCAACATTCTGTGGGTTTAAAAAGCTGGTATTGTCTTTAAGTCATTCCAACTTCATCCTTCAAACAGCCATGAACACACGACGTCACTTAATGGACTAGCAGCACCACCTGGCCACCTTGCCTTCGGGTCGGTGGGAGGCAGTTAGATGTTGCATGTAAACTTGGTGTGTCTCAAAGTGTCATCAGCAGACTTGCATCAAGATACAGAACTACTGGCAGAGTTAGTGACAGACCCTGGAGTGATGCCCCATGAGTGACAGACCGCAACGATGACCAGTATCTAAGGACCTATGCACTCAGCCATCGTCATGCATCTGCCACATAGCTGCAGGCCCGTTTACGAGATGTGAGGGGTACTAGGGTTTCCAGAGAAACCATTCGCAACCAACTCCACCACTTTTGCTTGAGTGCCAGACGACCGTTGAAGGTGACTTCACTGACACCAAGACACTGCCGTGAACTGCAGTGGGCACAAGACCATGTGACCTGGACACTGCAGCAGTGGTCTACAGTCCTCTTCACTGACGAGTGTCGAGTCACCTTGCACAGGAATGATGGTTGTCAGCGTTGCTGGAGAAGGCGAGGTGAGCAATATGCCGAGGTCAACATGGTCCCCAGGGTTAGCTTTGGTGGAGTAACAGTCTGGGCAGGCATCACGAGTCAGTGCAAAACTGATTTGGTTATTGTAGATGGCTCAGACACTGCACATTCTTACCTCAGAGACATCATAGAACCCATCATCATCCCCCAATTCCGACAGCACACCCCCAACCTTTTGTTCAAGGATGATAATGCTCCATCACATCGTGCCAGAATTGTCACAGCTCGACTTCAGGAAGTCGGAGTGTCTTATATGGTATGGCCAGCAATATCACCCTGACCTGAACCCCATAGAGCACATTTAGGACCAGCTGAAGCAGAGACTGGTTGATCACACACCACCCCCACTTGACCTGGCAGAACTGTGTGTAGCACTCGTGGAACGCATTGCCTCATGACAACATCATGAGGCTAGGGAGGAGCTGAGACGTCACTGTCAAGCTGTCATTGCGGCAAATGGTGGAAACACCCACTACTGACATTGTCAATTTGTGTTATTTGGGGCTACCCCTGTTATTGTCTACATTTTTGGGGTAATAAATATTACACTAATGAAAATGGGGATTCTTCTCATTTATTATTAGTAATGTCAAACGATACTTTTACTTATTTCATTACATTTCAGACCAAATAGGAATAGCACTCATGTAAATAATAATATCCCTAACTTATTGTGAGTAGTGTAAACTGAAAAACTGATGTGCAAAAGTTCAGCAGCAGAAATGTTACTTGAAGTGAAATAAATGTAAGAAAAACGTTTAGAAACAAAAGAGAAAATAAATATATTTGGTGAAATGCATTCCATTGATAGCTTTAGTTAGGCCCACCAACCAGATAAAAGCTTTAACAAGAGTGTTTATAATCCCAAGCACAATGCAGGGTCCCTGTCCAGCTCAGGGCCCCTTAACCATTCAGCCAACACACAGAAAAGGGACCCCTGCTAATGCTTCAGAATAAATGGAATACAGTGGAGAGCAGAAGAGGAAGAAAGAATAATAGAACTGAACCATATCTAAGTCAGACATGAAAAGACACAACCATTGTAAATTTCAAAGGGAGAACTTACCCAAAGTCAAAAAACTTTTGTTAAAATGTGTTTGGGTTAGTGTAAAATTGTGTATATTAAACTCATCCACAGAATGGAAAGATTAAGCAGGAACAAATTCTGTTGAACAAAAGTGATGCCTCTGAAAGACAGAAACCAGAGCAGTAAAGGATCTGCAAAGTCATCAGGATGTACAGCCAGAAGCTGCTTCCATTTGATTTAAAAGAAACCTTGGTGGACTGTGACCATAGCTGAATGATTTCTTTGTGTGAGTGTGTGTGTTAAGAACCATCCTTTCCTAGAGTGATTTAAAAGGACTGTAACACCCTTGATGACCTCTCCATCCTCAATTTCACTTCACAAAACTCATCCTTGGAGAATTGCTTATACCACATATATCTGCAATTAGTTTTATGTTTTTCCAATCCAGTCACTTAGTTATCTTTGAATTATAAAGTAACTAACTTGCAAGTGTAAACAGCAGTTTTGTCTATGCTCCAGTTTGACTTAAAAACAGCATTTGCCCACATTTCACCATCTGCCACCATTGCTGACAGCATGTCAGAGTGGGAATGGATAACATCCTGGCATGCCTGCCAAAAAGACAAAATAGATGTTTTGATTTGGTACACAGCTCTGCTATAAATACAGTAGGTGTCATATAAGAGCAGGGAACAGGCGTGTATATGCTCTCAGTGTTTGTTTTGTCTCTCTTAGTGCCACCTCTACTACATAAAAGGTGCAAACAATCTCTTTCTCTATGTTGGTAAGCAGGTATATTCACAAGAATGCTTTACTGTTTGGAGGGAAAATACATTTAATGGAAACTTTTACAGTGTTTCTCAATTCAATACTGGTTTTCTTAGAATGCTACTGTAAATGTGATGACCTGGAAGGGTTTTCTGGATATGAATTTTTTTCCCTTGTGATCAAAAAATCACTGTGATGTTTCAGAATGTGAATTTGTTGTTGACTCCTATCACTGATGGCTTTGTGGCAGTAGATCGCTATGTTTATTTACTTTTTCAGCATTTGACATTGCAGGCTTCAAATGGTTGTTTGAAGTCATTTCTAAGAAAACTGTGCAATCATACTGTGACAACCTTATGTTTGTAAGTTTGATTACAGAAGGCTAAAATTATTTGAGCACAGATTTACTTTAAACTGAGATGTGATTTTGTATTGACATCTACAACCAAAGCAAAATTATTTGCATTTTTACAATTTGAAGTATTTCAGATGCAATGTTATAGATACAATTGCATTTTTAACTCAATATATAAATGAAATATGAACAAAGAGAGACTTGGCAAACATACACAAACAAATCTAAAAAAGGACCTGTGCTTGTACAGCATCCTTTTTTGCCTAAATTCAGATGATAAATGCTGATGTCTGGTGATTTTAAGTCCATTTTACCTCCATATCAAAGAAAATTACAGTGCTACACCTCAGGAGAAAAAACAGGGTAGGTAATGGAATAGCAAATCTTATGTGGTGAAGGTATAATTATAAGCAAAACCTTCAGCATAGCAAGGGGACAGACAGAAACTGTGAATGTATTTGATGATGATCCTTTTCAAAAGCTGTTCAAAGGCTTTTCATTTAGAGGAGAATTTTGAATAGTCTCGCGCATTATAGCGATTTTATGTGAAAGACCAATACAAAGTGGTATGTAACTATGAAATACATATTTTTTTTCAAATAACATTATGAAAAAAGCATTCGGGCCCCTTGAACTTTTCCACATTTTGTCACATTACAGCCACAAACATGAATAAATTTTATTGGAATTCCACGTGAAAGACCAATACAAAGTGGTGTGGAATGAAAATCATACATGATTCCAATTTTTTTTACAAATAAATAAGTGAAAAGTGGGGTGTGCGTAATTATTCAGCCCCCTGAGTCAATACTTTGCAGAACCACCTTTTACTGCACTTACAGCTGCCAGTCTTTTAGGGTATGTTTCTACCAGCTTTGCACATCTAGAGACTGAAATTCTTCCCCATTCTTCTTTGGAACACAGCTCCAGCTCAGTCAGATTAGATGAACAGCGTTTGTGAACAGCAGTTTTCAGATCTTGCCACAGATTCTCGATTGGATTTAGATCTGGACTTTGACTGGGCCATTCTAACACATGGATATGTTTTGTTTTAAACCATTCCATTGTTGCCCTGGCTTTATGTTTAGGGTCGTTGTCCTGCTGGAAGGTGAACCTCCGCCCCAGTCTCAAGTCTTTTGCAGACTCCAAGAGGTTTTCTTCCAAGATTGCCCTGTATTTGGCTCCATCCATCGTCCCATCAACTCTGACCAGCTTCCCTGTCCCTGCTGAAGAGAAGCACCCCCAGAGCATGATGCTGCCACCACCATATTTGACAGTGGGGATGGTGTGTTCAGAGTGATGTGCAGTGTTAGTTTTCCGCCACACATAGCGTTTTGCATTTTGGTCTCATCTGACCAGAGCACCTTCTTCCACATGTTTGCTGTGTCCCCCACATGGCTTGTGGCAAACTGCAAACGGGACTTCTTATGGTTTTCTTTTAACAATGGCTTTCTTCTTGCCACTCTTCCATAAAGGCCAACTTTGTGCAGTGCACCACTGATAGTTGTCCTATGGACAGATTCCCCCACCTGAGCTGTAGATCTCTGCAGCTCATCCAGAGTCACCATGGGCCTCTTTGGCTGCATTTCTGATCAGCGCTCTCCTTGTTCGGCCTGTGAGTTTAGGTGGACGACCTTGTCTTGGTAGGTTTACAGTTGTGCCATACTCCTTCCATTTCTGAATGATCGCTTGAACAGTGCTCTGTGGGATGTTCAAGGCCTGGGAAATCTTTTTGTAGCCTAAGCCTGCTTCAAATTTCTCAGTAACTTTATCCCTGACCGGTCTGGTGTGTTCTTTGGACTTCATGGTGTTGTTGCTCCCAACATTCTCTTAGACAACCTCTGAGGCCGTCACAGGGCAGCTGTATTTGTACTGACATTAGATTACACACAGGTGCACTCTATTTAGTCATTAGCACTCATCAGGCAATGTCTATTGGCAACTGACTGCACTCAGACCAAAGGGGGCTGAATAATTACGCACGCCCCACTTTTCAGTTATTTATTTGTAAAAAACGTTTGGAATCATGTATGATTTTCGTTCCACTTCTCACGTGTACACCATTTTGTTTTGGTCTTTCACCTGGAGTTCCAATAAAATTGATTCATGTTTGTGGCTGTAATGTTACAAAATGTGGAAAAGTTCAAGGGGGCCGAATACTTTTGCAAGCCACTGTAATATTTAAATAGAAGCAACCACTGTAATTAATCTCAATGTAAGTACAGTGATTCTATTAACCCATTAGATGTTCATCAAACAATGCTGATGAACAAACAGCATCATGAAGATTAGCAAACATATAGGTGTTTAAGTTTAAAGCAGGATTAGATTATAAAACATATCACAAGCTTTGGACATCTAACAGGGCACTGTTCAAGCCATGGAAATGAAAAAATGTGGCAACATTGCATATAAGAAGAAATGGTAGGTGGTAGGAAAATCTGGTTGATAGGACAATTATTGGTTGTACATTCTATACCTGGCCTTATGGAAGAGGACGAAGACGCCATTGTTAAAAGAAAGCCCAAGAAAGTCTGGTTTAAAGTTTGCCACAAGCCATCTAAGAGGCAAAGCAAACATATAAAAGAAAGTGCTCACTTGTGAATCCTATGCATGGTGAAAAACTAACACTACAAGTCATCCTGAACAGGTTCAAGGTGGTGTGAACACTACTGCTGGGTAGTGTGGAATATGTTGGAATCTCAGGACTGCTAATGTGTCTTTTTATTTAAAGGAGGTTAAAAGATTAGTAAAATTTCCAAACTATGCTTACTAAAATATTTAACAATATATTTGAACATAAACATTTTTTTAGAATACCTCAGTTTACTTCATAACTAGGGTAATATCCATCCATCGTCTGTGCTTGCTTGTGTTTGCAGGGTCCTGGGAGATGGTGGGTGGATGGGTGTTTGTGGGGGGTTGTGGGTGAGTTACACCCCAGACAGGTCGCCAGTCCATCACAGGGCAACACAGAGATGTACAGGACAAACAACCATGCACACACAAACTCACACCTAAGGGGGAATCTAGAGAGACCTATTAACAAATGTGTGTGCACTAAGGATTATGCTTATAAATGATCCATTTATGTACATACATGCACATACATTTTGTAGCAATATTAAGCTGTGGTCCTGGAGACTGATGAGGTAGAATGCAATTTTCCAGTAAATAAGTTTGCAGAAATAAGGTCTATTTTGAACAATTCAAAGAGGAAACATCAGCAGTCTTCATTCTGAATAGGACATTTTACTTGTTTACAGTGTTTGTGTGCCTCTTCCTTGCAAAATTAGCTCTGTATATAGGCGTTTCCAAACTGGAAACAATTCTTGACTTGTATTAATGCAAATAATCATACATTCAATGTTCTCCCTATTAAGGGCATAGACCTCTATGGATAAAGGATAACGTGGTAGGAGGAATTAAAGACAGCACTGATGAGTAACAGTGATCATGTGTGACAATCGATGAGTCCTAAAATTAATTGCCTGAAAAAAAGTTGTTTCAAAATAAAGTGCACATAAATCGGGAAGAACAATAAAAGGAGTGAACAAATGCAATCTGAAGTAAACATTTAGGAACTAAAGTCTATTGTCTGACATTATAACATGAAAACTATTATATACAATCAGATTTCATTAAAAAATTTGAAGAGACATAGCCTAGACATCTAGACAAACCGTAGCAGTAGCAAAGGATTTTGCTTTGCAGGTTGGTCCAGGATGAATGACAGCAGAGCTGCGATGGAGCGAAACAACAAAGATGGCAGCTATTCAGGTGCTTTGGCCAAGTTGGACTCAGGCTTTTCTCTGAGAGATGAGCAGATAGAGGCACTTAAGTCCTTTGTTTGTTTGACTGATTTCTGTCGCTATGAATACGTCACATTGTTCTTGCTCTGATTGCTCCTAGCACTGTCCAATTGCTTGCAGAGACAGTTTGAAAGACAACCTTAGATTCCGCCCCCCCCAGGACTGAGCTCTGTCATTAGGATTTACCTATAAAGGTTCAATCTGAAAAATAATTTCCCAAAAATATATTCTACAATAAAAAAACATGAGCTTTAGTCCAGAAAAAGTACTATTACAAGTCAGTTATCTGATTTCTATTTTTACTACTAAAAGGCAGGAGAATCTACTAAAAGGCAGGACAATCACCAAAAGTCTTTTGCTGAACAATTCATTCCAGTATCTAAAACAAATTAAATGGAAACAACTTTTCACAGGTCATCTAAATTGGTAGACACTAATTATCCCAAGAATATTAGCTTTTAAATTACTGAGGCTGTCTTGTTTTTCACACATAGTCGTGATCTATGTGACAAGCTATCATTGATGTCAATACAAACTGGAGGATGCAAACATCGTGGGGTCTGTGTGACCCCCAACGGCACACTGCATGGGTTGGAAGGACAGGAGGCTCCATGTGACCCCACTGGGAAAGCACACAGGTTAAACGTGTCATGTTTTTTTGGACTGTGGGAGTACCCAGAAAGAACCCATGCATGCATGGGGGAACAATGAAAACTCAAGGCAGAAAGAATGGTTTGAACCCAGGACCTTCTTGCTGAAGGGCAATGGTGCTACCAAAATCAGTAATAGTTGCAGTAAAACCCAAATGTCCAACTTTGTAACTGTTCTACAGACACCTCCAAGGGTAGGCACTCTACTCTCCACAAAAACCTATTATTTAAGTATTTTGTATGTTGGACCTTGTAAAAGTATGTCGTAAGTTTTATTTGAAGTTCACAATCTTTATATGGTGAAGTTTTTGAAGATACAATAAAATAAATTGTCTGTGCTTAATAATTTTGAAAAGATTTAATACATTTTACCTTTTTGTCTATAAAGAAATGATTTACTACCATCACAAGGCTTTATTGTCAAAAGAAAAGATGTCCTAAAAAATGTTTGGATTTACCTGCCATGAATAGCTTAGGTTGGAAATTAAAAGCAGCCAACAGAAATGGAAGCCAACTAATTTGATTTTTTTTTTTGCTCTTATCTATTCAGGATTAACTAAAGTATGAACTCCTTTTGAAATTTGTGACCTTCAGTCAACAAGGGATCCTTCTAATAATCTTTTAAAAATTTCGTTGAACAATAATAATAAAACTGAACCCTAATTATTTTAAAACTATCACCACAGTGAATTTCAGTGGAAACATTTGTCCTTACATTTAATAACTTGGTGATTTGAAAAGAATCACAAAAGCAAAAATCAAACAATTGGATGGTAAAATAAATGTTGAAAAAAGAGAAAAGAGCCAGACAAATGATGGGAAAAAAACATCTGGCTATGAATAGGGTGTGTTCAGGAAAATGAATATGGAAACATCAAAAATTGTCTTTTATTTAAAACCTTGTCATAGTTCTCAAGGTAAAAAACCCAAAAATTTTCATATTATTTCGTGCAAATAAAAAGAAAACCAAATTTAATGCTGTA